>JAQBSW010000336.1:0-219691 GCA_029291075.1 Eudiplozoon nipponicum
GTCAACGTAGCGCACGTAAAAATGAGCTCCATTGATAAATGGTTTTAAACCAGTTGTTTCTAAATGGTGCATGTATATGTCTGCCAATACTGGTCCAAGAGGACTACCCATACCTATGCCGTCAATTTGTCTGTAGAAGACTCCTTGGAATACGAATTGTACGTTGGATGTGCATAATAGAAGTAGTTCTCTCATGTCGTCCACTTCTATCAGTGTTTCCGCTCCTGATGATCGTATATATTCACATAGGATATTTATAGTTTTATTTACTGGAATGCTAGTAAAGAGTGACTTTATATCGAGGGACACCATTTTCCTCTCTTTCAAATTTAGGTCGCGAATTTTTTCTACGAATTGAAAGCTATCCTGTACAACGTGGTCTATTCTTCCTTTCATGATAGGCTTTATAATCCGGCATAATAGTCTGGCTGCCTTGTGCTGTGGGGAATTTATCATAGATAAAATGGGCCTGAAAGGCGGAAGTCCTTCATTGTTGGTCATTTTGTGAACCTTGGGCAACCCATATAATATCGGTTGCGTTGAACCTACGGGCTTGGCATGTTTGCATTCTGTAATAAAAGCATTTTTGTGCTCTATGTCGATTTCTTGTTTAGCCTCGACCTTCGAAATAATTCGGTTTAGAATCTTCGTTATGGAATTTTCTAATTTTGCCGTAGTGTCGCGTTGTACCTCTTCGCGTTTAAATTTTGATTTGTCATTCAGAATTTGTAACATCGCCTGACTATAGTCCGTATAGTTCATTAACACTACGCCTGTCCCTTTGTCTGGCTTCATGAGTCTGACTTGTTTGTTTCGTTGTAGCTCATTCAGTTCTTCTAGATGCCTTTTGGTGACCAGTTTATTGCCTTTGAATGTGCGCATATATTGGCCATACGCACTTCGGAGGTCCGATTTAAAGAGCGAGATGTCGTATTTTTCATTTGATTTGTGTTTTGTGGCATCTTCAAAGAAGCATTCCATTGATGCCTGCATATGCATTTCTTCACGTTCGTTTATTCTAGTTTTTGTTATGCAGTATTTCGGTCCAAGAGAGAGAACTTCATTTTGATGTTTTGTTAGATTTATGTCGGTGTAATTAAAAATAAATTTGCCTGGATTCTCAGGAAACTTTTTGAGCTTAGAACATTGCACTGCATTCCGCGCTAGTTTTTTAATCTCTCTCTTCCTCGCACCTTCTGTAATCCATGCTATCTCTTTTAAAAAATTAATTCGAATTTCATCTTCTAACATCTGCAGTTTAGACTCTATAGATAGACATTTAAGTTTGTAGCTATCCGCTTTTGCTTCTTCTTCTTCGATGACATTTTCAAGAATGCGCCGATGAATATTCTCTGATTGATGCTGATTGGTACTTTTCCAACGCTTAATCACGTAAGTTGGGATTGTTTCCTCACATAGACAATTTTTATAATACATCACACGTTCCACACATTCACCATATCTACACGAATAGGATATATATGCATTGATTGTTTTACGTGGAATAGGGTGACCACGGTATTTCAATAAATTGATATGTGAGGAAACAATCTTCTACAGACAAATTGACGGCATAGGTATGGGTAGTCCTCTTGGACCAGTATTGGCAGACATATACATGCACCATTTAGAAACAACTGGTTTAAAACCATTTATCAATGGAGCTCATTTTTACGTGCGCTACGTTGACGATACTTTCATGGTCGTTGAAAAGGATGAAGATACAAATTCACTGCTACATCACATAAACAAGGTAGACCAGGCAATCAAGTTTACAATAGAAGAAGAAAAAGACGGATATTTATCCTTCCTAGATGTAGGAATAACGAGAGGTGAAGAAGGTACTCTCTCAAGGTCAGTTCACAAGAAATCAAGCTGGACTGGACAATATGTCCATTATATGAGTAGTGTGCCAAGGGCGTACAAAAGAAACCTAATAATGAATTTGGGCACACGAATACGCAGGATTTGTTCACCGGACAACATTGAAGTAGAGCTAAATTTGCTTCGCGAAGCGTTGAGAAATAATGGCTATCCGGACTGGTTCATTGAATACAACTTGAGGCAACGCAACAAAATCGTGGCCAATTTGGAAGAAAATCAAACTCCCCAGATAGTAACGCTTAGTGTTCCCTTTGGAGGTGATCTTCCAGCGGAAATCTTCAAACGAAAAGTAATTCGAGCGACAAAAGCACAGTTTCCATCAATACAGGTGAGAGTGGTGTTCAACACAACAAAACTGATGCGCACGAATGAAAAAGATAGCCTCTCTGTGACGTCAACACCTTTGTCTGTATACAAATTTCAATGTACCTGCAACGCTCAGTACATCGGCAGATCAAAAAAGAGGCTCGAAACTAGAATAAATCAGCATCTCCCTCAAAAACTATTAAAGAGGGGTGCAGCTCCTGCACAAAAATCAGCAATTTGCGAACATGTACTACTCACAGGTCATGCTGTTAGTAGTAACAATTTTTCAGTTCTCTACAAGGCAAAAACAGAGAAAATGCTTCTGGCTTTTGAAGCTATTGCAATTAATAAGCTGAAGCCCTGCTTAAACGTGCAGAAAATAATTCAAAAAGAAATTAAATTGGACTGGAACAAAGACATAACTGACATGCCTTTAAAAATAGCCAACGCTTCGCAAAATACGACACATACATCAATTACGGACGCAATTACAATGAAAGCGATGACACACCAAATGACGTTACGCAAAAGGAGTGGTCTAAATTGCACAAAAGTAGTGGTCTAAATTGCACAAAACAAAGGCTAGAATAACGAAGAGGAGATTGGTTACAACAAATGTACAGTGAGATTGGATGAACGAATATACTAACGAATCCAGAACAATGGCTGTAGATACTGGTAGAAATAAGATTTATTAATAAATGTTATTCCATGGAGTACGTTGTTTTGTTCTTACATATATATATATATATATATATATATATATATATATATATATATATATATATATATATATATAATTTTTTTTATTACTATATATTAATTTAATCAAATTATTTATTTATTATTCCAATATTTATAAAACCTTAAACATACAGACATATATATACATATATGCAAATGATAATAGATATAAAAAGATTAATGTGTCTAGATGTGCCATGTCTATTAATGCATATATATGTATATAGAATAAATCTATCTACGGATAGACCTATCTATCAATATATACGTCTATCTCCCACATTTGAGTTCCTCTTTAAAAGACACTTGTTAGCTGTCAACCATGAATGTTTTCTCTAGGACCACTTATTATTCCTTTGTTACGATATTCACACCTTATATAAAGATATCAAATGCATATAAATATGTATAAAAACATGTGTATAAATATAAGCAACAGTGTGAGACAAATGTCTCTAATCTAATGTCCTATCTCTTACCATTGCTAAATCTGTATACCGTCTTCTGGAACATCTTTTTGTGAAATATAAGAATATAGGAAATGATATTGATATAGGTCATTCGCAATCAGTTTTTATAAGTGGGGTTTCTTTCTTAGGTTCCCACTTAATTCAGGTTCCTCTGCCTCCCGTTTTCTGGCTCTAGAGAATACTTCATTAAATATTGGGCCTATTGAGTTTTCTACCGATGTTACATTCATTACATCCTTCCTTAATTTTATTTCAGTCGACTCTCTTATTAGTCTAGTTAATCTTTTGCGGTTGCATAACGCGATGCGTTTGCATCCATCACAGTCTATTTCATGACCCGTTTCCTTCGAATGCCTGGCTAGATCTGATCTTTGAATGTGTCCAAATTAGCAGGCCGTCTTGTGTTCCCCTCTACGAAACTTTATCGATCGCACTGTTTCGTCTATATACCTGAGCTTGCAATCTTTGCAAGGTATCGCACATACTCTTGATATCTCGAGGTGTTCTATTTTTTCTTTTTGGTTAGGTAGTTTATTGCCTATAGTAAGCGATTGTCTTAAAACTGTTTTTATGTTGTATTCATCTTTTTTTTATATTGTATTCATCTGCTTTTATTCTAATTCGAGTGGTGAGGGGACACCACTTGTACCGAATTCCCAAGAAACTCCATGAAATATCAATGGAGCCGGCTTATCCTCCAAAAGGAGTCAGCCGCAGTAAAGTAAAGTAAAGTTAGTTTTATTCTAATTGTTATGCTCAATTTTGAATCAGGTGACACCACAATTTTGTGCTTATCCAGTTCTGTTTCCTATTTTACTTTATTTATTATACTGACATTAAATATCAGCAACATCTCATTTAATAATCTCTCTATTATACTTGACGGATAGGCGTTTAGTTCGAATATTTCCTTTAATCTCCTCGTTTCCTTATCTGTATCTTTAAAATCCACTATACTAAAACTCCCTAATATCATGGATTTACGAATGCCTATTTTCATTCCATATGGATGATTTGAGAAGAAATTATGAAGAAGTCCCGAATAAATCTCTTTTCTCAAAATATCTCTTTCCAATCTGGGACCATTTTATTTTGTTTTCCCACCCATAAAGGGTAATTTATCATTATTCTCTTTTCCTAATATAAACTTTAATTCACCTAAGTGGTTGGCTAACTCGAGAAATGTATTTAACTCATTATCACCATTTTTTCAAATTATAAACATATCATCCCGGAATCTCACATACAAGTTTGACTTGAAAGGAGATTTTAACAACAACAAATATTTTCTTTTGTAGTTAGTTAAGTAGAAAGTACTGTAGAAATAATTCTTGCATCTCAGAGTATTTATTTTTACATATTAACATAAGAATATTATTATGAATCTGTATAAGCATAATTATATATTTCGCCATGGTATCAGTTGATCAAAGTATGGAATAGCAAAAGTAATCAGTACACTAGAGCACATATGCATCTAATTTAAACATCTCCCGATTAGCAGCCAGGATCAGAATGGTATTCAAGAAATGGACTTTTATCCATATCTATACAGCGTATAAACATCATCATAGAATTAGAAAGATGGTCTACAATCTTTAGAATTATAAGAGAAGATATTTTAACATTTTCTAAGCAGTAGCATTAAATGTATTAATTTATCATCTGGCGAATTCTGAGATTACTTGAATAATATATTAGCCTATTTATCTATAATAAACATCTCCCAATTATTTAATATATCTTACTAAAACATAGCGGAGAATTATCACCAAAGGCAATAGACGATGCATAAACCAATAAAAATGGGGTCAGCCATTCACCGAAAATAAATGAATCTACTTATCATGACTAATTGCATCTGTGTTATTATTCTCAAACCTAATAGGATATCTAATTCATGCCTGCCGTCATATTCTTTAAAACAGATATCTTTGGCGCTACTAAAGGAAAAATCTTAACATGATTAATCAACAAAGAACCGCTTATCGCTTAATGCAGTCGTCGAAAACGAATCAGTCCTACTCGGATCTCAGAGGATAACTCAATCGATCGATCATAAAACCAAAAGGCCAAACGAAATTGGAACCGTTGCATTTATGTTCAAACAGGAATTAGTAATTATTTAAACCCAGGTTGCATTCATGATATAAACACCAATCTTATTATGTATACAATTGTGAGTATAGGGCCATACTCACAAATGTACATGTAAAAGGATTGGGGCTTATATGAAGCTCGAAACCTTGATTTAAATAATTAATATCACAACCCGGGAAATTAGCGATTGTTAAAATATTTTAGAAATAGTAATGACTGCAACGAGTTAAAAATAAACGAGTGAATTTTAAAAAGTGTAAAATTTAAATTTCCTACTCATAACAACATTTGTATATATAGATTTTCAAATGCAGTCTAGAAAAAACAACAGAGAGAAGTAATATGCAAGTATGTATTAGGTTTTGCGAACCTAGTAACAAATTAGTTCAGTTGTGACCAGAAGGATAAACCAAAGGCAGTATGAACGGAAAGTATAATCTCATGCACATTCGTTTCGTGCTTACTGGCGACTCATCAGTAGGAGCCGTATTACGCTCTTTAACCACTATATATTTGGTAGAAGAATGTGGAATAATAGGACGGTACAATCTCCTAGATGAATGTGTAAACCCGTAATAGTGAAGCTAACATCATCTAAAGTCAACGACAATGCGACTTCAATGCTAACTCACACTTTATAATATATATACCGAGTCTGTAAAGGATACTAACACTATGGCTATTGTGTTAGTAACTGATACCTTTTTCGAAATCGATGAGTACCGGATACTAACACTATGGTTTCCGAGTCGGTACATGATACCAACCTGATGGATATAAATTTATGCTAAAGTTCACTCAACTTGAGAATTAAAACAATTTCCGAACACCTGTTACTCCAGTTAAACCATACACTCTGGCCTTCATCGATATCAGTTATCACATTTCGCGGTAAGTATGACATCATTCAATTAAATATATTACAGTTAAATACTGTTTGTTGCGAAGAGCTAATATATATGCAAGTTTGTATTAGGTTTTGCGAACCTAGTAACAAATTAGTTCAGTTGTGACCAGAAGAATAAACCAAAGGCAGCATGAACGGAAAGTATAATCTCATGCACATTCGTTTCGTGCTTACTGGCGACTCATCAGTAGGAGCCGGTATTACGCCCTTAACCACTATATATTTGGTAGAAGAATGTGGAATAATAGGACGGTACAATCTCCCAGACGAATGTGTAAACCTGTAATAGTGAAGCTAACATAATCTGAAGTCAACGACAATACGACTTCAATGCTAACTCACACTATATAATGTATATACCGAGTCTGTAAAGGATTCTAACACTATGGCCATTGTGTTAGTAACTGATACCTTTTTTGAAATCGATGAGTACCGGATACTAACACTATGGTTTCCGAGTCGGTACATGATACCAACCTGATGGATATAAATTTATGCTAAAGTTCACCTAAATTGAGAATTACAACAATTTCCGAACATCTGTTACTCCAGTTAAACCATACACTGTGGCCTTCATCGATATCAGTTATCACATTTCGCGGTAAGCATGACATCATTCAATTCAGTATATATCGATGAAGGCCAGAGTGTATGGTTTAACTGGAGTAACAGGTGTTCGGAAATTGTTGTAATTCTCAATTTGAGTGAACTTTAGCATAAATTTATATCCATCAGGTTGGTATCATGTACTGACTCGGAAACCATAGTGTTAGTATCCGGTAGTCATCGATTTCATAAAAAGGTATCAGTTACTAACACAATGGCCACAGTGTTAGTATCCTTTACAGACTCGGTATATATATTATATAGTGTGAGTTAGCATTGAAGTCGTATTGTCGTTGACTCTAGATTATGTTAGCTTCACTATTACAGGTTTACACATTCGTCTAGGAGATTGTACTGTCCTATTATTCCACATTCTTCTACCAAATATATAGTGGTTAAAGGGCGTAATACCGGCTCCTACTGATGAGTCGCCAGTAAGCACGAAACGAATGTGCATGGGATTATACTCTCCGTTCATGCTGCCTTTGGTTTATCCTTCTGGTCACAACTGAACTAATTTGTTACTAGGTTCGCAAACCTAATACATACTTGCATATATATTAGTTCTTCGCAACAAACAGTATTTAACTGGAATATACTGAATTGACTGATGTCATGCTTACCGCGAAATGTGATAACTGATATCGATGAAGGCCAGAGTGTATGGTTTAACTGGAGTAACAGGTGTTCGGAAATTGTTGTAATTCTCAATTTGGGTGAACTTTAGCATAAATTTATATCCATCAGGTTGGTATCATGTACCGACTCGGAAACCATAGTGTTAGTATCCGGTACTCATCGATTTCAAAAAAGGTATCAGTTACTAACACAATGGCCATAGTGTTAGTATCCTTTACAGACTCGGTATATATATTATATAGTGTGAGTTAGCATTGAAGTCGTATTGTCGTTGACTTCAGATTATGTTAGCTTCACTATTACAGGTTTACACATTCGTCTAGGAGATTGTACCGTCCTATTATTCCACATTCTTCTACCAAATATATAGTGGTTAAAGGGCGTAATACCGGCTCCTACTGATGAGTCGCCAGTAAGCACGAAACGAATGTGCATGAGATTATACTTTCCGTTCATGCTGCCTTTGGTTTATCCTTCTGGTCACAACTGAACTAATTTGTTACTAGGTTCGCAAAACGTAATACATACTTGCATATATATTAGTTCTTCGCAACAAACAGTATTTAAAGAGAGAAGTAATCTCCGTTGGAACAGATATTTTATTCACAAAAAATTCGAGCGAACATGACATCAGTCAAATTCCGATTGCAATTGATTGCTTCAATAACAGCTTAGCTGTAGGGGTCATTCCATAAGCCTGAAATGAACAAGGACTAAAAATAAAGATAATAAGAATACTTAAAGTGTAAAAAAGCAAAGTTAATGTCGCTACCAGGAGACGAGCCACTATTCTTTACTACATCTGAAAAAGGACCAGGTTTTAAGATATTTCAAGTCGTTCCTTCCAGTGTGTCCATGAACAAGACCATAAATGATCTTTCAAAATTTAAGAAGACAAAAGCAAAAAGCGCAAATATTGCAGCAAAAATAAATGTTTTTATCTAAACGGAGACAAAAAATTACATCTCCAACAAAGCAGAACTCATAGAAAAGGACCTAGTAGTGCAATCGACAGAAACGAACCCTGTAAAACTGTACGACAAGTCCAAAGACCCATAAAACTAAAACATATATTTTAAATTCTATCGATGTAGCATATAACATCTTAAATCAACGCACCATAATACAAACTAGCAAAATAATTCTGCAAACCTCAACAATCGATTTAATTATTTTTAACACAGAAAGACAAGCAACGTTTCGAGCAAGCAGAGGAACTAAGTTAAAATATTTAATTTAGCACAATATAACAGACTATACAACACAAATTGATAACATCAACAATACGATATTTGCACGTAGAAAATACGTGCAATTTGAATTTTAATGTTAATAGTTCTGACAGCTCAATAATGTAGCGATGTGTAGCAAAATTCAGCCTCTTATAGTCGATGCATAAACGTTCCACCATTAATAAAACCTCAAAAATATAGCTGATATGTGCCTGCTTCAGCGCTCAACGCCTATTAAATCACCGCATATCCCTCAATCACATTTTTCCCGACACGTCATTATAGTCGAACAGCGTAACAAAACTACAGCCAGCCGCACCGCACTGACGCTTTTCGACCTTCCATGATCATCATCAGAGTACGACGGCAGACTGACTAGCAAGGATCAAACCGCATTGAAAATATATGGAAATCAAATGTAGATATGCGGCTCTCACCTCTAGCAGTCTCGCATACATTGAACATGACTGGAAATGGTTTCCATATATATTCAATGCGGTTTGATCCTCGCTAGTCAGTTTGCCGTCGTACTCTGATGATGATCATGGAAGGTCGAAACACGTCAGTGCGTTGCAGCTGACATTAGTTTTGTTACGCTGTTCGACGACTGGTTAAATACAATGAGATTGGTGTTTACTTCAAGCTCGCAAACTTGTTTAAAGCATTTTTACCACCACCCCGCAATCATTTATTGTTAAGCGTCATTATAGTCTTCTTTCTACATTGGCGTTTAAATTCCAGCAGGACTCTCTCTGCAGTTCCTTTTCCTTCTTTCTAACTTATTTCAAAATTAAACGAACAATTACTTTAATTAAGATTGCAATCTTCATATAAACATTTGACCCTTTATGTAAATGCATTGGTAAGTATAAACAATGCATTATATAATGTGGAAAAGGCAATTAATCTAGTAGACCGGTTTCGTCCTTACTGGGAACTCATCACGAACTGTCCAGAATTTGACATGGACAGAGCTCGAAACTGAGCACCTCTGCTTCGGAATCTGGTGCTGCAGATACAAAAATAGAAGTTTCTAGGTTCGAGACCAGTACGCGGCAAATTCTGGACAGTACGTGATCATTTCTAATGTCAAATCAGAGCATAAGTCAACTTTATACAGATTTAAAGAGAATAACAGCAAAACATTTACCGATTATATGGGAACTTCCTCAAATTATTGAAGTCGCAAATTCCGATTGATTAAAGTTACCTAATTCTTGGCCAATTCACATTCGTCTATATCATGCACCGTATGATTCCATCTATTTTAGACAGGACTTCTTCCTAAGTGACAATTTTCAAATTCGTAATAGTTCACAAGTCAAGATTCAGAGCCAATTACAATAAAATATTGTTCGTTTATGCAGTCACTTCGTACAATTTTTCAAGCTGCTAAGGGGTAAAAATTTTCTAATTATTGAAAGTTGAATTCTGATTGGCTACTAGAGCACAATTAAACCTAACATTTATTTGTTAATTAATTATTAATTATATAATAATATATGGAATATATTTTTAAGCGCTTATTAACCAAGACAGCCCGTGCAAATTCGAGCCACAAAGTTACAATTATAAATCACCTATTATTTTACAGAATAATAATTTATTAAATTAAATATGTACTCATCTAAGACACAGTGGACCCAGCTGAATCTTGAAAACATACCAATGAATGTGATACAGACATTTAATTCACTCTCAAATTAGAGTAAGACAATGAACATCTATTTAGAATTCTCACTTCAACGGGAATATGGTGGTCGGTTCTCACTCTCAGTTCAATAAAAGTACACCTTCAATGAAAAAAGACTAAAACATAGCACAGTACCGAAATTCTACACAAGAAATGTAATATGCACTTTACTAAACAAAGTCGGGAGAATTTGTTCTAAATGTAAATTAAAGCTAAACCACCTGAGTAAAATTGAAAGAGTCAACGTCCAACCCAGCCCGATTATTCTTCGTTATCATCATCCAATAATAGCAATACAACTGCTAATAATTCACCAGCACATAATCATAAGAAGACTAAGATTAGCTAAAACTACTAATTTAAACAAATAATGAAAGGAGAAATAAGTGCTAAAATAATAATTTGAAATTTAAAAAAATGTGTAACAAGTTATTGATGAACGAAAGAGCCTAGTTTAAATGAAGATACCTATCTGGGCAACGCACAGAAATAAGGCAAGCCATAAATCCATCAAACACAAATTATTTTCAGCCAAATACTATGATGTGCACGTGGACTCAATCTTGTCAGACGAACAGTTGGTATACTACCCCATTTGATTGTAGCTGGCTTAAGCTGTGTCCGGTAGGTCAAAATCTGTCCACCTTATTTCGAACACCGATTTAAAACTGTATAACAAATAATACCTAACTCAGCGATCAACATGTACGGAATTTCTAATTTTGCAAAATACCAATTATCGATAGAATATCCAATAGAATTAAACATTAATTGATTGCGCAGTTGGGGTAACAATTCTTTAAATTAAGTTTGCGAGCTTGAAGTAAACATCAATCACAATGTACTTAACCAGTCATCGAACAACATAGCAAAACTGGCGGTAGTTTTGCTATACAATAGAATGTTGCAGTCTACAGAGTTGTGTTGAACTAGACAGCTGGAAAGACTAATATTATGGGACGGTAACAATATTATCTAGGAAACCTCGACTTGGTCGAAATCCAGCCCGATATTGTCTAATATGCTATACAATAGAATGTTGCAGTCTACAGAGTTGTGTTGAACTAGACTGCTGGAAGGACTAATATTATTGGATGGTAACAATATTATCTAGGAAACCTCGACTTGGTCGAAATCCAGCCCGATACTGTCTAATATGATATTCTCGTGGAGCTCTATTTTGGCATTAGGTTACAGGAAGCAAGCTTATTCCGCAACAGTTTTCACTCGAATTACGATTGCCTATATCCAAACTGAGAGTGACTGCCCACTCGCCTCAAGATATCAGCATAATTTCCTCAATTCATACAGTAAAAAAACATTTTGTCAACGCGATATTAATGTTTTTAAGGCTATCCATAAATAATTTAAATGAACATTGGTTGCGCGGGCGGTGATAACAATTAACTAAATCAAGGTTGAGATCTTTATATAAACACATGTCCAATCATATACATCAACCTGTCGGTATAAACTAAGAATGGTATAGCGTTTAAAAGGCAATTCATCCAGTAGATCGGTTTCATCTTTACTGGTAACTCATCACGTACTGTCCAGAATTCGAGCCTTGTGTTCTGTAAATTCTGGACAGCACGTGATGAGTTCCCAATAATGACGAAACCGATCTACTGGATGAATTACCTTTTCTATATTATATAATGCTTAGCTTCGAATGACAAGTGTATTTACATAATGGGCCAGGTGTTTACATCAAGATCACAACCTTTATTTAATTAATTAACCATAAATAAGTTCGGTAGCCCATCCTCGAGACCTTCGGTTGTGTGACGTATAACAGTTAAGACTGCATTGCGTGTTCCTAACTCTGAGAGTAATTCGATGTAAGCGTTCCATCTTTTTATAGTGACATACATTGGAGGATCATGAATAATGCAGTTAACCAATAAAATTGTTCTTCGAAGTGTTTTTTTCAGCTCAATAAAATATTATATTCGTAAAACGATAATTTTGGCGTCACTTCATTAATCCGTTGACTGATCATTTTCTTGTGTCTGTTGGGGCCTACTTCGGCTGTTACCGAAATAATGGCGCCTTTCAGTCAGGAATAATTAAAGATTAGTTTTAAAACTTTGCTTAGATTGGCGCTCACAATATCTATGAATATTCTTAGAACAGCAGCAATATGGCGCCGAATTTGCAGAATTTCCACGAACTTATCGGATACTAAACAACTAACATTACAGGACCCTACAATACAATGTCCGGACGTATCTGCATGGTGCGCGGAAGATCATATCTCCGTCCAGAGCAAACTTGAATTCGCCTAACTAAGACCAATTAATTTAGCTTTTTTTAAATTTTTATATGATTTCTTGAAATACCGTTAAAGTTGGCCAACACCAAATTGTGGTTTATTCTTATTTTGCTTTCCAGCAACTGAGAACGTAAATCTACAACGGAGTGAATACTTTGTGTAGAAATAAGTATTCCAAAATTAACAAAGGTCCTAGGTGCAACTCCTCCAAATATTTTTTTAAATGTGTTTCCGGAGTGCCAGCTTCATATTTTCCAATGCCGCGTATTGCGTACGCGGGTAGTAGCTTTGCACGGACAGTTTCACAAAGATCTGATTGATCACAATTTTCAATTTCGTTTTGTCTTCGATCGGGCTGAATTTGTATTCGCCCAATGGAAATGTGGTTCTATTACAATTTTGTTTACTGGCGACGTTTCGGAAAGTGAATCCCCTTTCCATCTTCAGGCCAATTTGTCTACTTATATCCACAGCACAATACTCATAATAACAGATTTAAGCACACGTGGTTTATACGTAAATTAATAGATGTGGGATTTAATAATAATTCTGCAACCGTCACTTCTTTCTACTGAGTAATATTTCTTACAGTATTGGACTTGAAGAATGTTGTTCTGAAATAATGTTCATTTATTTGACTCTAGATTTGATCTAAATTGACTCCTAATGTTATTTCCCAATTAGTGTGCAGTCAAAATTAACAATCCGTTGGAGTTCTTCCTCGTTTATATTGTGTCTCGTCTCTACCGAGAGCAAGTATTTGAAACCTACTTTCAAGACAGAAAATAGCGAATAAATTATTATAATAACAATATTTCATTCATTAATTGGTCTACACCCCAATAACTGATCATCGGTTAGACAGCATCACAAAGGCAAATTGTTCCAATCTAAAAACTAACATCATGGCCAATAAAAAGTGAACCAGGAAGCTAGCTACCAAAAATCAATGGCTCGCGTTAAAAAATATTGATCTATTAACAATTTTCGTTATTGCGCGTAGCAGATACATTAAAGGTGAAAAAAGAAAAGTGTATAACAGAATCCGCTAAAAATTACCATTTAAACAGATTAGCAAAGACCTAGCACCATAAGCAAAATTCGTAATTTTGGAGCATATTTTCAAATGCAGCACATAATTACCCTTAAATTTTCTTCGTTTCACATAAGGCCACGTCGTTATAATTCTTATACATATACGTTGTTCTTTTTAAATCAAACGACAATCACCTGACCAGATTATAAAAAAGGGTAAAAATATTTTAATGTAACCTAAACATTTGAACAATAATTGATTTTGCGATTTGTGATAAATTTTAGATTAAGTTTTTGTACCTGAGATAAACATGAATAAAATTTTACTAATAAAGTATAGATAGACGACTATCTACCGTCACATGTTCTGACGTGTTTTGATTTTACATGGTCATTATTAGAGTTCGACGAAAAACTAACTAATTAGGAACAAACAGCAATGCATGCATAATGTAAACAAAATCGGATCTGCAACTCCCACCTCTAGGGGTTTTGCACAAATTGTACACGTTGATTTTTCTATCGCAGTTTCTAATCTCTTCCGCGTGTCGTTCTCTTCAACGTTACAGGGCCTAATTACCAGTCCCACTGTAAGTTGAATAAGTAGCATAGAGAAAGCAAAGTTATAACGCAAGCAAACTATCTCTTTCAGGTGCATCTACCTCTATTAAAATTATTACAAGTCAGATTTGTGTTTAAGTTTATCTAATTATTGCATTTAATTAAAAAATATGTACTTTAATTATTAATGTACATATACGCTTATATAAACGCATATATATATATATATATATATATATATATTTATTTATTTATTTATTTATTTATTTATATATATATATGCATACATACCACTTTGTTATTAGTTGAATGCGTGTAGACGTCGCGGTAGTTCGCTGATAGCTTTTAACTGTTATCCTATTTTTATATTTTATACAAACATAAATATAAGCGTATCTCTCTACAAATACCTATATTTATATTCATTATATATATATATATATATATATATATATATATATATATATATCCATTTATGTATAGGCGATACGACCGGTATGCATATAACTAAATTCTCTGAGGAATGGCAGAACGGCACAATATGTAGAAAAAGTTAATTAAGTAAATTAATGTACATATTTTGCACAAAATAATCTGGTTTATTTAGCATATTTTGAACTCCAACTTTACTAGTTTAACAGTTCCAAATATTATAGCTTTCCATTTGAATGGCTTTCGCCTGAGAATGTTAATATGAAGTCAATTATATTTAACTCTGCTTTACATAACTAACGAGGATAAAATCACAATTGATATGTAAGTTAGGGAATATCAGATATGCGGCTCTCACGTCTAGTAGTATCGTATACATTTCACTTGACTGAAAACTTCGGCTGCAAAATTTCTATGCAATTACGAGCATTAGCTTTTGCACCTTTCGCCAAAATTAAGCAATTCATTAATTACAATTTTCGAGCTTGAAGTAAACACCAATCCCATTGTATTTAACCAGTCTTCGAACAACCTATCAAAACTACCACCAGTCGTAATGCACTGACGAATTTCGCCCTTCTATGATCATCATCAGAGCACGACATCAAATGACTAGCGAGGATCAAACCACCACGCATATATATATATATATATATATATATATATATATATATATATATATATATAGAAGGCAAAACCATATATTCGGCTCACACCTCTAATAGTCTCGCATAAATTGAACTTGATTGGAAATTCCAGCTGCATAATTTCTGTGTAGGCACGAAAATTAAAGATTCACATCTTTCGCCACATGGATATGTAATAAAATTATACAATTATTCATTTTGCGGGTGGTGATAACAAATATAAAATTCACGTTTTTGGAGTTGATTTAAACACCAACGAACATTGGATGCGCAGGCGGTGATTATAATTACATTATGATCAAGGTTGCGATCATGATATAAACACCTGACCCATTATGTGTAAACTAAGTATTGTATAGTGTGGAAAATACAATTCATCCAGTAGACCGGTATCGTCTTCATTGGCAACTAATCACGAACTGCCCACAATTTGCCACGATCCCGGGCATGTCTGCCGCGGAATCTTGTGCTCTAACACTTAGTCACCCTGCCGTACACTATACAAAATTTCAAGTTATATACTAACTGAAGTATGTTTATTAGTCTTCTTTCCTTTAGGTAAAGCATATATAACATCACTTTAGCCCTAAAGTTTCAACTAACAATCCCCAATCTGTCACTGTAGAACAGATACCGCGTTACATGAGGAAGTGGTATTGAAACGAACATTTATATAATTAAACGAGCATTGGTTGCGCGGGCGGTTATAACAATTAATTTCCGCACAATATACAATACTTAGTTTATACTGACAAACGTATATACATAATGGGGCAGGTGTTTATATTAAGATCGCAACCTTGATTCAAAAGTAGATTTTACACTATAACAGTAATTTATTGCGCGAGTGGTGGTAACCATTCTTTAAATCAAGTTTTCGAAATTGAAGTAAACACTAATCCCATTTTATTTAACCAGTCGTCGAACAACATAACAAAACTACCGCCAGCCGCAACGCACTGCCGCGTTTCGTTCTTCATGATCATCATCAGAGTACGACGACAAACTGACTATCGAGAATCAAACCGCACTGAATGCATATATGGAAATCAAAGTTAGATATGCAGCTCTCACCTCTATCAGTCTCGCATACATTGAACGGGACTGTAAATATCGGCTGCACAAATTCTATGCAGTCACGAACATTAACTGTTTGTAGCTTTCGACACATATACATATATAGGCAATACAATTTAACAATAATTGTTTGCGCGGGTGGTGGTAATCTTAAATCACAGCTTGAGTAATTATCTTCGAACAACATAACAAAACTACCTCCAGCCGCAACGCACTGACGCGTTTCGACCTTCCATGATCATCATCAGTTGTGTTATGTTGTTCGACGACTGGTTAAATACAATGGGATTGGTGTTTACATCAAGCTCGCGAAACTTGATTTAAAGAATTTTTACCACCATACGCGCAATCAATTATTGTTTAATTGTATTGTCTATAAATATGTGTGTGGCGAAAGCTACAAACAGTTTATGTTCGTGGCTGTAAAGAAACTACCGCCAGCCGCAGTTCAATGTATGCGAGACTGCTAGAGGTGAGATCCACATATCTAACATTGATTTCCGTATATATCCAATGCGGTTTGATCCTTGATAATCAGTTTGCCGTCGCATTCTGATGATGATCATGAAAGGTCGAAACGCGTCAGTGCGTTGCACCTGGCGGTAGTTTTGCTATGTTGTTCGAAGACTGGTTAAATACAATTGGATTGATGTTTACTTCAAGTTTGCAAACTTGATTTAAAGAATAGATTTTACACTGTCCGAACACACCACTAATTTACAATAAACCAGCAATTCGTTTTTTGTAGGTTATAAGCAATTTTCAAAAACGTTCTCGTTTACACGCTAACTCCGAAGAAGGCCGGTAAATATTAGCAATGAAAATAATGGCATGTAATCTGGTAATTACTTGCTATGTAGAACTCAACTGAAATGAATCAACTCTATGTAATTGAGATGTCTAATATTCTACATTCATGCGCATACACCAGCTGCTTAGAGCATTATGTAGCTACAATCAACCGATTAATAAAGATAAATCCACGATAAAATTAGACTAAACGCAGTTGATAAATTTGATAAAAGTCCACTGTAGTTGAACTCGATAAAAGAAGTCAATTCAAATGTGACGCGTTTCCGCGTCTATATATCAATCTATCAATAAATTTTCAAAATAAATGCACATTCAAGTATTGAATAGTTTGGACTCCTACCCGTAATTTAAAAAAACCATTTCAAAACGAATGGAATATATATTTCTGTGAAATACGCCCATGTGTGTGATTTCCCTCTGATTTTTTAATTAATAATTGTGATATTTCTCGCTACTGCACTAGTTATTGCGTATCTAAGAACGAGTAACGTTAAATTGTACCAAAAGAATAACTATTTATCTACGATGGCTTTTCTAAAGTTACTATATACCAGAAAAACAAAATTCATACGCGATTAAATCTACCGAAACATATTCTATTTTAACTACTTGGCATAGAGAAGCTGTTATAATAAATTTCACTTTTATGTTCACCTACAATAAAAAGATGAAGAGGCAATGTTGCGCAAAACAGATAGATTGCGCACCGCATTGTCGCTTATTTATTTTGCAGCTGACTTAGTTTTACTTACATCCATCATCAAACTTCTATCTACTGTTAAGGTAAAAATTTGATTGCAAGATGCATCTAGCTCTATCTACAATAGTAACTGCATCTGTGGACAATCACATTTAGGCAGATTCAGTATAATGAAGTTACGCTTGCCATAGCACAAAACAACTTGGTGTGATACACGTACATCTGCCGATAAGCACATCGTATCATGTGACAAATGCTACATGCCAACAAAACGCCTGTCAATTTTTATTGCGGCTAGGTGTGTGAGCATGACTGCCTATTAAGAAAGTATTACAATAAATAGACGTTGTCCAGATCCGTGCAGAAAACACTTGTTTGTGCACTGGCATAACGATGTTACTTCCTATGTCCCAATTCGAAAATGTGTTTAGTTATGTCTATTCCATCTGAGCTTTCGGACAAATATTTTGTGCATTATTTTCGTGGACTGATTCCTTCTACTTAAACCAAATTAATAAAATGGTGCTTTATGAGATCAAGAATCAATCAAATAAACTTTTTAATACGAAAAATAAATTAAACTAACAGCTATAAAAAAACGATAGCGTATATTTGAGGTTGTGAGTATTCAAAATTATTTGGCATCTAAGGTGTCTAAAAAATAATGGATTAAGACAATTCGCAATAACTTACATTCTCTTGAATGAGTCCAATTAGCTCAGTATGACGCCGTTTCAGTTGATCTATTTCACGTTGTACAAGTTTCACATGATCGTTGTACACTTCGTCAATTGGTTTGAACGTGTGTTGACCGTGTTTGCCGTCAAAAAGTGCACACTGATGGCAAATGGCTCGATTACACGTAGTACAGAACACTGACAGCTTTTCTCGATGGGTTTCACAGCTTGACAAGCAAATTGTTATCATGAAAGTGGGAATCAACGCAGATAGAAAGGTTAAATTTAAAGAATTTCGATTTCTGTAACAAATTAAAATAATTAAACGAACATTGGTTGTGCGGGTGGTGATAACAATTATTGTAATCGAGGTTTCAGTCTTGATATAAACACCTAACTCATTAATTACTTACGTATGTCAATGTGAACTAAGAATTATATAGTGTAGAAAAGGCAATTAATTCAGTAGACCGGTTTATTAACCTACCGGCCAGAATTGCCGTGAGTCCTGTCCGCGGCAAATTCTGGCCAGTACGTGATGAGTTCCCAATAAGGACGAAACCGGTCTACTGGATGAATTGCACTTTCTACACTATACAATTCTTAGTTTATACTGACATATGTAAGTAATTAATGGGTCAGGTGTTTATATCAAGACCGTAACATATGAAAATAGTTGGACAAGGTCAAAACCACACAATTGAAGACTCCCTGGACAAATAGCACGCCAAATGCATGACTACATATGATGCCGGCAAAATAACGGCAGTAAACATTAAACAAGAATAAAAACTATAACAAGAAATAAAACGACAAACCGCCTATTAACGACAAGTGTAAAAGGTAAGTTCCCTGTGATTGTTTATGTACACAAATGCGATTGACGCTCGGCGCGTTATTTAGGCCAAACTAGCCTATTAATAAAAAAAAAGAATTTATAAGCATTTAAGACCTAAGAGGTGGCAAAGTTAAAAGCCTTTTTCACAATAGCAAAAAACATTGGTTATAAAAACACTCTCTCAACCAGACAAATTTTGACAAAATGTGATTCTGCCAAAATATTTCCTTTTTAACTTAGTTACATCTCTTCACAAACATTCTATGTCATCATCCTTTGATATGTGACTGCGATACATCTTTCAGAATTTAATAACTTGATCAGTTTAATTTCTTTTTACATCATATATTAAATAAGATTTAAAAACTAAACATTATAGAAGATAGTCATTTCAATTTAACTTTCCTACCATGGTTTCGTCTGTACTAAATTTGTCTACGGAACACAGTTGACATAAATAAGCACAAGAGTTGCAAGTTCACTGATCCAGAATTGCTATAACAAGTTTCTAAATATCCATAACCACCTTTTTCTGATTCCATATATTTTGCTACTTATTTTAAATAGTACTCATCAGTCGACAAATCATCACAAAATGTAAGCATAATTAATACAGCAAGTGTGAAAGAATCGTGCAGATTTGACACAGACTGCGAACTAAGTAGAAAAATAAAATATGTGGCATTAAAATATAGCCAATGGAAGGTTTTACGGCGGACCGTTATCCTTGGCAGTAGTCTTCTCTTGTAAAGGGATAAAATCAAACCATCCACGACACAACAATTTTATATAATCGAACGTCACGATTTTAATCTCTAACATGTAGCGCCAAACAGAAATAAACATAAGTTTGAAAAGGCTAACAGATCCGATCTCGCATGTTTTTAGCCAAAATGTGGCTTAAAACTAACTGGTCTGCTTGTTGATATGCAGTCATAACAAGTTAAGAAGGCTGACAAGAGAATCTATTTAAATTAAGTCGAGTTGTAACATTATGAAGGAAACAGCGATAGTTTGGTTCCATACTGAATGTAGCAATGACGGAATAAAAAAGCGGTGATTGGCCGAATCAGATTTGGAAGCAAAATAATATTTGTCTTCAGGCATCTATTTAGTAAGAATCAATTTTTTAAACACTTTCACTAACCTTCTTTACTACGACAGATTTAATTTTATCTAGCAATAAACTTAGTGCTTGCTGGAGTTGCATTGATGCACACCTGGAATAATTGTAATTACCTGATCTGCGTTTTGACTAATGCAGCTTTCATTGTTCCAGTAATTTTCTTTCATCAAGATATTTCGGCCAAGCTTACCGTAGGCCTTCATCAGTTGCATTTCACGAAACAGACACTTGCTTCATTTGTTTCGTGAAATGCAACTGATGAAGGCCTACGGTAAGCTTGGCCGAAATATCTTGATGAAAGAAAATTACTGGAACAATGAAAGCTGCGTTAGTCAAAACGCAGATCAGGTAATAAACTTAGTGCTTTTCTGGTGTGTAGCACTTGATCACAAAAAAATTATGCAAATTATAATGTATATTACTATGATGCCTCTTTCAGGAGTTAATTACATGGTTGACATTAATTCCTTTTAACTTCATGTCTTAACTAAGAAAAAAATTCACAAATACTTATTTCAGATAGTTTATTCTGGAATTCTTTTAATAATCGTAAATATTTTTGTCACAAATAACTCTCCTAACTATCGGCTCTAAGTTTACTTATTCGATTTCAGAGAGTAATTAGAATATTAGTAAACTTTTAAAAATAACACGCATGCTTTATTTTATATATATATATATATATATATATATATATATATATATAGAATCACCAACTTTGATATTTCCGTTTGAAGCGTGCAAAAATAAATTGACAAGCAATGTATGCGGTCCACTTAAGTGAATATACGCATAATTGTAAGAAATTTAAAGTCGGTGGATTTAAATTCTATACGTAAACCTCCAAAATGCGATACACCGTGCATAATGTCTACCAAACATGCAAAGAATACCAACCTAAGAATTTCAATCAAGTTGAAAATTAAAACTATTTGCAACACCTGCAACTCAAGCAGAGCCCTAAACTCTGGCGACACGTTGTGAACGTCATCAGAGTAATGCGGAAACATGATGAGTACTGATGAATACAAAGTTTAGTAAAAGAACTTATCAGCGGTTATAACCTCTAGCGGTCAGACGTAAAGTTTACATATAAAACTAAGTTTAAATAGTTATTCCGTTTACTGATGCGCTCAAACGATTACCATGATACGCCAGAGCATATCAGAGCGCGAAATTAAAAGTTCATTTTCTGTAAAATTTCGTCAGGTTAGTCCATATTTCGTCTTCGCGAATTTGGTTTAAACACAATTAATGAATTCTTTAAATCACGTTTCCGAGGTTGAAGTAAAAACCAATCCCACTGTATTTAACTTTTCGTCAGACAACATAGCAAAACTGCCACCAGTGGCACGCACTGACGCGTTTTGAACTTTCATGATCATCACCAGAGCACGAGGGCAAACTGACTAGCGAGGATCAAACCACATTGCATATATATTGCAATCAAAATTATATATGCGGCTCTCACCTCTATTAGTCTTGTCTATATTGTAATTGACTGTAAATGTCGACTGCACAATTTCCATGCAGTCACGAACATTAACTGTTTTTAGCTGTTGCCACACACATATATGGGCAATACAATTAAACATTAATTGATTGCGCGGATGGTGGTAGCAATTCTTTAAGTCTGCGAGCTTGTGGCGAAAGCTGCAATCAGTTAATGCTTGTGACTGCATAGAAATTGTGCAGCCGACATTTCGAGTCAAGTACAATGTATTCGAGACTACTAGAGGTGAGAGCTGTATATCTAGTTTTGCTTTCCATATTTAAGCAATGTGCTTTGATCCACGCTAGACAGTTTGCCTTCGTACTTTGATGATGATTATGGTAGTTCGAAACGCGTTAGTGCGTGCGACAAGTTGTATTATTGCCATGTTGTCTTCAAGATCCCAAACTTGATTTAAAGAATTGTTACCACCACCCGCGCAATCTATTATTGCTTAATTGTATTGCCTACAATTATTGAATGTTGTCCAATTGTAGGATAATAGGAATTTATATTAAAACATGGGGTAATGTTTCAATTCAGACGTCTTTCCGATGTTAAACTATTGTTCAGCATATATCTTCGTAATAGACAATAACCCCTTATGAGTTAGCACATTATATCAGTATTAATAAATGTGAACAACACATGGCAGTGAAAGATTCGTGCAAGACAATCAACAAGAGACTATAACACTAGGTATCTCAAACAGGCAATGAATTCGCCAATACAAAACTTTCATTTAAATTTTATGTTACATAGAAAAAAAGTAAATCGTTTCACTCATCTATAAGACACAGAATAAGAGTTTTGGGCGCTGCTGTAAGCTGATGTTAACTATTTAATTGTACAATGAATGTAGATGACAAAGATTTGATGAAAATACTGAAAATTCATTCATAAAGCATATTCATTAGCAAAACGATTCGCATTTATCGAACATAAGTTTCGGACAACCTTAGCCGAATGATTTAAAGAACACCACTCTACTATTCAACAAAGACGGTCTTCGGAAAACCCCAAAGCCTAAAATTAGGAATTTACTGATGCAAATAGCGCCACTCATAATAACGTATTATAGCTTTAAACTCTATGCAAAAATTTTCAGAGTCAGCACCTGTAGACCAAAATTACTTTCGCATTTCTTCCGGGACCATTTAGCAGATGTTTTGTCAAAGATCCATATCCACAAATCAACATCCATTAAGATTAAAAAGCACCAGATTCCTACCACAAGCGTTTTACAAGAAAGGGTGAAACTTGTAAAATTAAACGAACATTGGTTGCGCGGACGGTGATAATAATTATTTTAATTAAGGTTGCGATCTTGATTTAAATACCAACCAAATTATATTTACACATTTGAATAATGAAGAGAAGGCAATTCGCCCATATTTGGAACGCGTCACGTATTGCCCAGCGTTTTCTGCTGTTCGAGCCCTGTCCACTGCAAATTCTGGAAAGTACGTGAAGAGTTTGCAATATGGTCGAAACCGGTCTAATATACGAATTTCCTTCTCTACATCATGTAATGCTTTTTATATTAAAAAGTGTATATAATGGGACTAGTGTGTATATCAATGTCGTAGCCTTTATTTATATAAATAAGCGTTGAAACTTACACATCTCGAAAATCACCAGCTGAACAATGTAAAGCTGAAGAGCCATCCTTTTGAACTGCAATTTTTGAAGCAGCCACTTGCAATGATTCCAGTTGTTGAGTTACTTCATCGGCCCAACGACAATTGATAAGTTCAGACATATGCAAAGTTGACCTAAAAATCGATTTTAATAACCAATTATAGGGATCAATGCCGATTATTAGCTAAAAACCATAGCATAAAAGCAATTCTAAAGTAGCATCGCACACTTAGTGCCTTTTCTTTATTTATAACAGATTAGCAGTCAAGGATGTTTTACCCAACATTAGATAATAGTATCACAATCAAAATACATATAAAACGATTTATATAAATTAAATGTGAGTTAAAAGAAAAGGCAGGTAAACATATTCATAATGACTAGATCTTACCTCTTATAAATCCCTCTCCCTTAATAATTTTGGTGATTAAATTATTATCTTTGCAATTATTATTACCTTTTTATTGTTATATTTTTATTTTTCTTGTGATTATATGTCAGGGAAAAATTAGTTACCAATCGCTTTTTATTGCCGTGCACGATGAACATAAAAAAGAAAAGAAGCTCAGGAAATATTTAAACAATTATAAAACTTGTAAGTCTTGTTCAATATTTTAACAAAAATCACATTATAAAAGGACGATTTT
This sequence comes from Eudiplozoon nipponicum, assembly GCA_029291075.1. Classification (NCBI taxonomy): domain Eukaryota; kingdom Metazoa; phylum Platyhelminthes; class Monogenea; order Mazocraeidea; family Diplozoidae; genus Eudiplozoon; species Eudiplozoon nipponicum. The sequence continues at coordinate 24,543 of JAQBSW010000336.1, forward strand.
CAAAATATAAATGCTGCGTCTGTATCACCTCGAATGGGCGTGAGAAATACATTATGGACTACTATGAAAAAGGCCACGTAGTCAGTTTGGTACAGCAAAAATCAAATTTTTTTAAAAAATTTGATTGCCGAGTGCCAGCTTCATATTTTCCAATAACACGACATGCGTACGCAGGTTGTAGCTTTGCACCAACGGTTTCACAAAGATCCGATTGATCAAAATTTCCATTTCCTATTGGTCTTTGATCGGGCTGAGTTTTTATTCGTCCCAATGGAAATGCGGTTCTATCACATCTTTGTTTACTGGCGACGCTTCGATGCTTCTTTTCCAGCACCACACTCAGGCAACTATACACATTTGCTTAAACCTGCTATTGTGAGTATTGTGATCTTTATAGTTACCTGAGGATGGTGCTGGACAAGAAGCATCGAAACGTCGCCAGTAAACAAAGATGTGATAGAACCGCATTTCCATTGGGAAGAATACAAACTCAGCCCGATCAAAGACAAAAAGGAAATGGAAAGTGTGATCAATCGGATCTTTGTGAAACTGTTGTGGCAAAGCTACAACCCGCGTACGCAAAACGCAGCATTGAAAAAAAATTCACTGTTTTTCACAATCCGTCGTTCCTATTTCTAACGTAAACAAGAGTAATAATGTATACTCATTAGGCATCCACCTCTTGTGTCAAACTTCAAAACATTGCCAACTGGGGGTGATTTCTTTAATTTTTCGAATATTATATTTTGATGATATTCCATTTACCTTCCAGCTTAGTTTAGAATCAAGTATTATCATCTCAGCAGAAGGATCGTAGGATCGTGATAATAGCGGACTCTAAATTAGGCAGGAAAGAAAAACTTGTAACATCAAAATACAATAAACAGACAATTTTTTTTTAAAAATCGCATACACCGACATCTAAGCTCCCTACCTAAAAGAATAAAAGTGAACCATGAGATACGCCAAAATTGTATAAAATTCCATGCAGGAACTGTGAACTCATGTATGTGGGTGAAAATGCGCCAAATTAAGGTAAGTTAGAAGGAACATAATACAGCATTTATATAAGAACATGTTAATAAATCAGACTTTGCACGCCATACAGTAGAAACGGGACATTCACTTAACTGGAATGATTAAACTAATGTTGATTGTGCGAGCGGTGATAACGATTAATATAATCAAGGTTGCGATCTTGATATAAATTCAATTGCCTTTTCTACACTATACAATTCTTAGCTTATACTGACATATAAAAGTAATTAATGGGTCAGGTGTTTATATCAAGATCTCAACCTTGATTATAATAACTGGAATGATTTTCGGAGCGTGTCAATATATGATTGAAATAGATCGACAAGATTTATAAGGAGATCCACGGAAATTAAATAAAATGATGACATAATAAATAAAGCTTATGCAAATTCACCACGCTCGGTTATGAACACATCACCTACGGGTGTTAGGAAGGCAAGATTGCATGGTTAAGAACCAGAAACAAACTCCGGTAAAATATTAAGAATATTTATATATTGTACGTTTCAAAATACTCAAGCTTGATTCAATAATTACTTAGACACTTAAACAATTGAATAAAAATAACTATTCATAGTATTTATGTTTGCTCGTTTCGAAGTTCTCCTGAAAGCTCTTAACAATGACATTTGATTAAATTTTAATTTAAATCTAGAAATGCTTTTCATTCTACATGTTTGGCTACTTGATTCCTCATATAACAAATAATGTTCTATACAAATTTTATTATATATATATATATATATTGTTACAAGTTTCGCCATTTTTTTAAAATATGAAAACAACACTTATTCCATGGAATAACATTTATTAATAAATCTTATTTCTACCAGTATCTACAGCCATTATTCTGGATTCGTTAGTATATTCGTTCATCCAATCCCAACTGTACATTTGTCGTAACCAATCCCCTCTTCGTTATGTCAGTCTTTGTTTTGCGCAATTTAGACCACTCCTTTTGCGTAACGTCATTTGGTGTGTCATCGCTTTTATTGTAATTGCGTCCGTAATTGATGGGTGTGTCGTATTTTGCGAAACGTTGGCTATTTTTGAAGGCCTGTCAGTTATGTCTTTGTTCCAGTCCAATTTAATTTCTTTTTGAATTATTTTCTGCACGTTTAAGCAGGGCTTCAGCTTATTAATTGCAATAGCTTCAAAAGCCAGAAGCATTTTCTCTGTTTTTGCCTTGTAGAGAACTGAAAATATGTTCGCAAATTGCTGATTTTTGTGCAGGAGCTGCACCCCTCTTTAGTAGTTGTTAAGGAGATGCTAGTTTGGCCTCTTGATCTGCGACGTAGTGAGTTGCAGGTATTTATATATATATATATATATATATATATATATATATATATATATATATATATATATATATATAGGATTATAAGACGAACTACCATTAAATTTCTAGTACAAGTTATCATTATGCTATATTGAAGGCAATTTGGACAATGCTGCTGCTCCTCCTGAAAACCAGATTGCCACTGACTAGTACGTTCAAAAATAAATAATGAATACATTCACACATACATAGTAAAATACATATATTTATACATAAATTACAGATATAAACGCCTAAAAATAAACATTCGTATATAAAAACACAAAATAAAAGAACATCGTACATGCCAACATTCATAAAGGCAATTAAACAAGCATAAGTAAATACATTCGTACATGCATACATACACAAACAGACATGCACTCATGCACACATAGGAATTTTTCAAATGCATGCGACATACAACATACAAATACAGGCATACATACATAAACACATACATACATACATACATGCAATAATACATGCATAAATACAAACATACATGTACGCATATATGCATATATACAAACATATATACACAGGCGTAAATGCATAAATTCATACATGAACACGTAAATACATACATGCATACTTTAGAACATGCATTCATGCATACATACACACACGTGTATATGTATATATATATATATATATATATATATATGAATACACACATACATACATACACACATACATACACACATAAATACATACATATTAACGCATACATGCTAAGATATATTTTAAAATAAACATACATGCAAACATACATAGAAACATAAACAGAGATTTAAGTTTCCCGCTTAGTAGTTGCTCGTCGAGATTACACACAAAATGCGACATAAACCTCACATATTTACTTTTCAATGTTTGCCTTTATGTTACAGCAGATGTTCAATGATCCCAATGTATATTATTGATAAGTGACGATATGTTGCGGCGTAATTAGTTATCGTAAATAGGAAATAATTAACCAGGCTCGGAAGCTCTAATCTAATATCTGTGCGATGTGAAATATTAATCAGAAACACAATGTGCAAGCAGCCTGTCTGACAGCGTGGCCTCAAACACAATTTTTAATCATTTACTCAATTCCAATGGAAAAAGCACATCGAAAATTGATCTGCTACTAATATGACAAAACATAGCATCAGTATAATAATCGGATGCTTCACTACCGCATAACCATGAGATTCTTCGTTGTGTGTGGAATGTAAATGAACACATCATCTAATTCTATTTGTGTGAGCCGAAAGTGAACACTGTATCTCCCATTCCTAGTCGCGTTTAGGCTGAAAATGAGCACGCTGCCCATTCCTACTAGTGTGTTGGCTGTAGATGAACACGTCGTCCATTTATGCTGTGTGGGCTGTAAATAAAAACTAAGTCGCGTATTGCAAATTACATGTTTGTTGTAATTGAAAACTACATCAATCGTTCATAGTTGCGGATTAAGGATGAGTTATTCTGATTTTTCTTTACTAACCTGACTGATATGAGAAACGCTAACTACAATTCAGTACCGCCTGTATAGCCTAAAGAATTATAAAGGATCGTAGACTACATCAAGCACGTAAAGGTTTATTCTACGGTGATGGGATTAAATCTTGGGTTTTCGTTTAATACCCTCTTGTACTAAGGTGATTAGTGGTATAATAATAATATAACAAAGGCACTAGCTAACAAACATATCCATAAAAGAGGGAAAACAAATAGAGTTGTAGACACCAGAATAGAAAGATCCAGAGTGGTTTGCATAGATTTTTAAAAGCAGCTGCAGTAATGCATGTATTAAATGTAAGCCAAAATTAGCCACTCATATGATGCCGAATATCCCATTTTGATAAACAGATCAATGTCTAATGAATAAGCAATTATTAAGAATATAATCTTTCAAAATTTCATCTCTAACTATTCATTTGATTTTAAAACTCTTAGTGATTTGAATCCTAATTTTGTGTTTTTCACTCCCACCCTACGTATTGAAATTATTCTAATAATGCCATATTTATAAGTAAAAATTTGTCTGACGCGTGCAAAAAGTAAATTAATTTCTATTGACTGCAGTTTCATTTAGATGTACGTACATGTGTATCAATAATATTTTAACGAAGTTTTTAGTTATGCATACACATTCACATGCATATGCGTGGCGTGCGCCTATTTAATAGTATACCAATAATTGTTATTAACTTGTTTATCTTGAATACAACCCTAGTGATTTGAATTGAAATTAAGCAGGTGTATTGGTCTTTCGGACTTCGGTTTTATCACTCATGGCATGTGTTTCATGATGAGTGTTTCTGAATTATTGGTCTCCCCCCACCAGAAAGTGAGGGCAATCTCAGTTACGTCATTTTACATCGAGTTTGTAAAACGAATAGTTAACACATGCAATTGATAAATCATTACTCAGCCACTCTAGTCTCAATTAGTTAGATAAAAATAACATTTATGAAAATGCACATAAACACATGTGACACGCGAATATCTAATGAAAGGTCAATCTGAAGTATAAATATTATGGCTAGAGGAAATAACGCACTTGCGTCATTAGTTTCGTTTGTTAAACCTATAAGACATTTTGCAACTGATAGAGGCTATCGACAAGTTTAGCCGAAATATATTACAAAAAGAAAACTACTGGAACAATGAAAGCTGCGTTAGTCAAAGCGAAGATCAGGTAATTATATCTAACACAGTTGGACCGTTCGAATAAATCTAAACATTTAGTATAAAACAAAACCAAGTGAGCACTTTCGAAGCACAGAGAAGAACTCTTTAAATCAAGTTTGCGAGCTTGAAGTAAACACCAATCCCATTGTTTTTAACCAGTCGTCGAACAACATAACAAAACTACCGTCAGCCGCAACGCACTGACGCGTTTCGACCTTCCATGATCATCATCAGAGTACGACGGCAAACTGACTAGCGAGGATATATATGGAAATCAAATATAGATTGGCGGCCCTCACCTCTAGCAGTCTCGCATACATTATTATTATTGTTTTATTTCACATAGAAGAACCACAGAAATGTTTTCCTGATCTGCTAGAAACACTGAATTCTTAGAACAATTAAAGCCATCATGCGGACCACCACTACTAGACTACATTTCAGAGAGTGATTCTGAAGTCTCAGCCAAGGCTGCATTTACGAAGTAATAGAACAACAATATAACAGTTAATTTAAATCAAATCAGGCTAAAGTAGCCTGTGCTCTACTAAATCTAATGCGTCAAGTTGGCCTGAAAAGTCACTTATACAATTGGCATAACACGATCGAGATGATGCGCAGAAAACGGTTACACACATCTCCTTATCTAACGTAACAATGTCTGAGTTTGTCTGCCTCACTTCTCTCGTCCATTTCACATTATTTTGCAAATAAAAGCAGTGATTACTTTGTTTTCTGTTGTTGTTTCCTTGGTTCTAGTACCATCTTGCTATAAAATTAGCATTAATAGCTCACATTCAGTATGACAGGAAACATTTGTATGTAAAAATCAAGGCAATGCGCAGGTGCATGCTCTGCTGAACTAACACAACCCGAATTTAAGAATAATTTCTAAGAAAAATCAAGGATATACTAGTTTTTGGTCCCAAAATGAAACTGAAACAACCTGTCACGCCTCACTGTCAACATTAAGAAACTCTTCGCTAACGGCAAACGTCTTGCAATGCTGACGAGCATGTAATTTTCAGCAGTTGCCTTCTTTTGAAAATAAAACCAGACGATTACGCAAACTTTCCCAGAAAAATGTCTCAGAGGATGTCAAATCCACTACAATTAGTAGTAGCAGGGTGTCCAGTAAATGCATAGGCGCCTTTAAAGATTTACTGCAATATTTTATCCATTTCCATTACCATGGTATTTTCACACACTAAACACGACCGATTAAATCGAAATTTTGATCGGCTGCTAGCAGCGATAATTCTCTAATAAATTTACTCGATTAAACTCGAGCGAAACTCGCAATGTACTATTAAGTCCAGAAAAGAATAAGAACTGGCAGATTTACACATGATATTATACCCAAATACAGCCACATGCCACCATTCAGCATAACTAGCGGAATCACGATATATGACAATATACCACCAATAAAGCTAGAAAATAGAATTCGAAACAATTATAGTGCGAGTAGAAGCAAAATTCAAGCACCTGATACCACAGTCGCAACTACTTAAGGTCTGTATTCATCAGACTACAGTCCTGTATCTGACGGCGACTTAATCTAGCTTTAATTGGAAATGATCACCGCCATTTCTAGGTTATTCCTAGCGCTACAAATATCTGCATTCCACGTTTAACGCACCAGTGAGGCATACAGATTGAATGCTAATGTGGAAAAAAGGTGCTTCCAAATTATAGTCAACAATTAAATAGCATTTTCCCTAACAATGTTGTAAGAGGTGTCATCTGTAAGTAAGTTGTACTATTTATAGGAAGCCAAATCCTGCCATCATTTGGTTTTATTATTCTCATTGCCATTTGATTCATTGGAAAAAATGATGGAAGTACACAGGCCGCGTTACATATTCGTGTCCGCTGGAAATAAAATACCATTATGTGATCGTCGTCCGATTTAACGAAATAAATTCCTAGCCGATTATTTCCAAGCTTATCATGCTAACTACAAAATGTCAGTACCTAGTGTGTGGCAATTAAGTAAGCAGAGTTGAGCTAATTTCTCTACTGGAAAGACTGGATTCCGCAAAGTATCCCATTATCTTCATTCCATCTCGCATTTCAGCATATCTAGACACAACACAGTGTTCTCACCTCATATTATCTCGCATATATTGTACTTGACTGTAAATTTCAGATGAACAATTTCTATGAATTCACGGACATTAATATTTTTGCAAATTTAGCTATATGTATATTAGTTATACAAGTAAGCAACTATTGATTGCGCGGGTGGTGCTAACAATTCTTCAAATCAAGTTTGCAAGCTTTAAATAAACACTACTTCAACTGTATTTACCCAGCTGAACAACATAGCCAAACAACCATCAATCACAAGTGCTGACGCGTATTAACTCTCTATGGTCACCATTAAAGCACGACGTCAAAAAGACAAACGAGAATCAAACCGATATATATATATATATATATGTGTGTGTGTGTGTGTATACGCATATAAGCTAATAACGTAGGAAGTTTATTTGCACTGCTAGACATGAATCCAAATATAATTGGTACACAGTACTTCATTTGGACTTGATCAGATTTCGTTGGCGATTTATCGGTTCTCCAGAAAACTAGTTGAGCAAAATATAAGCATCCAAAAAAGCCATGATGTTGCAAACGTAAGAACCCGCAATTTTTAAATAATTAAATTCTACACAATCGCATTACCTTTGTTTTTCAGTAGAAAATTGTTACATAGAAATAAATAGCTTCCGTACCTAAGGGCTAATTAGGATAAAAATGAAACACAACAACATGAAATCAGTATATGCGGAAACGACATAAGATTTGCTAATCATTATGTCGTTGACAAGCAAAACGAAAACGCAATCCAACCGTAAGAGCCTAAATTTTGATGTAATAAAGCACTTTTACAAATCATCTTTGATTCTCTGCAATATGCGTCCATAATTCATATTACTAACATGTTTAGAATGAAACCTATATAAAATAGACCATCGACCCTTTTATCGTATTTAATAAAAGAATTGATCATAAATTTATTGATTTAATCGCAAAACATCCATTACTCATAGAGAATAAGGAAGTCACAAGTTTTGAAGATGAGCTTATTATAAAAATAATTTTAGAAACATCTAGCCTTCTAGTTTGACCAAATGAATATGGAATTATTTTTTCATCACTTGTTACAATTCAAAAATTGCAAAGGAAAATCTGCTACATCGTCCGAAAATGCATTGTTTCTTACCTTTCCAGAAACTTTCACATTAAAGTTTCAACACGCGCACACTGTGAGAATGTTGTACAGCCATGTTCCTAAAACTTGCACCACAATTAAATCCACTTTCTCAAAAGCATATTCAGGGTCAGTGACGAAGTTTACAAACGAAATATTAGCAACAACTTGAAGACCAGACGATACCAAAAACAAACCTAACAATACGTTTAAAAATGCCAACCTCGAGTGTATTGCTAAATTAATCTTCAACTACGTTTATATCTACTAAATCTGTTAAATTAAATGATTTTTTTTAAAATAAATCAAACAAAAATAAAAAAAGAGTTAATGCAAATCTACAACTAATATAAATTAGGAATTTTCAACTAACGAAGGCAGTTAAGCGTACACATCGCATGAAAATCAATTTAAACACATCACTACTTAGTCAGCAAAAAAGGTAAAAATACCCTGTGCAGTAAACAAAAATGCAGTGTCTCCTAAATGACACGAGGCATCGTATTTGAGCGCTCTATGCCGATCATGTAGTCAACCAGCCATTCTCCGAACTCGCCACAACAACCCTGACTCATCATTCAAATTATTTTTTTATCGATTCATCTGTTTTGGACGAAGTCGCAAATTTAGACACTGATCAAAGAAACTAAATTTCAAAGTCATTACTCATCTTACAGCACACTTCACTGATTATGGATACAGCGGAAGATCCATGTCATTTAGTAATGTATTCAATTTTTGCTCAACAGATCCGCGGTAAAAACACGTAGGGACACTTATCAATCAAATTTAACCACAAATTATTGCCACAGCAGAAACATTATTAAATAAAAACCCATTAGATTGCGAAATCCCCATTATTAATTAGACAGCTTTATGCGAAGATAGGCGAACACTGAAATAAATTTTCGCGTTTTTCCTTTAAGATACTCACTAGAATATTCATCTTTATTTCCATCTAGCAAAAGTCAAAAATCACTTTTGTTTGAATTTAAATCCAAAGAAACGATCTTCGTTTTCGTAAGTATATAAAACACGCAGGCGACATATGTAAAAATAAACAAATTTTTGTCAATCGTTATAAGAATAATAATTGCCCACATTGCCCTATACAAGATAATAATTGGCAGCTTTATTTTTGTCAAATAATTACCTTGTCATAACAAATTTACTAACCATATTATCAGCATTATAATGCAAACCAGCTTAAAACAATAGTCTCATAAACCACAAATTATTTATCACTTTTTAAATTAAGTATTAATTCCACTCACATAAACACGGAGGATTGATTTCTTTTCTCTAGGATTAGTCAGAACAGAGTGTGTACAAATACCGTATTTTTAGTCCATCTCTATCAACAAAGAGAAGCCTGTAATTCTTCCATCACAAAGATAACAATAAATTAGTAATCAAACAATCTATCAGTTATATCCCCGTGACACAGTTTCGCAACATATACTACATAGTAAGCACGAAACTAATGTGCACATGAAATTATACCTTTCGTTCATGCTGACTTTGGTTTATCCTTCTAGTTATATTTAAACGAATTTTTGCTAGGCGCAACACCTCATTACATAATTAGATATATATATATATATATATATATATATATATATATAAATATATATATAAATATATATATATAAATAAATATATATATATATAACTTAGTTCTCCGCAAAAAAATAGCACATAGGCATACTGCATATCTCGTCGCTATATTTGAAAAATGCAAGCATTTTTATTATTCAATTAAAAGCGAACAAACAGCACAAATCAAACTGGAAATCAATATTATTTAGAAAGGATTGGACTAAGCCAGAATCTCGCTGCTATCGGAAGAGAAGTCTGCAACCATAAACAAATATTGACATTCTAAAAGGACCAAGTTTAGATTTTGTAGACACGCCAAGCAAATGTATTTCAGAACAGCGATGCATGCCTCTAAGCCTACTCTTCATCCCACAGTGCAGCCAAATTTATAGTAAACAGCTGAGAGAATTAACAAAGAAATTGGTAAACAAAGTGCTGCGTGTTATAAAATCCAAGAAACAACAAGACAACAAAATTATTTAAGCCAATATGCAAATTTATCCATTAAACACTTGGTAAAGTGTAGTAAATTTTTTAAATCAATGTATATATGGTAATTCAGCTAATCATAATTCGAATTGAAAAACGAATCATTTATTGAAACATATATTTATTTCAAAGCAGTTACCTATAACACAATTCTTTAAATCAAGTTTGCGAGCTTGAAGTAAACACCAATCCCATTGTTTTTAACCAGTCGGCGAACAACATAACAAAACTACCGCCAGCCGCAACGCACTGACGCGTTTCGACCTTCCATGATCATCATCAGAGTACGACGGCAAACTGACTATCGAGGATCAAACCGCATTGAATATATATGGAAATCAAATTTAGATATGCGGCTCTCACCTCTAGCAGTCTCGCATACATTGAACTTGACTGGAAATGTCGGCTGCACAATTTCTATGCAGTCACGAACATTAACTGTTTGCAGCTTTCGCCACATATACATATATAGGCAATACAATTCAACAATAATTGTTTGCGCGGGTGGTGGTAACAATTCTTTAAATCAAGTTTGCGAGCTTGAAGTAAACACCAATCCCATTGTTTTTAACCAGTCGGCGAACAACATAACAAAACTACCGCCAGCCGCATACAACACAGTCAAACAAGGTCATTTTTACTATTCGCCAGAGCTGAACTCGATTGTCATATCTGGTACTTAACATCGTCAATTCGTGGAAAGCAAGGGGAACTATAACTGTACTTTCCGTCCATGCTGCCTTTGGTTTATACTTCCCGTTTATGCTGCCTTTGGTTTATCCTTCTGGTCACAACTGAACTAATTTGTTACTAGGTTCGCAACACCTAATACATACTTGAAACGGGAATTAAGTTGGATTAAACCCATGCATTGCACAACAATAAACAGGAAATGCAAAACGCACATGTTTAGACAACCAGTCGTACATACACACGCATAAACAATTCACCAGTTTATATTCACATGCCATTTAAATTACACTATTGTATAAAAAATACATATGAGATGAGTAAAAATGAAAACAAATAAAACAATTCTTTAAATTGAGCTTGCGAGCTTGAAGTAAACACAATGGGATTGGTATTTACTTCAAGCTCGCAAACTTGATTTAAAGAATTGTTACCATCACTTGCGCAATCAATTTATGTTTAAATAAAACACTTCCCTTAAAACCATTGACAGTTTCAGGCTTAAATCTACCAACTAATTAAACATCCACTACGAACGTGCCACGTTCTATTCTATACACGTTTGTAGAACCACGCGTCTCATAAGAGGCAACACAACGAGACAGATGTACCACCGGTAGATCATTCACAACTAACCAATGTACGCTCTAGGAGGAAATTAGAAACATTGTTGCCAAAACACAACACGATGCTGACATGATTTTGACATCAATAAAGGCTTTCACGACTACTTAATAGCCACTTTAATAGATAAAATCTCGAAACCACACTTTTTGTCGTCAATTAATTCTGGAGCTCAATAAGTATCAACGTTAGGACCAGTATACTTTAATTTGTAATTTATCTCACTAATTTAGCTATAAAATATAGAAAAATAATAAGTAATGCAAATGATGTTCCTATAATCTTTTCAAATGGCCTAACTTTAAAAAATACATCTTTACACAGCTATGAAACTATTCTGACCAATAATTGCACAAAACACCTTTTATTTAGCATAAATCCTTTTAATAAAAGAAATAAAATATGGCCTCAATTTTAATGATTCTTAAAGAACGCAAAAGTGGCATGCGCAGACTAGTTAAAATCACATAACATAGGCTTGAAAATTTTAAAGTTATTATACGATCCAATGTGGAAATAGTTGCTATAATACGAAGCACAGTGAATTTCAACAAGCCGCTTATAATCACGAAAATAAAAACCTACTTCTTAAAATGTACTATCTCAAATCCATGATTCAGCGACAACTAAAACCAAGCAAATGTGTAGCCTTATGATTAAGGCGCACGGCCCTCTTTTCCTTATTTAGATAAAACGAATAAATTTCCTAATCACCAAACGTTACGTGTACCGAAAAAATGCTTGCCAGATATGCGTCTCTGTAGTCTTAAAATCCAGCAAATAGAAATTCTATCCAGAACCTTTCCAAGCTTTCTTTCTTGGCAATTTCATCCTCTTCATGCAAACTTTACTTTTCTTCACGAAGAACTGCCATAAAGTTGCTGAAAGCACTTGACTTTATCAACTTCGAACAACCCTACCGTCATCACTACTGATAATAAATGTAGTAGTCGCTATTTCATTCACCAACACATAATCCAATTTGTGAATTGTATCTTGACATTTTCAATTGTCGTGCTAGATTGACTATGTTGCAAAATAAAAATGTGTCATTGTTATTATTATTACCCTTCAGATTACATGGAATCTCTTACTACGAGAATTGAAAAACCATTCATGTCCAAAATATTTCTTATCCATATATTGTTCTTTCATATTTATCCCAATTAAGCCCAGGTAAAATTAATTCAGTAATTTTATTCAATATAAATTCACATGTCCGATCCTTCTTCAAATCCCGCATTACTTTTCGCATACGTAATTTCAATGGTTGGCCTGTTGTTGATGCCAAATAAATGTACTATTATTATTATTATTATGTATTATTAGTTATTATTATTATTATTATTATTATTATTATTATTATTATTATTATTATTGTTATTATTAGTACTATTATTATTGTTATTATTTTTATTAGTATTATTATTATTATATATTGTATAATAAATCATCATCCATTCAAATTTAGAGTCAACAAATTTCAAAAATCTTTCCTTTAATTTTGAACTTGTATGTAACATAATCCTAGAGCATACACGATCAAAAAAAGCTTATATTATGATCCTTTTTAATTATTTTGGTCCCTTGTCGCTACATTGTGAAATTGTTTGTAAAATATATTTTCTGTGAACCAACTGCATCATCTGGCTAAAATACATCAGAATATCTAAATTAATATTCACCTTTGCACACTTATTGTTCTAAACCACATTCTGTTTCGAACTTTCAATTTCTCAATTGTATGGCCAAATCGCTTTTGTCGCCTAATTAATCGTAAAATCATTGAACTACACGATTTTAGGCGTTATATTTGATCGATTAGATACCCAATTGTTAGATAAAATTTTATACTATTAAAACTATTATAAGTTTAAGATTCAATAAAATTTTCTGTTTACTAAATATTAAATAGTCCATCCTTTTAACAGTCTAAGTAGATGCATCAAATTTAGTTAGAATTATTTTAGTATATAGTATGTATTATAACAGCGATTAATTTCATTAAATTTCATTTACAGTATGATACAATATATCATATTTATTAAAATTTAAGCTAAAAACGCTTAAACAGATTTTAAATATGAAATTCACATTATATGCAATTTTTAATCCAACCCAGTCTAAACTTATCCAACAGTCTATATATTCTACAAAGTAACGCCTAAACGGAATTCGATTCCAGTCCATATTCATTCAATATCAAATAAATTCTTTGTAGAATGTAAATCGCAGCATTATTTTCATTATGTCTAGATAACAATCAAGACTGGAAACGTTATTAATTTATCTTAAAAAGGTGAACAGCGCGGTCTCCAGGGATAATTGTCACCTCCTTGACTGTGAACGCTTGCATGCTAACAATGCAATCTTGGAATTGAATTTTGCGTCTTTTGATATTATTGACAAGTTGAAGTTATCAGAAAGCTTCCATTATTCATTGCGCACAAAGGTTTATAGGACGAATCGGTTCTATTAACAATGGTTTCAGTGTTCCGCTGCTTTTAGGAACTAGACAAATCGTTAGCCTCTCCTTGCTCCAGACATAATGATGTAATCGATCTTTATCGCAATGCATTGAAGACTATTATGAACTTTATTTTAAATATTACTTTAGATGGAGCTGGTGCAACAATTGACAGTTGTAGGACAATTGATAGCACTCGTAGGTCAATACAAACTTGATTCTTTACATTTCTCGGTGTACAGCTTGTTTTTTGCGTTGATTAATGAGTTCTCAATGATCCCGTGACTCTGAGGCCGTCCGGAAATGTTTTTGAATAGGGTTTTCGAATTTTAGTTGTTTACACTACTTATTTTCATACTTTTAATCCTATTTTAATAAGAATAGTAAACTTTTATTTGGCAAAAATACCATCTAGTCACACAAATAAGGTTATCTAGATACAACCGTTCGAAATCACAATTATTTTCTCAGTAATGGATGCATTCTTGTAATTTCTGCATCTATAAACACTTCCAAAACTCCTAGTTGTCATATTCATTTTATAATATTATTTCAATTATGGGACCCTTAACCATTTGTATCATACGACCTACATAATACCTATCAATATCATATACATACTTCCGACCAAACTCCAATCTATCTACATAAAAATTTATTCTCGTTGTTTCGATTAACTGTTTGGATGAATACATCGTATACCCACAACAGATTCATAAACTAATACAAAATTTATAAGTAAATTGGGGAATATAATAAACGATAACAATTGAACCAATAGCGTAAGTGATGGAGATTCAAAATTTTTCAGGAATCCACCTACTCATTTATACTCTAATAACAGTATTTGCAAAATTTCAACTCAGTCTGGACTCACATGAAACATTATTTAACCAACCAGAACACTAAACCATCCGGATCTCGTATTCACTGATGATGACATTGAATCAGACAATGCACACTATAGCAACATACAACAATGTGATCACGGAAAACTATTCATCACAAAAAGAATCAATACGGCAGCAATTAGAGATTACACTGCAAAACAAAAATGTACTGACTGGCTACTCTTTGCAAAGAAAGAAAAATATTCAACATTGACGGGAAGACACCACTAACAAATTATCTTCAACATATGAAGCAAACTTATGAAGAATCAACGAAAAATTTACAGCCTCACATTATCAAGCATGCACTACCACTTTAGTAACAAACACAGGAATTGTCCCACTTATATTTTGTCGGAAATATTCCGGATACCTTTGTCGGTATCTTACATTAGTCAACGGTACATTACAAGTCCCATAAATAATAATAGAAAGTGTGATATTTCCATCGGCCTTAACGTTTTTTAAATTTCAATAAAGATTAGGTAAATTTGAATAAACCAGTTCTGCACGAACAGATTAATTCTTATTTACCACCACTTACAAATTCGAAATAGGCTAATGCCTGACACACATATCAAATATCCTTATAATAATATTAAAATAGGTAGACCATAGCATGAAAGAGGTATAAATAAGATATCTCAGCAAAGTTTAGAAAGATATTCGTAAGAAACTAAACGCTCGACAAGCATTTTGTATAATCAGGAATGAAATATTGGATAGCAAAAATGATACTTCCATGAATACTAAGGTTATGTAAATTTCAAACTACAACTGCAAATCTGATAAACTTGTATCTTGCAGAACAAAAACAAAGTCACACATCCTTCCTATCCACGTCACCACAATTGAAACTCTAAAATATACCAAGAAGTATGATGGAAAAAACTCTGCGAATTATCAAATCGAAACACCAAATGAACCCACCTAATATTCTTGCCAACATGCTTCTTCACACTGTAAACTACAAAATGTTATGGTCAGAATATCCAACATCTTGATAACGTCTCAACAAATCCCCGTTGAAAGGCAAGAAATATATTTAAAATTATTGCCAAACCCAGTCCAAAGATTCATGACGAACAGCTAACATTCGAATTCTCCAAAACGTTCGGGATAATATCATCCTCGAAATCATTGGGCGTTGTTTCAATCGCAAGACTCCCATAAACATGGATTTACCCGAAGCCGATCATATACTTAAATATAACCACGCTATGAGACTAAATACAAAGCTTTCTGTTCTTAAATAACTATACCATTTTAATATTCCTATACATCTTTAAGGTTCTTGATACTATGGTCATACACGCAATTGATGAAAAACTTGCTCATATGAACGTTTGCACACACAAACTGTAAGTAATTAGAAATGAAGCTTGAATTATATATTAATGAAAGAAAATACACAAGCATTAAAACGTGACTTTAGGACAAATTTTACATATGTGTATCTGCACGAATCAGTAGTTCATGATATTATCGAGATCCGACTAAGACCGGAAGTCATGAATCCAGATACGGCTCATTACTGTATAGCTTCTGCGCAGAGACATTAAAATAACGTAAGTTGTGCTAAAAATTGACATTGGTAAGGAGGAATATAATAAGAAAATGTACACAACTAAAAATTCGTTTTATTTGAATTAGACCACTCAAGGAATATGCAGATGCAACTTTGGTTTTTGTGTTAAAATTGTCTATCTAATAAGTTACAAGTTGTACAAAGAGGAGTTGTGAAATATATTTGTTCATTGTCTTCAATCAGTTACGAATATATACTACAAATCTTATCTTTACGGTTTAGAATATAAATGTATTGCATTACAAATTCCACTTAAATCAGTGGAGATGCCGTTATACAAACAAGGTTCAGATGAGTCATTGTAAAATGACCAGATTGAGATTACGTGTAATTACCCCGCCTATTATTGCGGTGCTAGCTAGCAAACTTCGTCAGAGTACTCTTTAAAGTGAAATATACTCTTTCATTAAATTTAAAACTAGTTGCTCTCTTTCAGATGATCAACACGGTTTTTGAATCGCCGCCCTCCCTCCACTAATTCAGCTATAGTTTTTAGCCATTGCTATTCCTCTATGTCTCACGAACACGATTGCACTCTCCCGTCGGAATATTTCCAGTCTCCGTTTCTGTCTCCCTCTCGACAACTGAATCCGTCTTATTAAATAATGGTGTTTGTGGCAATTTCTGGAAGCTTATAAAAGACTACCTCTGAAACAGATTCAAGAATTCAAAGCTTGGCAATCGACTTTCGAATTCACCTGCCATTCATCCTGAGGTTCCTCAGAGCCCAGTACATCGTCCTAAACTTTTCAACCTAGCACTTGCACAGATTCCTTTTACTCAAAACAAATGCAAGCTGCTCAAACCTGCCGATTGTATTGTTAGCGTATTCAGTAGTACAACACCACAGTTTCATCGCATACCTAATTGCTCAGCAGCTTTCTTCGCAGAAAGTGTACCGTAGCACGATTGTTCTTAAACCAAGTCCGAATCCAACTTACATAATGAACCATGGTTCCAGCTCCGTCCTAACTTCGTTTATTGCTCATTTTTCTCTAGAATTCGAGAGCATAGTCTCAGTCAAGAACTTAGGCACCGCATTTTACAAGGCACTTGACTTCTCTTTACACATCCGTTAAGTCATGACAAAACACTTAAAAAGAGCTGGTTAAATTTGCTTTAAGACCCAAAACCCAATACTGAGACAAATTATTCCAAAGTTATATTCTGACCTTCATATTTCATGAGTGAATTTTGTTTTATCCTCCTTTTTGCTTGATCTCTTTCTCAATGGTAGATCACATCTTGATTTCATAGTAAAATCTACCGAGAGCGAATTCTTGCCAAACTTTCACCCAAATGATTCGTTTACCAAATACAGATTATCTACTTCCCTCATAAGTTATCAACTTTCGTTTCGTCGTCCAATTTATCACTGTCCTCATTCATACACCACAGGTAACTGCAAATCCACAATTTAGTTCTACCATACTACCAACATCTTTATTAAAATCTATTCTTTGCTTAGGCAATAAGTATGTTCAACGCACCACCCGCGCAGATATAACACTTATCTCACCATAAGTTTAAAAAGGTGATTAATAGGCGCATATTTAATAAATTCCTAAGAAATAAAACTGAATGGAAGCGTAACTTTTTCTTTCTGCGTCTGTAACTCACTTTGTTCATAACATAGATGTAAAATCCCCAATGTTTAAATAAAGTTTGCAAGCTTGAAGTAAACACCAATCCCATTGAATTCAACCAGTCGTCGAACAACATAGTAAAACTACCGTCAATCACGCTTACTGTGCTACGTTGTTCGACGGGTGGTCAAAGACAATAAGACTGGTGTTTACTTTAAGCTTGCAAGCTGGATTTAAAGAATTGTTACTACCACCCACGCTTTCAATGATTGTTAAAATCTCCGACCTCATTAAACTCAGCTTCTGTGCTACGCTAGCGACTGCTGAATATCAAGAATGGTCCTCCCAGTGCCTTCTGTATAAAATAGTGGTAGTGTTAGTTCTAATTCAAATACTAACGGTTTTGCTTCTACTTCAGATTATGTGGTAAATTTTCGTAAGAATGTGCGGTTGACAGTGACATATTTCGCTGCCTTGGACGTCTCTAAATACGTCTTCATCTTAGCTGTTTCATGATCCTAAGCCAATAACGTGCAGCTGACTTCCCATTTTCGCCGCCGTACTGCCAACTTTTATATTTTATTCCTATAGAGCTAATCAGCATCAAGATAATTTTCAACATCATTGTTCAGTAAAATGTATCCTAATGAAAGCTAACGTTAATTAATTACAGGAATCATTGTTATAATGTAGCTGACAGCACTAATTCTTACACGTTCTGCACAGGTCCCATTGCTTTTATTTGAAAACTAATTTAAGAATCACATGCGTTAGCAGTTGATCGTATGACAGACCCTATCCATATTTATGACGCTGCAATTAATGATTTATTAAAGATCAACCTTCAACGTTCAGTGTGCAGCTTCTGCTAAGAGCTAGATTGACAGAATTGTTGGTTATGCGAACAAAAGATAGACGTCAATAAAGAGGAGCGTATTAAAGAAAAATATACATTTGACAACCAAATAGAGATTTCGTCATTCTTCAAGAATCCATTCTCGTCCATTTTACTCTGGCCACAGTTTACTTTTTTGGTATCTACATACTACAGGTAGTAGCAATCCCACTGTTATAACTGATGATGTCATTGTCTAGCCAGTTATTGTGTCACTCACCCATACATAGTCCTACGTTCGAATTGTATATTAATCGTTTCAATTGTGGTGCCAGATGGCTTTTTTGTAAAATAAAAATGTACTAATATTATATTGATCTCTTGAATTTTGATTATAGTAGTCTATTTTCATGGCGGAGAAAATGTCCACATCGACTTTGATTGGTACACTTTTTATTTAAAAACTATTGCATTAAATCTACTACAGTTTTTCCATATTGTAATAAATGTACATGGTTTGAATAAAAATCGGAAAAGCGCAACAGCAGATATTGTCTCGCTCGTGAATTTCTTTCATTTTTAACTTAGATCGGGCTTTCTATTTCATTTTTGCATTTTCTACATTTCTCGTCTTATCTCACCTATGTTAAATTTAATGCATTTGGAATTTACATTTTGTGGATTTGTTTTATATCTGAGTTTTTCGATATTGAAAACATTCTGGAATTTTAACCACATTCCAAAATCATGAATCAGATACTGACGTCATCCTCTACCACCAAAATTTTAACCCAAACTTGCTATTCAAACTTGCTGATCTACATCAACAAATGACTGGTGTCTCGACTTTATTTGTGGCTTTATCTGAAAACCTTTCTATTTCCATTTTGCAGCCACACAATTTGCACCAGGCCGACAACTTTCTCAAAAGAGCTGTGAGAGAGGTTGCTTTAAGCAATCACAGCGGACGCAATCTATTTATTTGGTCCCCTCTCTCTCGACTTTCGAGAGACGAACTGGCCTCTGATATGATCGAACAATTGGAAAATAACTTTCATAAACTGAAAGATATTTCTGCCGACATGCGCCTTGCTTATGTGCTTACCTCTCACAAAAGGCTCTAACGATGAGCTTGAATAGCTCAAATCTCAATTTCCCTTGATATTGGTACGAAAGGTAAAGTTAAAGCATAACAGTACATTGCCTCAGCGGCCAGCTGAGCAAGCGCAGTCTTCAGCAAGCCACCGTGACCCCTTTCGCAACTAGTCGCATACCCTGGGTCGACTAACCCTAAGAGACGCTGTTAATTTATTTGAGGCATCCTCGGTGACACTGCATTTCTTGTCCCTATATGGCTGGGCCCCTCCAGCTTTGAATGGCTCCCATTAAAAGCTGGCATGCACTTTGTGTCCACAAACTACATCCAAGTAATCAAAGCACTTCTGCAACGTTGCGGTTTCCCCACGCTGTTGGCCGAGGGGATGGGTTGGCTGCATATCTTCGGTCCATTCTCGTGCTCAAGCGTCTGATTACTTCTAACTCACTGGGACTGGAATTCTTTGCATTTCAGATATTGACTCTACCTCAACTCCTGTTTTCCTTGCTTATCGGTCTCCGATCTCTCAATAATTGACAACACTTGTGAGGCATAATTTCAGTCCATACTTTTATTTCTTCCGTCCGATCAATATGTCCTTGTGGGAGACCTTAATCTTCCTCCTCCTACCTGGCGCGACGTAACATCAAAAAGCCAACAACTGTTTTGGCTCTTCGCTGACAACTTTCTGAATCAACTTGTGCACTTTCCTAGGCGAGGAAACAACTAACTCGATTGCGTTCACTCTAATAAAAAAGTGACCATCGGACAAATTCTGGAGATCTTTACTAATCTAGACTACTGCCATGTATCCTTTCTTATCAATCTCTTATCTTCAACCCGAAGAGTGAATGTACAAACATACAGATGATTCAATGATTGGAAATAGTTCAGTCGACTCTGTGACACCATTGGTTGAAGAGAGTTAATCATCCCAGACAACATTTCTCCGTGTTTTTTTAAAGTCAATTACGTCCGGTTTTCCCACTTAGCACCAATCTGCTCTACCTAGTATATACGCACGACGAATAAGTTAGACATCTTATTTAACGAGCGCGAAAAACCTTGCACGTAATTTAAGATTGTGCTCCCTTTCTCGCACTTTGATGTATAATCATATTAAACAAATACTCAACAGGCAAGCACTCTGCATCGACAGACACACTTTGACAGCTCCTAATTCCCGTAAACAATTTGCAATAAAAACGGACTTTTCCTTAAGTTTAAACAAATTAAACATAAACTTCTCTGGCTCGAAAGACACCAGCTTTGCTAATGACCATCTGAATTATCTTGTAAATTTCTATTCCATTTCAATTTCATCTAATGAGATGTTCAATAATGGGTACACAACGAATCTACATTAGCTCGTTTCTCCGCCATGATCATTCAAGAAATCAAAGACATTAAATCTAAACACCAGTTTGATAAATATGGTGATTGCGTTGGCATGATAGCTCCCCTAGTATGAAACCACTTAACTCTGAATGCTGAAATTATCAACAGATGTCTCAAAATTCCCATTCTTCCCACGGAGTTGTTTAATTAAAAGATCTCACCTATCCCAAAAATGGCATTTCATCGATCTGCTCATTTAAAGATCCTCGCTTAATAGCTATTATCTCTACTTTAACTAAAATCTTCGATAGGATCACATATAGCGTAATATATCCTTTTATTCAGTCAATAGATAGTTTTTGTCTCCTTGATGATTGATGTTTTCCAGAATGGGTGCTCTTCTTCCATCAATTTAGCCAGTGTTCTTAATCATTGTTATTCATTCTTTTCTAAAAAATCATAAAAGCACTCCCTTCTTTCTGGATATTTCGAAGGCTTTCGATTCAGTATCGTTCTCGGCAATTGAATCTGCTCTATCGAACAATGGTATACGCGACAGGGTCATTAAACTTATTATTTACTACGTTTGAAACCTGTACACGACTATAAGTGTCGGAAATGGCCATATGAATCAGCTCTTATCCGATCTGAAGTTCTCCAGAGTTCAGTAATTTGCCCTATACTATTCAACCTAACACTTGCACAGATTCAGAATGCGCTCAACCAGTTCAAGCTGTTCAAGTATGCTGTTGACATTGTAAAAATAATCAATAATCCAACCTCGTCCGGCCCTTCCTCATCTCAAGTCCTCCAGCTATTATATTCACTGCACTCTTACCTAAGTGTAATCTCTCTTAAAGATAAGACTCGCATGATGAAACTTAGCTTCATCCCCCTCCCTCCTTTCCCGACTGAAAACTGTTCCACTGAAATTAAAATGATTGACTCGTTGAAGCACCAAGGCATCTAATTTCTAATTCATTAGACCTCTCCCTACATCTTAGTCAAATACATTTCAAATTCTTCAAACGTGTCCGTTTTATCTACTTCAAGACACAAAATCCTACTCTACAACTCAATATATTCAAAGCCTATGTCTTATCCCTCGTCTCCTATACCAGCGAATTTTATTACCATCTCATCTTAGCCCCGTCCAATGCCATTCAGCAGATAGCTTCTCAATTTCTGAAGCGTGTTTTCAGTCATAGTTGGAGCAATCGTGACCGCCTACTCTCCATAAATCGTCTTCCTTTATGATTCAACCGACACTTCCGAGTCATCTCCTTTTTTCCTATGATCTCAAAATATCTGTCGCTGTCAAATTTTGCTCTTCCTGGTCATCCCTACGTCACGCGCAACAGCAACTATTTAATTAAGTTCAACCACACTCCCAGCATATTTAATAAAATTTATATTTTTTCCAAAACGACTAGTGAATTTAACGCACTATCGACGAAAACTTATAACTTATCCCATCACGAGTTTAAGAAGGTGGTTAGCCTGTACTTATTTAACAAATTATTATGTGCGAACACTAATTTGACGCGCAACTAGTTCCTTCTTCATCCGTCATACTTTTTACGATATCATTATCTTTAGGTTTATTTTCGCATAGTCTCCAATTAAGCACCTCGTTTGAGATCCTAAACGTCACAGATGGTATTCCAATATTTACTATCTATATTTACTGCTTATAGTTTTCCAGATTTTCCATAATTGAAAAGTATCTTTCTTCGGGAAGAACTAGTGTACGAAGTTTCTGAAAGCACTTTTCTTTCACAACTTCTAACAGTTTCGTCGTTATTACTATCGTTAAATATTTTGTTAGTCACTATTTCACTCAACTATACATACCAACTTTTGAATTGTATATTGACCTTTACAATTATTGCTGCAAATAAAAATTCAGTATTATTATAATTTTTAAATTTATTAAAAATGCCTTGTAGCAATGCAGAACAAGTTGTACAAATTAACTCTCCGGTGAATGATCCACCTATTTGATATAACAAATGTGATTTGAATCCAAATAAATTAATGCTAATTCTAATTATTAACGGTGTAGAAACCTTGGTCACGGTTATAGCCAATAATACATTATCATTTGTACTTGTCTATTGATATTGTTAATTGTTGGCAAGATAGACTCTATTACGAAATAAGCGTTCGTTTATAATATTATTATTAAAAATAATTTGGATTTTTATCGGAGTTAACATAAGAAGATCAATAGTTTGAAATTTATCAAGTCATACATAAAACTTCTTAATGCAAGTAAACTGAAAAATATATCTACATGGTGAAAATATACAAATTGCAATTGCAATCAGGTGAGATCATCTCATCTGGTCCAGACCGAAGATCATATTTATTACATGAAATGTCACTACGCCAGTCCGGTCAGATAACGATATAACGATGGGCAAGACATAATCATTGCCTTTCTGCCATGAAAACTTATATCCTTTCTGAAGAAGTCTTTAGGCTAACAAAAATATAAAATTACATAGCACTCATTCAGACAAAGTATACACACATTTACCCATTGTGTTAATATAAAATACGTACTAAAATACTCCTGGAGCAGAAATTTTTACATAATAACATAAACAATTTCAGATTCTCGAACTGAATTTTATTATAAAGCTACTTTAAAATTTGGATTAAAATATATCTGAAAGTCAAACTTACCGACAATGAGGGCATTGCTGGCGCGTTTCCGAGATCCATCTCTAAAAATATTTTTAAATATTAACAAACTTTAATACATTTATAACAGCACAACTTTGAGCAGTGAGGGCACAATCTCGCATTATTTAACCTTTCCATACAAATGAAACAGCGAAACATCTCATTCAGGCTCTAAACGTTAAGAAAATAGCATACTTCAAATGTCTCATCACTGGTATTTGGTTTCCTCGATTGAGACATGATCACACTTAACCTAATCGTGTTCACCGAAATGATTCATAAACAGTGGGTCAGAAAATAAACAAGATGTAGATTATAGAAACAATATCTCAGCAACCACGGTAGTTTATTGAAATTGAAAACGTCCTGGATGCAAGTAAATGCTGAGCAACATTATAAGAAGAAAAAAGTACAGAAGATATCTGAGAACAGTTACTATATGTGGCCTTGAAATGTGCCTAAAAACCGTTCACCTTCAAAAGCCGATTAAATTATGTTTGTTGAATTATCTAGTAATATTTCTAGACACAAGATCTGTGGCAACACCGTGGTAACTAACACAGGGAGAAGTCCGGTTAATAGATGATCAATTGTGTATGACTACTTGTGCAGCAACAAGAAGATTGTCGTGACTGAAGACTAAGTGAGGAGATGACACAGCTTGGTAAAGCCAAGTCCAGAAGTCGGCGTAGATAGACAGTCATGTGGAGAGAGCGAGATCAATCAAACATAGCGAGCTGAGCAGAAGTGTCAAGTGTGTATCGTTGTAATTTCATCGTGTTTATATCTATGTTCAGTCGCATGCCATTGGTCAACGGCAATTGTGCTTGTTTAAATTGGTAAAACGTTTTGTTATTTGAATTTGATATTGGCAATATGTCGGCAAATTGACCTGAGCCGTTATATCAATTTCCGCTCTGATAAAAAGAAAAGGTAAAAAGGAAAAACCTCTCATCGAGTCCTCATTAGTAATGTAGAGCAGAGTTCGAAATGGGGTAAGCAACTGGTTATTATTCGACCTATAGCTAATCAAGAATGTATAGTAATGGTAGGCTAGTGCATACTTTTTGATTGCATTAACAATGATATGATGCCAAATAACTATTAGTTGTTACTACACAAATTGTTAGCTGTAGTGGTCGCTCATACTGCGTAAAGAAAAATAGAGCAGTGTGAAATGTTTTGAGAGCCACGGCGTAAAAATTGCAAAGTTGATTGCCACTGAAGTTGCCAGGTTTGATTTGAAACCTGGACAGGCTGGATCGCCGTCAACAAGAGTTCTAATACGATCAAAGGAGCTAGTGTGTGCTCGACATTGTGTTCATGATTTTCGCAGCCAATGTGTAATGTTTAACTGATGCAATTGCGATATGCTTTGAAAGGATATGAAGCCGATGACTACACACAAGGCGTCAGCTCTAAGTAGCTGGTTATAACAAAATAGGTAGTGTGAGCTCAGGTGTGAGTCATACGTTTCAACTGTATGATTTTATACTAATATATATTTATATATATATATATATATATATATATATATATATATATATATATATATGAAAATCAAATGATAAGGAAAAAATTGTACTCAAACAATGCCGCAGAGAAATTGCATAATACCGAATAACTGTTCAAAAATGCTACATTTATGTTAGCTTAGAACAGCTGGTTTTACCACGTGAGTGTGAGAAAATTAATGAATCATGTTGATCCAATAGAGATTACGTCACGTGAAATAGAGTGCAGGTGGTGCGCAAAGAATTAAAATTCGATGCGTAGAATAACGAAAAACTAATGTAAAAAAATTATAGTTTACTCGTTATGCATAGCAATCTATTGTTAGAATGAGATTGTAGGTAGGTAGAGATTGAGACGCATTTAGAAGGTGGTCGTAGCCATGATCAGACGTTTCGATAAAAGGTTTAAACCTGTCTAAGTGTCGCACCATGCATGATAATCACGTGTCTTGGCTGTCTGAATAAAATCGGATAAAGATCGCGATACTTTGGTAGAAGTGGTGCAACAGCATGTCTGTACGAACGAGCACTCTCTTGCAGCTGTAGAGCTGCAAGCAAACGAAGACTGGACAAGAAGTATGTCTCGGCTGCTGGTCAGACATGCCACCGAAATGAAGCCGAAGTCGAGTGGCTTCGAAAAGTTGGCCATTCTCTCTGAGTAGTAGACGTGGGAGCTGACTAGGCAGGCGTGGTTCCATGCCAAATAAATATTGTGACGCAGACATTTCAGTATGTTCAAGTATACGGGAACGCATAGCAGATAAGATTAAAGGTAATGCATCAACCCAGTCGCCATTAATAGGCAATGATTCTAAAGCTGTTTTGAGTATCCTAAGCATTCTTTCTACCATACGGTTAGAATGGAGGTAGTAGGCATCGTCTGGCGTAAGGTGCATCCCATGACCAACAAGATAGTTTTGAAACAATCAGATGAGAAGCAAGTACCTCTATCAGTAATGAACTTTTTGGGAAAACCGTAAATGCTATCCATGAAGAGATAAAACCATTACTGACTTCGTCATTAGAAAATGTGCTATGAGGTAAAGTCGTAGGCCATCGGGTAAATCTAGCATTCATAGATAAATGTTAGCTAAAATCTTGTACCGTTTTCAGATAAACTTTTTTAATGTAGACGATGACTAGGCGTGAAGTAGTTGAGAAAATTTCCAACTTAAAACGAATGTGCCGTGTGTTCTTATTTTTCTGGCAATTAGCACACCCGGTGACCCATCGTTTAGCGTGCTGCATGAGACTGTGACCCTAAAAACGATCTTTAAGAAATTTGACAGTTGCCTTGCTTTCTGGATGAGAAATTGATTGAATGGAGTAGAAAACATTTCTCTAAAGGCTGGTCGGCAGTACAGGCTTGTTCGTCTACGGACGTGTAATGTGAACAATGGGTAAAACTTTCCAGAGTCAGCATAAAAAAATGGTTGGTTGACGAGCTACCGATCTTTGATTGTGAGTTTCTCCGAACTTTTCTGTATGGAGGAGAGATTGTGTTACTGCAGATTCCCTGAGAGTCACGGAGTTGATTGTCAATGGCGAGACTTCTGACCTGAAAAGTGCTTCGGAAATGATACTTTGTTCGCCCTTAACATGAGATATTTCGAAATGCCTCATATGTGACAGCTGTCTTTCTACACTGGCAGGATACATTTCGACAATTGAAATGGCGTTTTGAATTGATGCATGATCTGTTAAACAAAAAAACTGCTGCTGCCAATGATTCTGATGATGTGGCTCTCCGTGTCGTGGAAGACGAGGAGTTCCCGACGAAAATTATCGTATCTTGTTTCTACTACTTATAGAGTCCGCGAGTAAAAACTTATAGGCTTCTAAACTCCGTCGATCTCTTGCTCCAAAGTGGCCCCAATAGCAAAGTCAGAAGAAACGGTTCTGAGTAGAAATGGTCCTTGTACTGTAGGAGAATTTTTGCGGGGTAGCTATCTAATTCGTGATTCTGTACTCGTCCTACATATACATTGTGGCTATTATTACTACCCGTGCACATAACCAGTCTCTGATCTTTTTCGAATGGTTGATGTGAGAAGGCAGAAATATGGTATCATACATATATTGTACACAATGTTGCAAATAGAAATGTAATTCACCGTTAGTCCAAATTGACCATGTGTTGGTCGGCAATAAAACAGATTTTAACACAAAAGTATATCTTGAACACCATTCACAGTTAAACTAAATTGTCCGTCTTCTAGACGGCAAAGTTAAAATTATTTATGTTTATAAATAACAATGTTTTGCACACAAGCAGTTATTCTTACACAAATGTCCGAATTGAACTGAATATAGGCAATCGATTGAAAATACATGATGATATGAACATAGTCACCGTTAACAGTAATCACTAAAAATGAAAGTGTAATCCGTGTAAAAACTTCAATGACAAAAACTCACAAATATTTCTTTCACTGCTTGCTATGGTTTTAACTCGTGTCATTATTTTAATCCATTATTCTCTGAAGTTCGCATAGGCATAATTAAATGTGAACAGTAAATCCATTGCGTAAACAACGAATAATCCAACTAAGCGAAATAAATCTACTGTGATACAATAGTCCACCGCGTGTTTCATCCGTATCGCGCGCGGTTCTGTCTATTTAATAAAAACCCTATTAATTACAAATAAAATTGCAGTTCAAGAAATCTCAATTAAAACTGCTTGAAACTAACAGAGATTGTTTCTAAAATCACAGTTAAGAGAAATATTGTGTAAGAACAGAGTTAGATTATTTGACCTTAAAGAGCACTGCATTTGTCCGAATCGAACATCGTTGGGTTGTAACGCGGAGCCGCGTGTTACAGTAGATCTGGATAGGTTAGCATTGTAGCATTTGTTAACGAGTTGATGGCGAGTCGGAGTAATTCATTGTCTTCAGGTGACCAAGAAATTAAGGAGCTTCTGTAAAATCCTGTTCGATTTCGCATGTGCTACATAATGGGTAGTGTTTTTTGATAGACTGGGTAGAGACTTGTAAGAGTAGTTAAGAACTTCCAAAATTTTCTGTAGTTCATTTAAATTCTTTGGTGACTTAATATTCTTGATCAAATTTGCCTTCGACGGCAAATCTTGAATACCTTGTTGAGTAATACGATTTCTTAGGAAATCCGCGGATGTAGTTGCAATTTGCGTCTTGTCAAAGTTGACTTTGAGTCCGTGATTGGATACGTGCGAGAGAACATTGCGTAAATACTTGGCGTGAGATTCCAGGTCTTATCTGAAAACAATTATGTCATCGAGATATGACATACAGTAAACAGCACCGTCGCTGAATATGTTGTCCATGAAATTTTGAAATGTCTTAGTAGCGCACATGAGACCAAAATGCATGTACAGGTAATCAAAAAGTCTAAATGGAGTGAGTATCTCCAATTTTTATATATCTACTAGCGCTACTGGCATGTGATGATACGGTTTTCCGAAGTCAATCACTGAGAAGTAATTGCTACCACTGAGTTTTTCAAGTAATATATCAATATTAGGAAAAGTATACGCATCGGATTTGGTCACAGAATTTAGCTTGCTATAATCTCCGCAGGCACTGTAAATCCTTTTAATTTGGAGATTAAATGCAGTGGTGACGCACATGAACCTTTTGATGGTGTGATAATTTTCTCTTTCACTAGTCTTGAAAACTACTATTGGGCAGCTTTCATCTTAGCAGTGGTTAGCGGTCGCTTTTTGGATGCTAAAGGTTGTTCTGTTTTAAAGATATAGTGTATCGTGTTGGAGACTCGGGGCTTTGACTTGCTGAAATCAAAAATCGACTTGCGTTCTCACAAAGCCGCTGATATCTCTGCTGAATGATGCACTGGGGTTTGGCAGAATGACCTGTAACTCCAAACACTCGGAGGTAAGTGTCCAAAAACTTTGCTCAAGTCCAGTGTAGGGGTGGATGATCTTTTGATTGTCAAAACCAACAGTGAGCCGATATTTAGACAGGAAACCATAGCCTATTATGTTGTGTCAGACCTTGGTCATGATGTAGTTGTGAGAAAATTCACGAAGTAAACTTATGTTGAGAATGCGATTCTAGCCACCAAAGTAGGAATAGGCTCCCCTGTGGCTGTGGCGAGTGGAACACCTAGATATATCTCGGTCGTTAAATCATTCTTGAGAACTGAAACTGGTATACCTGTGTCCACAATGAGTTTTTCTTCAGTTTTTAAATCTAGAAGATATAGAATTACATTGGGTTGTTTGGCCGGATCATGTAGACAAACTCTTTTCATCCTTATGATTAAATACTCTGGTAGTCACAATTTCATTCACCTCTATATATCCTATTTTTGATTTGAATCTCCTCATTTCAATTGTTAGGCCTGCTGGATTTTGTTGCCAAATAAAATTATTCTTCCCTTAATTACATGGTGCAACACGCATTCGACATCAATTAAGCTTTAAACATAAAACTTTCATAGATCTAGCTTGAAAGTGTAAAACAAACGTTAATATTGAAAGCCCAATTTTGAAAATAACAATTATAATAAATAAGGCTAACTATTTATAAAAAATAACACTTTGTAAAAAATACTTGCACTCTTTATTTACTCTCGCCATTGATATTTAGAAGATAATCCGAATCATCATAAAAATAAGAATAAATACACATCTAATCCTATTCTGTAACGAATCCTCTCTGTTTTCTCTTAAAAAGTGGTAGTTCAGCGACGGCAAAACAATATGCTATCTTTTATATTGTCAACAAAAATTAAGGCAATCCCATAAAGTAAAATCAAATCCTACAACTTTCGTAAAAATCAGAATGCAGTTATCATATGGTAGTTAACAAATATATATTTACCTAGTAAAACTTCAACAAATCAACAAATTGTTTGAGACAACGACCATCGATAATTCCCCATGCTTATTAGACTTTTAATCAGTATTTTTCTATTCATTATGAACATTGCCGTTTTGTGATTAAAGCGGAAAGCTTATATATTCCACCAATGAATAATTTTGTTCAAACAAGATAAACAACAACTCAAGTTCTAATTAAATACTAAACTTTTGTGTTGCATGCTCAGGGAGCTTAAGATTATATATAATCTAATAAAACTCTTATATTCGTATTCTTATCTAGTGTTTGCACGATGAAGAATGTTTTATCTGTCTTTTATCCAGATTGAATTTACATTAAATAAATAAATATTTGATTTCGTGAATCGAGTATTGTCTGATATGTGGTATAACGGGGGTGGTTTTCAATTCCCATTTAGTGTCTATTGGTAGCGGCTCTGTTCTTAGTAGTTTACACTTCGACTTGATACACTACCGGATTCAGTAAGATAGCAAAATATCACAAGAGCTGGCTTTCAATAAAACAATTTTTACCAAGTTTTATTTGAACACTAGATAACATTTACGTGCAATATGGAACAATTTATTACCGTGAAACAGAAACAAATTCTAGAAAATGATGTTGAGAATTAAATAGATTCCAGTTTAAATGTTAAGTTAAATTTTAAAATAATCAATTATTAGACATGGTTCTCACATATGAATAATAATACATTCAACTTGTATCTTGAGATTTCTTATTGTCGTGTAAAGTAAACTCGATGAGAATAGCAAAGACTAGAATAGAATATCTTTATTTGGATCCAAACCACACAAGTATCATCAAATATTTACTTATATTAGAAAATGTACAAAATATAAAATATTTCACATCACATAAATATGTCCAATTAGTCTCATATAGATAAGTAAATCTCAATAGTTCTGATATACGATATATCAACATCAGAAAATTCAGCAGTAATATCACTGCATACGTTATATCAATTTTGATACAGTTATTATGATAAAGGAAAAACGGTCTTTTTAATTAATCGCATTTGTACAATAATTGATTATATAAATAATTATAGATTCATCATCGAAATTCACAGACCTGATAATTGGAAAAATTAAGGTATAATTCGAGTGTAACATTATGCAAAAATGAGAACCATGACTAGCAATTGATTATTTGTAATGTTGACTAATATGATGATATAATGCATAACATTTCAATTTAATAATACAGAATGTGGAAATAAAAATTTCAAGAAGGTATGTTGCTGATCACAATTATCATTGTCTTTTATTCAACCACGAGAAAGTATTATCATAATCAAAATTAAGAAGACCAGTAGGATTGTAGATTTTTTCTAGTTCAGTACATAAAAATTTAAAAGACATCTTAGATGGAGGCGTTTCTCTAAGACCCTTTGGCAATTGATTGTAAATTTTCGAAATTTTCGAAAAAGCAAATAACTTCCCGCCAACATTTCCCACCAAAGGAGGAGAGACCGCCAAATGTCCAGATCTAGTTCCAACTTCATGAATCTTTCTTATTGGATTCATATAGGCACCAGTCCACTGGTTCAAGTGGAAAACTTTTATGCAATAGCACATCCTCCGAAACCATAAAGTTTGCAGTGATACAAACTGTAATCTACTGGCGTATATAGTGCAGGAGACAGGGCTAATATGTTTCACAACTTTTCTTTGTACAGCTTCTAGCTTATTTGACAACCCTTTTTTCAATGGATTCCAAGTAGCGGCAGCATATTCCAGTATCGGTCTAATCCAAATTATATACATTTGTAATTTTATATCGTTCGATAAGATATTTCTATTTATTAGTGCCCATCTGTTCTTAGCACTGCTAACTATCCTTCCAATATTGTTCTCAGAAAAAGCTGTACATTAAATAGTTATGCATATATCCGTAATTTCTTGCTGAAGTTTGATCTAAAAAATATAATTAATCATAGCATCATGAAAATAAACATAATTAAATTCTGTTCTAATGCCTATTTTTAATGCTTTCGTCTTTTTACTTCTTATTCACAGCCCTAGTTTTATCAAATATCTACTTAGGTCAAACAAATCTCTCATCACATTATGTTTTAAAAACTCGATATTTTTAGGATCTATTGGAAAGATTATCTTTAAATCATCAGTAAATTTGCAAACACGACCACTTAGGGCCTTAGTATGCAAATGTGCAAGTACGATTTTCAATAATATTCACCCTAATCTTTATCCAAGTGCAATTCCAATTGTTATTTTTTGTGGTTCTGATCTCAAATCATTTACTTCATTACTCATTCTCCTATTATACTGTAACGCGCGGCTCCGCGTTACAACCCAATGAGTTTCAATTTAGTCAGATCAGGTTTACCTTAGGGTCATTTGTGCTAATTCGGGTTTTAGACAATCTTACTCCTATCTGTAGTTTTAGAAACAAACTCTGTAATTTTCAAGCAATTTTAGTTGAGATTTCTTGAGCTGCAATTTTATTCGTAATTAATGGGGTTTTGTTTAAAAACAACACACACCCGCTCGTAACACGGCGGTAGCATGCTGTGAATTACTCTGTCTAAGCTGTCACAGCCAGGATTTATAATTTTTGTGTGCTCTTGATCTATTATCCAATGTTATTTGTAACTTACTACTTTATACCTAGATATTAACTTTGTGCTTACAATATTTTATGTTGTTGCCGTCTAGCGCATGGTCAATTTTGTCTAACATTGAATTATAAGTTACTTTGTAACATTGTTCATAATACACGTATGGTACACGACTTAGCCTTCTCATATCACGACACAAGGGAAAAAGGGACTGACGCCAGCTAGAATGTGAGACTGATTATGAACACGGCACACGAAACCGATTTCTTCCGACGTCAACTACCAGGTATATGTAGGAATCACATATCATCGTTAAAGAAAAATTGTCAGCGGCAGAAAAGGTAAAGAAGAATTTAGATCAGTAATCAAGTCATCCGGAACAAGTTACAATAAAGGGTGTGTCAATCGATTCTAAAATTGCATAAAACGGAGTTTCATTAATGAATGTTGTTGACAGCGGACAGCTACGAAATATAGCTACGGTACCCAACAAACGAACCGTATCATCGACTGGTTGTATCCTCCTTCGGTCTGCGCAATTTTCATTTTTCTTTATTAAAAACGGATAAACATTTACAATATATTTCTGCTTAAACTGTCTTGCATTTTGTTATTGAAAAACACATAGAAGGGGCGTTCTGAAACAGGTAATTTGATTATTCTGTTGTTCACGTATATCTCTTTCCAGATTATTTGTTTGGGAGTTTCCGCGAAACAGGTTTCGCATTCCGATTGCCTAACATTAAGTGTCGATTTAATAATTAAACTAACCAGACATGGATGCTGATATTAAATTTGAGGACACAAGTAAGTTAGTACAAGATATTGCGGATTTGAATTTAGCAGATGCGAATGGAAATATAAGCATATCAGATTCTACTGTAAATTTTAGGACTACAAGCGATCTGGCATCTATGGGGTTCTCAGACACGAATAGGTTAGGAGCCTCTACAAAATTTGGCGACCGCGCCAGTCCAAGAATTTTAAGTCTACCGCAGTACAAATCTGAAAAACATTCAAGTTGGGTCGGAGATGCCCAAATGATATTTAGTGCTTATAATATTGTAAATCCAATGGAGAAATTTGTTGCAGCATGGATGGCATTGCCTGAAAATTTCCGAAATGCCTTGGAAAATTTCAGAGACAGAACTGTGGAAGAAAAGCCGTACAATGCATTTGAGTTATTAATGGCTGAAATTCAACAGAGATATCAGCCTGGAAGATCGGCGCAAATGTGCGAACTATTACGCTTAGAAAAAATGGGGCGTCAATTACCGTCCGAATTTTACGAACGCCTTTGCACAAAAGCTTCCAGGTTGAATATATCCAGAGATGTAGTCAACTCCATTTTCACAGCTGAGCTACAAATTAGGCTTAGAACCACATTGTAAGTATTTGACACTATGAGCATTGATTGGCCAACAAAACTCAGAGGGTTAGACGTCGTGTATAAACAGCGGGAACCACAAGTACATGCTGTAATAGCAGATTCTGTCACGATGCAGCCAGTCAGGGCAGATGCCGCAAACAACCTTACTATACAAGAAACCTTGAGTTTCTTATGTAGAGAAATTGCTAGTTTACGTATTGACATTTCGCAACTTCAGAGTCAGGATAGATATAATAGACGTCGAGGGAATCACTCGCGTCAACGCTTCGAAGGGCCACGCGGATGGTGTAAGTCACATTGCGAGTACGGACGAAGTGCCAAGTGCCAAGGTGAGAATTGTATTTACCCGCGATTAGATGGACCCAAATGGAAAGGAAGCACAAAACCGGTAGAGAGAAATCCATCACTGGGAAAAGCATAAGACCCCCGCTAGTAGGAATCGTAGGGGGGTTTACACTGCAAAGGCTCCCAGATATGCCTTTAAAAGGCATACTCAAAGCAAAGGATAAAAAAGTGACAGGAACAGTTAGCACCGATGCAGAAGGCAAGGGAGTTCGATTCTTACTAAGCGGAGATCTGGAAAACATTGCCGGATTGTCCAGCAACAAGTTCATTATTAAAGATGAATTATCTGGATTAGAATTTCTCATAGACACGGGTGCTGAGGTAAGCATAGTTAGGTCAGACGTGGTGGAAGCAGATTGCTCCACATTTGACTATCAACTATGGGCCGCAAACGGTAGTCCGATAGGAGTGAAAGGGATGAAAGTAATATCGGTAACGTTAGGCCAGAAATCTTCCTTTAGATGGAATTTTCTAGTAGCCGATGTCATGGACCATATCATTGGCATGGATTTCATGACACATTTCAAGCTGACATTAGACCCCAAAGCTAGGACTATCGCAGAAGGCGTAGGGATGTCAACACCTACTGAGTCTAACACGTCGGCAGTTAGAACAGTTCTTTTACCTCGTCCAACAGTCGCACATGACTTTGCCGATATCATTGAGAAGCACCTAGCAGTGTTTCAGCCTTTCAGTGCCAAAAGGATAGGATTGAAGACAGGAGTAGAACACCAAATAGAATTGGTGGCTCCATTGCCTTGTTCACCAAAGGCTCAACCATTGGCACAACACAAGCAACAAGTTGCTTTGTCCGAATTTCACCAATTGCGCGAAGAGGGGATTTGTAGAAGGTCAAATTCCAATTTTGCTTCCCCAATAGTGGTAGTTCCCAAACCTGAACCGGGTCAATGGAGGGTTTGTGGGAATTATCGTCTATTAAACTCAGTGACGAAGGGTGATTCTTATCCTCTCCCTAACCAGAGTACCTTACTCCGAGATATAATGGGATATGAGGTTTATTCAACTTTAGATCTCCAGAAAGCGTACTATCAGGTACCAATGGAGGAAAGTTCGATACCACTCACCGCAGTCAGATTTCCAGGAGGAGGATCGCATGAATTTCTTCGAATGCCTTTTGGTTTGAAAAATGCCAGTCAGACATTCCAGCGTTTGGCTGAAGAAATCCTTCAGAATTGTCCATTTGCGAGGGTATATATAGACGACATAATAATTTTTAGTCGCTAACGAGATGAACATCGTACCCATTTGGAAACGGTTTTGACCAGGATGGAACAATATGGATTAGTGGTCAAACCTAATAAGAGTAATATCGGATGCTCTTCAGTTAGATATCTTGGTCATATACTTTCCAAAGACGGAAT
The DNA here is from genome assembly GCA_029291075.1 of Eudiplozoon nipponicum. NCBI lineage: Eukaryota > Metazoa > Platyhelminthes > Monogenea > Mazocraeidea > Diplozoidae > Eudiplozoon > Eudiplozoon nipponicum. The sequence goes on from JAQBSW010000336.1 coordinate 60,750, forward strand.
TAAACCTTCGGAAGATATGATCCAAGCTATAAAGGACGTAACGGAGCCCCGAACCGTACGCCAGTTGCGAAGGTTCTTGGGTAAGATCAGCTATTATCGTCGATTCATTCCACGTCTAGCCGGAATTCTAGGATCGTTAACACGCCATCTCACTCGTGAAAAGAGCACGATCAAGAAGTCTTGGCCTATAAACTTGAGTCCGGAAGACCGAGAATAATTCCAAAAGGCCAAGGAAATGTTAAGTGACATAACCACATTAGCACCTGTAGATTGGGAAAAACCTTTCGATCTAATCACAGATGCCTCAGATGTTGCATTAGGGGCAGTGCTACAGCAAAGAGATCAAGACGTAGTAAGACCGATTGGGTTTTATAGCCGTAAACTTAATGATCGAGAAAAACGTTATGATACGTTTGGCAAAGAGCTTCTAGCAGTGTATGCCGCAATGATACACTTCGAGCATTACTTAGACGGTCATAAGTTTAAGTTATTGACCGATCATAAGCCATTGATCAGTATACTTGGTAAAACAGCTAGGCTTAATTACTCTCGTCGAGTAAATTCCCAAATAACACGGTTAGCAGAGTTCGACTTCACTGTGTCTCATATTGCTGGTAAGGAGAATGTGCGAGCCGATGCACTTAGCAGACCGAATGAAGCCGATATCGAGCTGATATTTCAAGGTCCGTTGAAGAGTTTAGATAATTCGATGCATGATTTAGTTAGTCAAATCAAGGAAGCGCAAGGATCGGATCCCTTTACATTAGTTTTGTCCAAAAGGCCAGGATATGTTCGTAAGCTCATAAGTGGCAAGTGGTTGTTATGCGAAACGTCTAGAAGTCAACCACGACCGTATGTGCCATTGGAGTTACGAGCCAAGATTATCCAAGTGTTACTTGACATGGGTCATCCATCCATTAAAGCCAACATTCGATTGATTAACGATAGATACGTATGGCCGCACATGTCTAAAGACATACGGGGGTATGGGTAAGAGCCTGTGCCAAGTGTCAAACGTGTAAGATGTGGAGACATACCAGAACCGAGATAAAGAATATTGGGATACCAATTGGACGGTTCAGACACGTACACATAGACATTGTCGAGATGCCTGAAGTAAATGGTAACAAATACTTGCTGACTATGATAGATAGATTTAGTCGTCAATTTGAAGTGGCGATTTTAAAAGACATGACAGCGCAAGAAGTCTTGTTCGCGTTTCTACATAATTGGATATCGCGTTATGGTGTTCCGGAAAAGGTCACTAGTGATCGCGGTAGTCAATTTATGTCCGAGCTTTTCGTAGAGATCCCTCAACATCATGGGAACCACTGTATTACATACTAGCGCGTACAACCCACGAGCGAATGGGATGGTAGAAAGGCTGCATCGTGAACTGAAAGCTGCATTAAGGTGTACTAGTGGAACAAGCTGGATACACGATCTTCCTATAGTACTACTCGCCATGCGCAACAGATATAGGGCACAATTAGGTACTTCCATAGCAGAACTGGTTTATGGAGAACCATTAAGGTTGCCTGGAGATCTTCTAATAGAAACTCCAAGTAGTCTTGATTGGGCTTCTAGTTATGTAGATTGGTTCGTAGGAGCACTTAGAGATAAGATGTGTCGTTTGGCTCCGACCAAGACTAGAAAAGCAAAAACCAAATGCTATGTGTCCTCTGATCTAAAATCGGCTTCGCATGTGTATATAACTAATGAAAATAGGAAGAACTGCCTGACACCATTTTATAAAGGACCATACAAGGTCAAGAGGATGACTGACAAGAATGTCATCATAGAAATAAATGGCATTGAGGATTGTGTTACGTTGGATCGTTGCATTCCCCAGTTTATCTGGATAGACAATATCACTGAATTAACAGATGCGTTGAATGACCGTCGTTCTATGGGCGAATCTGATGTGTGCAATCCCACCATACAGGCACATAACGAAATGCAGAACTCAGAAGACGCGTTGTCTAATATAGTAAAATCTTATTCTACCAGTTCACAGCATGAAAACTATTTGGCAATACCAGATGATATGGAAGAACCAGTGAAAACTGTACCGGTCGAGATGACGACTTCAGGGGCGCCATTATGCACAACTCGTTCTGGAAGAGTGCAACGTCAGCCGAAGAATCATGATTACGTCTATTACTAGCCGTCTTTTTTTGAGAAGGTGGTGTATGTGGAGGAAGATAAATCCTCCGCCAGATATAAAGTAACATTAACTGATAAATTTAAACCACCATGGCTGATTGTAACGAATTTTGTTTAAAAAGAATTTTTTACTTTTATTTTCCAGAACATTCTTTGTTTAAATACTTGACTTTGAATTGTGCGCCATTTATTAGTTTTCGAGTGTCACGTTCCTCGACTGGTTGTATCATCTTTTGGTCTGCTGCAATTTTCACATTTTTCTTTATTAAAAACGGATAAATATTCACAATATATTTCTGCTAAAACTGTCTTACATTTTGTTATTGAAGCACACATAGAAGGGACGTTCTGGAACAGGTAATTTGATTATTCTGTTGTTCACGTATATCTCCTTCCAGATTATTTGTTTGGGAGTTTGAGCGTGACAGGTTTCGCATTCCGATTGCCTAACGTTAAGTGTCGATTTAATAATTAAACCAACCAGACATGGATGCTGATATTAAATTTGAGGACACAAGTAGGTTAGTACAAGATATTGCGGATTTGAATTTAGCAGAGGCGAATGGAAATATAAGCATATCAGACTCTACTGTAAATTTTAGGACTACAAGCGATCTGGCATCTATGGGGTTTCCAGACACGAATAGATTATGAGCCTCTACAGTAATTAATAGGGTTTTGTTTAATAATAACAGACCCCGTGCGCAATATGCAGGTAACATGCAGTGGATTTATCTGACTTAACGCTCAAACCCAGGATTTACATATTTTGTGCGCCTTAATCATTTTTACATAACCACCAATAGTACAATTAAGACTCTCCTGATTTATATTTTATGTATTTATCAATTATTTATCCGAAACCCTGCAGTTCAAAGCATTTATGGAATTTAACACTCAAAACCTAGCATACAGTGGATTATTGTAACAACGCAAAACTTGGATTTAATTACAGTGTTTATTGTGACAACTTTCATATCGAGATGGTAACTTGGGTTGACAATATTGATAACTCTCAAAACCTAGCAAACAGTGGACTAATTATTTGTGGTGCTTATTGTGACTACTTTTACACGATTTTTTTAATAACATTTTAATTTATAATACAATGACTTGATGCTGGTGCCTTCTCACATCACCCTTCGGAAAAGGGTCATGGATTAATCATGAACGCGGATCGTAATAACGGCTACCAGATATTAGGTAGGAGGACAATATCGCACTAAATAGAAAAATAGCTCGCAGAACCTCTTACATTAGCTACAAAACTTCCTACAAGATAATATACAATATATATATATATATATATATATATATATATATATATATATATAATATAATATAATAATATAATAAATGTACAATATAAAAGATATTATATCTCATAAATATGACCAATTAGTGTCATATGGTAAGTAGTTCTCTCTTGTTATAATGTACAATCATATTGACATTTAAATCAGGGCCTAGTCGATCACATTGCAAAACAAAGAAATATGCAGCAGAAAACAATTTATAATATTAACAATATATTGTTTTTATTATTTTTTTCATTATTATTATTATTAATATTTTTAAAAATTATTATTATTATTATTATTATTATTATTATTATTATTATTATTATTATTATTATTATTATTATTATTATTGTTGTTGTTGTTGTTGTTGTTGTCGTTGTTGTTGTTGTTGTTATTATTATTATTATTATTATTATTATTGCCGAGTGGTGAGGGGACACCACTTGTACCAAATTCCCAAGAAACTCCATGAAATATATCAATGGAGCCGGCTTATCCTCCAAAAAGAGTCAGCCGCAGTAAAGTAAAGTAAGTATTCGGCTGTAATAATTATTATGATATAGGAAAAAAACTGTCTTATTAATTAATCGCACTTATAGAATATTTGATTATATAAAGATTAATAGATGCATCATCGCAATAGGAAAAATATAGGTATAATTCGAGTGTAACATTATGCAGAAAACGATAATCATGACTACCAATTGATTATATGTAATTTAGACTAACATGATGATATACTGTATAACAATTCAATTTTAATAATACAGTGTACAAGGTTTTATAGTTATTGTAATAGGTTTTGCGGGTAGCTGTCTATTTAGTCATATTATCCCATTCCTACATTGCAATGGTGGCTATTATCACTACTAGTACACATCATTAGTCCCTGACCTTTTACCGAAGGGTGAAGTGAGAAGACTCATCCGTGTTATCAGACGTTTATAGAATGTTATGTTGTAATGCACGAATCAATTCTCTGTTAAACCAAATAGACGGCAACAAAATAATATATTGTCAACACAATTAAATGTCTTATACAAGAGTAGTCCCAATGAACACAATCGAATGAATCGTGATGAATTCATTTGAATGATTGAAAATGTACGAGGATTAGCAGTTTAGTTTAAAGTCGCTGATAATTGATGAAAAGAAACACAATAAATAATCCCGAAAGTGCTTGGAATGTGGTTTATTGTCACTGATAGTTGATGGAGAGAAATCGTGTAAAAGCAGTCATAATGAGCACCATAAATAATTAGTCCACTGTTTGCTAAGTTTTGAGTGTTAATCACATAAATCTAGTGAAGTATAGAGTTTCGGATAAAGGATTGAGAAACACCTGAAGTTTGAATCAGTAGAATCATAACTGAACTGTTAGTAGTTGTGTAAGAAATGGTTAAGGCATGTAAAACAAGTAAATCCTGTGTTTGAGAATTTAGACACATTAATCCACCGCATGTTACCTACGTATTACGCACAGGTGTGTATATATATTAAACAAAACCCTATTAATTAAAATTAAATTTGCAGTTCAATAAATCTCAATTAAAACTGCTTGAAACTAACAGAAATTGTTGCTAAAATCACAGTTAAGAGAAATATAGTGTAAGAACCAGAGTTAGACTATTTAATCTTAAAGAGAACTATATTTTTCAAATTTGAACATCGTAGGGTTGTGACGAGGAGCCGCGTGTTATAACAGAACCTGAAAATAAAAATCTAAAGAATGTATGTTGCTGATCACAATTATCCTTGTCTTTTATTCAACCACGAGAAAGTATTATCATAATCAAAATTAAAAAGATCAGCAGGATTGTAGATTTTTTATAGTTCAGTACATTAAAATTTAAAAGACATCTTAGATAGAGGCGTTTCTCTAGTTCCAACTTCATGAATCTTTATAATTGGATTCATATAGGCACCATTCCACTGGCTCAAATGTAAAACTTTTATGTAATAGCACATCCTCGGAAACTATAAAGTTCGCAAAGATACGAACTTTAATCTACTGGCGTATGCAGTGCAGGAGACAGGGCTAATATTTTTCACAACTTTTCTTTGCACAGCTTCTTTCTTGTTTGATAAGCCCCTTTTTAATGAATTCCAAATAGCGACAGCATATTCTAGTATCGATCTAATCCAAATTATATACATTTTAAATTTTATATCATTCGATAAGATATTTATATTTATTAGTGCCCATCTGTTCTTAGCACTGCCTACTATCCTTTCATTGTGTCCCTCAGCAGAAGCTGAATATTGAATAGTTATGCCTGAATACTTAATTAATTGCTGAAGTTTGATCTTAAAAATATCATTAATCACAATATCATGAAAATAAACAGAACTAAATTCAGTTGTATTACCTATTTTTAAAGCTCTCGTCTTTTTACAGTATATTCTCAACCCCCGAGTTATCAAAAACCTACTTACGTCATACAAATTTAGTCTCACATTAATTATGGAGAAGTCAACTTTTTTTGCATCCATTGGAAAGATTATTTTTAAATCATCAGCAAATACGATTTTAAATAAAATTGGCCCTAAACTTGATCCTTGTCGAATTCCATTTGTTACTCGTTTCGATTTCGACATTAAATCATTTACTTGAATACTCATCTGCGATTGAATAAATAGTATCTTAGAAATCTAAAAATAATTGGATCAATATTCAATAAATTAATCGCCTTCAAAATAGCATCAAAAGATATAGAGTCAAAAGCTTTTGAGATATCTATAAATAGGATTAACGCATCTATATTTTTCTCATCAAATGTAATTACATGTTTCCACATAGAAATAATATTAGTAATGATCGATCTATCTTTCGTAAAGACATGTTGATTTGTTTCAAAACCAACCGGCCACATACATTCTAAATAATCTAGTATCAGTCGTTCTATTATCTTCAAAAATGAAGGGATAATAGAGATAAGTTTATAATCACTGGCGCACGTTGGCTTACTTATCTTTGACAACAGTTTAGCTACTATCGCTAGAATATCGATTGATAATTCCACATTCTTTAAAATTCTATTTATAACATTGCAGAGCGCAATGTAAATTGATAAAGGTTATTAATCGATATACAAATGTGATCGTTTTTTATTTTATTTTTAACATTAATTTTATCAATGCATCACTGTTGTTTGTTCGAGGTCACATGAAAGATCAGTTATATCCATGAAATTGCTTTCATTCTGTGGATTACATACCAAATTGCCAAGTACTTCATCCAATTCACATAGAAATTCACACTCAGTTTTATCCACAGGTAATAAAAGCTTTAATTTCTCCTTATAGTTACTGTAGTCTTAAAGGAGTTTGTATCATAGTCTAGGGTTACTCTTCAGTTTACTGAAAATAATTCTTTCTGATCTTTGACGGATTATCAGCAGTGATGAATTAATTTTATTGTCAATTAAATCTAACCTCATTTTTTAATACTATTTATAAGACTAAACCTCATTACAATATCTCGTTTAATTCTTAATTTACATAATTTCCTATCGATTCCCTTTCGTATAATAACCATAAACGTAAATGCCTGAAACACATCAGATAATAACGTAGGAACGGAAGAAATAAATTCATCAGTGATCATAATGTAAAAATTTTCATAATCAATCATTACGTTTAAATCTCTGGCAAGATTCCAGTTGATTCTGGAACATTGCACGTATGTATTCTCAAATTTGTTTTTTTTGTGTTTTGCTGTTCAAGTTGTTCTATTGTATAATAATTTGTTTGTGATCCAATTCCTTAAAATAGTTTACAACATAATAACTGTGTGAGTACACCGCTTCAACTTTTAAATATACATAATTCAAGCATTCCGAACCTCTATTTGAGTACTTTATAATATACTTGAGATTATTATTAGAAAAAAGATTGATCATTTCACAGTCATGCAACTTATTAAAATCACCTACCACAGAATTATAACCATGGCAGTCCAAAATAGATAGAAAAGAATTGGTAAATATTTGATTATTATATAAACTAGCATACAGCGTATTGCAAACTGTGGTTAAGATCAGATTATGGATTTGTATAGATGAAAAATCAACGACAGTATTATATTCACTAGTATGTAATACTTTGGCATTTAATATAGATTTCCTATAAATAAGTACTCCTCCGCCTCTCTCATCCAGCGATCTGTCTTTTCTAAATAGAAAATAAAGAGGAATGTCAAATTCGTGATTTTCAATGTCCTTGTTCAATCAAGTTTCAGATAAAATTATAAAATTACACAGCACAATTATTTTGTTCTTAACACTTCAGTTGGCATAAAATAAAGTATATGTACAATACGACATATATTTACAGTTTTCGATATTTATTGATTTAACTTTTTGGTTTCTTTATAATTATTTTTTTGGGTATTGTAGCTATTGTTCTCTTCTCTCTGCTGTCCACGATATTCATTAGCGATGCACCGTTTTTGTGATTTTAATAACACGCTCTTTATGGTAGCCTGTTCTAGATTAGATGATCCTTCATTTTGATATTTCTTCAACTTTTTTGCTGTTGACAGTTTCTTTTGTAGAAACGTCTTGTCTCTGCCAATGAAAATGCTGTGGAAATTATGATACTCCCCTTTCTTCTTATTAAAATCTTCAACTTGCATGTTCGTCGTCGTTTTGACAATTTCACCACAACCGGTCTTCGTCGTTCAGATTGCTTGCCCACCCTGTAACATTTCGTTAAATCAGCCTCTGTCTTGTCCCTGATTAAATAATTTAATTTCTCTACATCTTTCACATCGGCTTTTTCATTACGATTAAATAATATTATATTTTTTGTTTGCCAGTTCTTGCCGAAACTTCATTGCCTAAACGTCGCGAGCAGGATTTGACTCTATGCAGGGAAACCCCATTTGATTTCTAGTCCAACAATATAACCAACCAGCCATCGTGACACAGCGGTAAAAATGGCCTCTGTTGATTCAGATTGGTTGTGGATTGTGTGGTTTTTGTCAGTAGTTATATAGGAATGACTAAGTACGCTATAAACGCTTGTGGTTGGCAGAAGAACTAATCTTTGTTTATAAGGGAATTGAAAATGTGTCTGTAGAGTGGGATGTTGTACAAATTTTTGTAATGGCGAATGCAGAATGTAGAGTTGAATTTGCTTTAAATGGTTTTCTATCATTGTCTAATGATGTCTTTAAATTATAGCTTATTAAATATGTATGTACAACCATTAATAAGTGTCTGCTCAGGTTTCTTGTTAAGATTTATTATTAATGGATAGGTATTTAAAGATTTTTACTGTAGTCTTAACATGTGTCTAATCTGATAATTTAGTTGATGAATGTTGGCAAAAAGTTGCACAGTGCTTTGAGTAAATTTGGTCTGAGGATCTTAAGATATGGATTGTTCTCACGTAGTTATTTTTTTTAAAATAAGTTCATGAAGAATTTATATCACGTTATGTAGGATTTAATCGCCTGATGCGTTATAATTTCATTGAGCTCCATCAAATACATGATATCTCAATTCAAGTACAAATACATTTGACATTAAAACAAATATAAGAAAAGGATTTGTAAAGATACCCGATTTTTACACATTATAGAAGAAATTTACAGTCAATATAACGCAGACAATAAGATGACAGTGATAAGCTGAATATTTAAACATAATATAAAACCACCGATGACGGGTTATAAAATAAATAAAACTGTATGGACACATGTCATATATATGTAAAAATATGAAATTATTTTATGAATTTTATGATTTGAAGGCTTAAATTTTGAATAGCAATAATCAAATTAAATTTCAATGGCAAAAATTATAAAAATTTAAACTACGCGCACGCCTTGACCATGGTCTAACTTGCTAACCAAAGCTAATATATAAGCAACGTTAAAATGCAAAAAATCCAAACAATCGTAACATTTTTCTATTTCAGTACTCCAAAATTTAATGAAATAATATCTGCGGATTTTATCATAGTACAATTGGCAATTGATCGTATATAAGGCAAATTTTAATGAAAAAAGGAAGTTACCCTGCAACATTAATTGCAAATTAATCCGATCTTACTCCTTTGTCGTAAGTCTTCCAAACCGGTTAAATATACGCATCTGTCCATTGATTTAGTGAAATACTTTAAAGGTAATTCAATCAGGTTTCTTTCCAAATCGGTAAAATTTCATAACCTCAGGATCCATTTTAATTATTATAAAATCATTCAAAAGATGAATTTTGTTGCGCAGTGCTGTCCTTCTTATTGTGGATTTGACCGCACTTTTCATGTGCGGAACAATTGATAGCACTCATAGATCGGTAAAATCTTGAAATTTCATCATTTTCAGGTGATGTAATTTTTGGCCTCAATTGATGGGTTCTCACTTGTCCCTTCTTCTTTAAGCCTTCAATTAGCTGATTGTCTGAAAATGACGTTGGAACAAGATTTTCCATTGTTCTTCTTCCTAATTTTCGAACCCGAATTTCCAGGTTCATCTTCAGGGTCGACACAATACGCACAGGAGTAAAACACAACTTGTGGCAAATGTGGTATCCTCATTCAAGACAGATATATTTATATTTATTTTAATTCCAAATGTATTTTTAATTGTCTTCCTAATATCCAGTCTTCATACCTAGTCTCTAATACTCAAATGTATACAAAAAACTTAGCCTTGTCCCCCTCCGCGCACAAACCACGTATAAACATGTGTATTTTACTAAAGTGACATTTTTTTTGAATAACTGTAAGCACACTTAATGGATTGACATACACACCAATCCATGATGTCTATATTTTAATTTCTGTTCCGGACACATAGAAAGATCAACAAAATTTTGATTTTGATATATATATATATATATATATATATATATGATGAACAATTCGATTTATATAAGATGTGAGAGAAACTCACGTTGTTGCTTATATGTTTATCTAAATATACTTAACAGATATATGTATCTATATTTATATACATATTACGCAGATACATATATATGAATGATTCTAAATATTCATATAAGATGTGGGGGAACTCATATGGTTGCTTAAATGCTTATTTAGATATTCACAATATATATGTAGAAGAATATTTAGATTTAATATATAAGGTGAGAAGGTCTCACATGGTTGCGTTTTTGTGGATTAAGATAGACATTATGTATATTTGTGTGTATATATATACATTTGAGGTGTAGACGTGTAGATATATATTATATATATCAAAGTAAATATACTATACACTTAGGGCGAATTGTAGGTTCAACGAACCCATTTAATTGCTTATATATAGGTATATATATATATATATATATGCATAAATATATGACTATATATAAACTTTGATATATAAATATTAACAAAAACTTCTTGACTGATATAATTTATCCGTTGAGGGACTCACAGTGTTGCTTGTATGATATATTATATATATGATGGATATATAGATATTTATAAAAGATGTGGGAAGAACCCACATGGTTGCTTATATGCTTATCTATATATGCGTAGATATAACGTGTGGACGTATATATAAATGGATGTTTTTATAAGATGTGGTTATATATAATTATAAATAAGTATATTATACATATTACGCAGAGACATATATATACATATATATATACATATATATATATATATATATATATAAGAACAAAACAACGTACTCCATGGAATAACATTTATTAATAAATCTTATTTCTACCAGTATCTACAGCCATTGTTCTGGATTCGTTAGTATATTCGTTCATCCAATCCCACTGTACATGTGTTGTAACCAATCTCCTCTTCGTTATGCTAGCCTTTGCTTTGCGCAATTTAGACCACTGCTTTTGCGCAATTTAGACCACTCCTTTTGCGTAACGTCATTTGGTGTGTCATCGCTTTCATTGTAATTGCGTCCGTAATTGATGTATGTGTCGTATTTTGCGAAGCGTTGGCTATTTTTAAAGGCATGTCGGTTATGTCTTTGTTCCAGTCCAATTTAATTTCTTTTTGAATTATTTTCTGCACGTTTAAGCAGGGCTTCAGCTTATTAATTGCAATAGCTTCAAAAGCCAGAAGCATTTTCTCTGTTTTTGCCTTGTAGAGAACTGAAAAATTGTTACTACTAACAGCATGACCTGTGAGTAGTACATGTTCGCAAATTGCTGATTTTTGTGCAGGAGCTGCACCCCTCTTTAATAGTTTTTGAGGGAGATGCTGATTTATTCTAGTTTCGAGCCTCTTTTTTGATCTGCTGATGTACTGAGCGTTGCAGGTACATTGAAATTTGTATACAGACAAAGGTGTTGACGTCACAGAGAGGCTATCTTTTTCATTCGTGCGCATCAGTTTTGTTGTGTTGAACACCACTCTCACCTGTATTGATGGAAACTGTGCTTTTGTCGCTCGAATTACTTTTCGTTTGAAGATTTCCGCTGGAAGATCACCTCCAAAGGGAACACTAAGCGTTACTATCTGGGGAGTTTGATTTTCTTCCAAATTGGCCTCGATTTTGTTGCGTTGCCTCAAGTTGTATTCGATGAACCAGTCCGGATAGCCATTATTTCTCAACGCTTCGCGAAGCAAATTTAGCTCTACTTCAATGTTGTCCGGTGAACAAATCCTGCGTATTCGTGTGCCCAAATTTATTATTAGGTTCCTTTTGTACGCCCTTGGCACACTACTCATATAATGGATATACTGTGCAGTCCAGCTTGATTTCTTGTGAACTGACCTTGAGAGAGTACCTTCTTCATCTCTCGTTATTCCTACATCTAGGAAGGATAAATATCCGTCTTTTTCTTCTTCTATTGTAAACTTGATTGCCTGGTCTACCTTGTTTATGTGATGTAGCAGTGAATTTGTATCTTCATCCTTTTCAACGACCATGAAAGTATCGTCAACGTAGCGCACGTAAAAATGAGCTTGTGAAAACGATAATAATACTATACATTCTTTCAACAGTTTTATTAACCTCACTCTCTCGGTCTATAACCGATTGCAAGCTGGAGGGGATTAGGTAAACTGGGGGCATTTGAGGATTACTGCAAGATTGAAATCAAAATTTTGTTGATCTTTCTATGCGTCCAGAACAGATATTTAAATATAGACATCATGGATTAGCTAGTATTTCAATCCATTAGGTGTGCTTACAGTTATTCAATAAAAATGTCACTTTAGTAAAATACACATGTTTATACGTGGTTTTGTGCGCGGAGGGGGACAAGGCTAAGTTTTTTGTATACATTTGAGTATTAGAGACTAGATATGGAGACTGGATATTAGGAAGACAATTAAAAATACATTTGGAATTAAAATAAATATAAATATATCTGTCTTGAATGAGGATACCACATTTGCCACAAGTTGTGTTTTACTCCTGTGCGTATTGTGTCAACCCTGAAGATGAGCCTGGAAATTCGGGCTCGAAAATTAGGAAGAAGAACAATGGAAAATCTTGTTCCAACGTCATTTTCAGACAATCAGCTAATTGAAGGCTTAAAGAAGAAGGGACAAGTGAGAATCCATCAATTGAGGCCAAAAATTACATCACCTGAAAATGATGAAAGTTCAAGATTTTACCGATCTATAAAATCATTCATTTTGCCTACTTTATCTGGATCAAAACGTTTCTCTAGATATAATAATATTTATTGTTCATGTGGGGCGTTCCATGCAGAAACTTCACTTGCCTGTATTTTCAAAATTTAGGTCAGCGATTTAGAACGAGTTATCGCGTATTTTCACCTACAGTCATTCTAGCCATCTCAACAAGTATCTAAACATGACATTTTATTTTATCCATTTGCATTTAGTTCCGTTTTCAGTGTTGCAGTTTTGGCGCTATGTTGATAATGCGTTTTTTGTATAACGCCAACTTGATACATACAAGAGCACATCTGATTCCAATGTTGCCATTATAGTTTTTCATGTACGTCATAGTCTTTATAAGCTGCTCGACAATATTTTTTCTAAATTAGTATACAATCAGATATGCGCAGTTTTCTTCAATATTTATATTTGTTGAAAAACATAAATCAGTTGTATAAGAATTTTCACGTATTATCCATTGTTAATCGATATATCTTAAACGGTTTATATTCATCTTATTTTCTCTTATCACGAGAGGTTTTTGGAGTTTTACCTTCATTATTGCGCCACTATAAAAAAGGTACACTTTAAAATATTGTTTCAGTTGTGTAACTAAGCTGATTGGCTGTCTTATCAAAACTAAATTTATATTAAGCGAGATATTTTTCTAGTAATTAAATTTTACAACATAGGTATTCCGAGCGTGGTCAGAACGTGTAAGCAAACTAATATATGCTGCTATATAGTGAGATTGAATTCATTGCTCTGAACAGAAAGACGTTATTCTGCATTTCAGCATCGGCGCTTCTTATACCACAGCCACAGTAGACTCCCAGATGGCTGTGTGGCCAATAAAATTCTCCCAAATATCTGTCAAACTGTACACAAACCACTGAAATCACATCGAAGTCTATCTTCATGGCCATTCCTGTTGTACTAGTCATAAGATACAAACGTGGCGTGGTTGTATAGCTTGATTGTGCACCGCACAACATACTTAAATGCAGAAACATTAGAGACGAATGCCACAGAACGACAAAACTATACTGGAAAAAAACTTCCAGTTTATATTCGTTCAGTCTTGCTTAATTAAATACAAAATTTGGTGTGCACAGTATACAAAATTTAACGTCTCATATTCGCGGACATTTTGTTAAAATAAATTCAAAACTTGTATATACTGGACCAATGATAACAAACGCTTTCCATTGACCAACTAAGTACAACTTCAGATCTGTATTAGGGTGATGCAATTCCACGAAATAATTTTCTGCTCTGCTCGCTACTTGCTATTACAATCGTTTTATCTTCTGCAATGATCATCTACGCTGACTTGCGTTTAGCACTGTTTCACTAAAATAGCTAGTCTCCAGTCAGGCCAATCTTCTTGCTGCTGCGCGTCCAGTCATACGCAATCAATCATATATTAAACGCATTTCTACTATTGCCAGCTAAGTCGGTTTATGCGCAAACTTTCAACAAGATTAGTCAAGCCTTCGAATAGCAGCTAAGATATCATTCTTCGTCAATTCTACTTTTTCCGTGAATCTGCTCCTAGGAATTCACCCTTACGAACAGGACAAAAAATACTCGTATCTAGAAAGACGTCTGTACATTCACACTGCTAATACTCACAAAATAATTCGTAATTATGTAGAGGCTCCTAGCCTATTAGTGTCTGAGAACCCCATAGATGCCAGATTGTGATCACTCTTTAATTGTATAATAGAATCTGGCAAGCTTGTACTTTCATTCATATCTATTAAATTCATACCTGCCAGGTCTTGAGCTAACTTGCTAGTGTCCTCAAACATAAGATGAGCTCCCATGTCGATCTATTTAATTATTTATTTGATACTTAATGTTAGGCAATCGGAATGTGCAATCTTTTGCGTTACAAAACACCCGAACAAATAATTTGGAAAGAAATAGACGTGAAAACAGAATTATTAAATTAACTGTTACAGAACGTCCCCAATATATGCGGAAGTAAGAATATAAGACAGTGTTAGCAGCAATATATTGAGGAGATCGAGTAAACGAAAAATGGAGGAAATGAAATAAATGCAGCAGGCTGAGCAAGTTAAATCCATTCACGTACTGATAACCGAAAACTGAAATTGCGCACAATTCAAAGTATTTATACTGTCAAGTATTTAAACAAAAAACATTCTGGAAATTAAACGAATAATTTCTTTTTGAATAAAATTCGTTTCAATCAGCCAAGGTGGTTTAAATTTGTTAATTATTGTCACTTTAATTTTGTCGGAGGAAATAACTCCCTCCACATACACCACCTTCTCAAAAAAGACGGCGAATAGAAGACGTAATCATCATTCTTTGGCTGACATTGTTGTACTCTTTCAGACCGAGTTGTGCATAATGGCGCCCCTGAAGTTGGCATCACGCCCTGTACAGTTGTCACTGGTTCCTCTGTTTCACCTGGTATTGACAGAAAGTTTTCACGTTGTGAATCTGTAGAAAAAGATTTTGCTATCTTTGACAACGTGTCTTCTAAGTTCTGCATTTTGTTATGTGCCTGTATGTTGGGATTGCACACATCAGATTCGTCCATGGAACGATGGTCATTCAACGCATCTGTTAATTCAGTCCTATCGTCTAACCAGATAAACTGGGGAATGAAAAAACCAACGTAACACAATCCTCAATTCCAATTATTTCTATGATGACATACTTGTCAGTCATCCTCTTGACCTTGTATGGTCGTTTGTAAAATGGTGTCAGGCAATTCTTCATATTTTCATTAGTTACATACACATGCGAGGCCGATCTTAGATCAGAGGACACATAGCACTTGGTTTTTACTTATCTAGTCTGAGTCGGGGCCAAACGACACGTCTTATCTCTAAGTGCTCCTACAAACCAATCTACATGACTAGAAGCCCAAACAAGACTGTCTGTAGTTTCTATTAGAAGATCTCCAGACAATCTTAATGGCTCTCCATAAACCAATTCTGCTATTGAAGTATCTAATTGTGTCCTATATCTGTTGCGCGTGGCGAGTAGTACTATAGGAAGATCTTGTATCCAGCTTGTTCCAATAGTACACCTTAACGCAGCTTTAAGTTCACAATGCAGCCTTTCTACCATCCCATTTGCTCGTGGGTTGTATGCGCTAGTATGCAATACAGTTAATCCCAAGATGTTGAGAGATCTTTCGAAAAGCTCGGACATAAATTGACTACCGTGATCACTAATGACATTTTCCGGAACACCACAACGCGATATCCAATTATGTAGAAACACGAACAAGACTTCTTGAGCTGTCATATCTTTTAAAATCGCCACTTCGAATTGGCGACTAAATCTTTCTACCATAGTTAGCAAATAGTTGTGGCCAATAACCTCAGGCATTCCGACAATATCTATATTTACGTGTCTTAACCGTCCAATTAGTATCCCAATATTCTTTATCTCGGTTCTGGTATGTCTCCACACATTTGACACTTGGAACAGGCTCTTATCCATACCCGTATGTCTTTAGACATATGCGGCCATACGTATCTGTCGTTAATTAATCGAATGGTGGCTTTAATGGATGGGTGTCTCATGTCGTGTAACATTTGGATAATTTTGGCCCGTAACTCCAACGGCACATATGGTCGTGGTTGACTTCGAGACGTTTCGCATAACAACCACTTGCCACTCATGAGCTTACGAATATACCCTGGTCTTTTGGACAAGACTAACGTAAAGGAATCCAATCTTTGCGCTTTCTCGATTTGATTAACAAATCATGCATAGAATTATCTAAATTCTTCAACGAACCTTGAAATATCAGCTCGACAACGGCTTCATTTCGTTTGCTTAGTGCATCGGCTACCACATTCTCCTTACCAGCAATATGAGACACACTGAAATCGAACTCTGTTAACCTTGTTATTTGGGAATTTATTCTACGAGAGTAATTAAACCTCGCTGTTTTACCAAGTATACTGATCAACGGCTTATGATCGGTCAATAATTTAAATTTATGACTGTCTAAGAAATGCTCAAAGTGTAGCACTGCGGCATACTCTGCTAGAAACTCTTTAACAAACGTATCGTAACGTTTTTCTCGATCATTAAGCTTGTGGCTATAAAACCCAATTTGTCTTACAATGTCCTGATCTCTTTGCTGTAGCAGTGCCCCTACTGCAACATCTGAGGCATCTGTGATTAGCTCGAAAGGTTTCTCCCAATCTACAGGTGCTAATGTGGTTATGTCACTTAACATTTCCTTGGCCTTTTGGAATTTTTCTCGGTCTTCTGGACTCAAGTTTATAGGCCAAGACTTCTTGATCGTGCTCTTTTCACGAGTGAGATGGCGTGTTAACGATCCTAGAATTCCGGCTAGACCTGGAATGAATCGACGATAATAGCTGATCATGCCCAAGAACCTTCGCAACTGGCGCACGGTTCGGGGCTCCGTAACGTCCTTAATAGCTTGGATTTTATCTTCCAAAGGTTTAATTCCGTCTTTGGAAAGTATATGACCAAGGTATTTAACTGAAGAGCAACCGATATTACTCTTATTAGGTTTGACCACTAATCCATATTGTTTCAGCCTGGTCAAAACCGTTTCCAAATGCCTACGATGTTCATCTCGTGAGCGACTAAAAATTATAATGTCGTCTATATACACCCTCGCAAATGGACAATTCTGAAGGATTTCTTCAGCCAAACGCTGGAATGTCTGACTGGCATTTTTCAAACCAAAAGGCATTCGAAGAAATTTATGCGATCCCCCTCCTGGAAATCTGACTGCGGTGAGTGGTATCGAACTTTCCTCCATTGGTATCTGATAGTACGCTTTCTGTAGATCTAAAGTTGAATAAACCTCATATCCCATTATATCTCGGAGTAAAGTACTCTGGTTAGGGAGAGGATAAGAATCGCCCTTCGTCACTGAGTTTAATAGACGATAATTTCCACAAACCCTCCATTGACCCGGTTCAGATTTGGGAACTACCACTATTGGGGAAGCAAAATTGTAATTTGACCTTCTACAAATCCCCTCTTTGCGCAATTGGTGAAATTCTGACAAAGCAACTTGTTGCTTGTGTTGTACCAATGGTTGAGCCTTTGGTCAACAAGACAATGGAGCCACCAATTCTATTTGGTGTTCTACTCCTGTTTTAAATCCTATCATTTTGACACTAGAAGCCTGAAACACTACTAGATGCTTCCCAATGATATTGGCAAAGCCATGTGCGATCGTTGGACGGGGTAAAAGAACTGTTCTAACTGCCGATGTGTTAGACTCAGTATGTGTTGACACTCCTACGCCTTCAGCGATAGGCCTAGCTTTGGGTCTAATGTGAGTTTGAAATGTGTCACGAAATCCATTCCAATGATGTGGTCCTTGCCATCGGCTACGAGAAAATTCCATGTAAAGGAAGATTTATGGCCTAATGTCATCGACATTTCTTTCATCCCTTTGACTCGTATCGGACTACCGTTAGCGGCCCATAGCTGATAATCAAATGTGGGGCAATCTGCTTCCACCACGTCTGACCTAACTATGCTTACCTCAGCACCTGTATCGATGAGAAATTCCCGTCCAGATAATTCATTTTTATTAATGAATTTGTTGCTGGATAATCCGGCAATGTTTTCCAGATCTCCGCTTAGTAAGAATCGGACTCTCTTGTCCTCTGTGTCGTTGCTGTTTGGTCTTGTCGCATTTTTAACTTTTGCCTTAAGTATGCCTTCTGAAGGCACATCTGGGAACCTGTGCAATGGAACCCCCCTACGGATCCTACTAGTAGGGGTTTTATCCTTTTCCCGGTAATGGATTTCTCTCTACCGGTTTAGCGCTTCCTTTCTATCTGGATCCACCTAACCGCGGGTATATACAATTCTCACCTTAGCACTTTGCACTTCGTCCATATTCGCAATGTGCCTTACACCATACGCGTGGCCCTTCGAAGCGTTGATGCGAGTGACTCCCTCGACGTCTAGTATTTTTGTCCTGGCTCTGAAGGTGCGCAATGTCCCATCGTAAACTAGCAACTTCTCTACATAAGTAACGCAAGGTTTCTTGTATAGTCAGGTTGGTTTCGGTATCTGCCCTAACTGGCTGCACCATGACAGAATCTGCTGTTACAGCATGTACTTTTGGTTCCTGCTGTTTATACACTCCATCTAGCCCTCTGAGTTCTGTTTGCCAATCAATGTTCATTGTATTTAATACATCTAATGTGGTTCTAAGCCTAGATGGTAGCTCAGATGTAAAAATAGAATTTACCACATCTCTGGATATATTCACCCTCGGAAGCTTTCGTGCAAAGGCGTTCGTAAAACTCTGATGGTAGTTGACGCCCATCTTTTCTAAGCGTATTTATTCGCACATTTGTGCCGATCTTCCAGGCTGATATCTCTGCTGAATCTCGGCCATTAATAACTCAAATGAATTGTACGGTTTTTCTTACACGTTCTGTCTCTGAAATTTTCCAAGACGTTTCGGAAATTCTCCGGCAATGTCATCCATGCCTCAACAAATTTCTCCATATGGTTTACGATATTATAATCGCTAAATATCATTTGGGCATCCCCAACCCGACTTGAGTGTTTTGTCAGATTTATACTGCGGTAGACTGAATATTCTTTGACTGGCGCGGTCGCAAAATTTTGAAGAGGCTCCTAGCCTATTAGTGTCTGAGAACCCCATAGATGCCAGATCGTGATCACTCTTTAATTGTATAATAGAATCTGAAAAGCTGCCATGTATTGAGCTAACTTGCTAGTGTCCACAAGCATAAGATGAGCTTCCATTTCGATCGTACTTAATTATTATTTTGACAATTAATGTTAGGCAATCGGAATGTGAAACCTTACGCGATACAAAACACCCGAACAAATAATCTGTTCCAGAATGTCCATAATATATGCGGAAGTAAGAATATAAGGTAGAGTTAGCAGGAATATATATTGGAGATCGAGTAAACGAGAAATGGAGGAAATGAAATAAATGCAGCAGACCAAGCAAGTTAAAACCAGTCACGTCACTGAAAACTGAAATTGCGCACTATCCAAAATATGTATAATGTCAAGTATTTAAACAAAGAAAATTCTGGAAAATAAACGAATAATTTCTTTTTGAATAAAATTCGTTTCAATTAGCCAAGGTGGTTAAACTTTATCAATTATTGTCACTTTAATTTTGTCGGAGGAAAGATCATCCTCCACAATTTTAATATAAATATTTAACGAGTTCTATTAAGGACCCTTAACAGTTACTTCTAGTTCATAAATTTTCTTTTGTCATGTTTGTAATGTTTTTTTCTAACATTGCTTGATCTTCACAAACATTAAGATGAGAATAATATTTTTTAAGCTGCATCAAAATCTGCCAACTTTTCAAACTATTGTCAATAAAATTCCTAAAAATCACATCACATCACTTACTATTTGAACCAAATTAATCTTCTATTCGCATCTTTTTATTTTTCATTGTACAGATTATAAACCAATAAAATTTTGCAAATTTCTACTTTTGCGCATTCGAACTGATCATATATATGAATATAATTAATTTAATTTTAAAATGCTTGTTTGAATGGATTTCGCTGTTTATTTGCCAAACCTATGTGGTTTTAAATGTATTACTTGCGAAAATTTATGGACATCCGAAAAGATAACATAGAAGATGAAATGCTCGACAAAGAGTCAGCTACACAGGAGAAGGATGACCGAGAACTTCTAAAGCAAATAGAACTACTAAATCAGTAATTAGTTTGTTGTATTCTATATTAAGATCTCTTCAAGCTGATACAAAATCTGTCGTTACACTAAAAAGAAAAGAGTCATTATGCAGTACGGTATCTTCTGGTTCGAGTGATGATAAAAGTTAGTTTTTTATGTAACATTTACGTTAAATAACATTTCTTTAGTTTTTGTGTATATGTAGAGGCCCTTTGGTCACTACCATAAGAGAGCCTCTGAGATGCCAGGCCCGGACAATCCATACACTTAAGTTCCTTGTGAACAAAATTATCAGTTATCCTCAAAATTTAAGAACCATCTCCGTGTTAATCACAACAAATAATACACGCAAATAAATAACCTGATCTCGTTGTAACAAATTTATTGAAAAAATCAAAATATTAATGATAAAACCAGAAAGTTGTTAAAAGTTAACAGATCATTTTGCGTCCAGCACACAGAACAGAACTCACAACTGACAAATAAACATAGTTAACTTCGTTATTTGTTTATTATAATAATTAATCATTGTTTATAGAAATGTCGTTGCTTAGTACTACGTTTGCATAGTAACAAAACGTGTAAACATTCTCCTGACAAAAGTAAGACTTAAATCTGCTACTGTTTACAATTGTAACGTCAGTTGCCTCGAACAAAGTTTGTTGACGTTATTTCATTGTTTACTCTACGTTACGTTGATTGGATTATTGTTGCTATCCGATTTGGCTAGAGTAAAATGAGAAGTCCAATGACTTAGAGAATATGATATTTATGTTTTTGATAGATTCGACGATTTCGATACCTGTAGAAATGTTGGTTAGCAAAGGACTATAGTTTTGACCTAACTTCATTTTCTTATTCTGGTTGAGTTCGTAGTAAAGTTCCAACTGAGTGGTGTAGGATGCAAAAGAGCTGGACGTGGTTAGTCTGCTAAACCTACTACAATATAATCAGCATATTTAAGCAGCTTGAATTGGTTATCCTCAACCTGGCTCTGTGAAAGTGCTAGGTTGAACGCCATGGCGAATAGTGGCTGATCGCGAATGCCCATTTCCGTTTCTTACAATGTTGATCGGTTTCTGAGATAGTAACTGGGATGTTTAAAAAGGTGACCGCAATGAAATTACTTAATGAAGCATACGGTGTCGTATTCCTTGGAAATTTCAAGAGTGCATTTATATACTTCAAAGGTAGATGAATACCAGTGTTTGGGATCGCTAGCTAGATCAGTGGATAAAGAGCGTCCAGTCACAAATCTACGTTGATCGTTGAGCGAAACTAGTTCTTGGTTTAATGAATTGGTATATTTCATTATACAGAATTATGTCATGAACTTTAATAAATTCCGGGATGATTGAGATGAGATGGAGGTCCTTAAAAGAGGAGACTAACGAAGTATCGCTTTTCGGAATGCGCGAGATTGTCAACTTTAGTAACATGTGTTATAATGTTGTGCATTAATTTTGAACATAGATTCCAAACTATAAGACAAAACAGTAATGTTTATGCCTACGAACATAATGTTTTTCAGTTGACTGGTAAGGTGACTGCATGCATTGAAGTATGTATCTGTAACGTAGAATAGGTTAAATAAGCAATTTGACTCGTTTAAAGCACAAATGCCTATTTCTTAACTAAGAACTTATAAATATTATTTAACCGTTTTTTGAATTTAAAAAAGAATCGAGTTTTTATGCACAGATCTATCATAAAATTGAGATAAGCATCAAGTTTACCGGTTTTGTATATTCAGAAGAGGCGTAAAGTAAAGATGTCATCTTCATCATTACCGACAGCAGTACGACAGCATTTAGTAAATGATGATTTGCTACTGATTAATAATTTTTTTATTTACATAAAGTATGAGATCGAAATAAAAATTCTTGAATTAAATTCTATAAAAACAAGTATAATTTGAAACTTATTAAAAATGCTAATGGAGAGTGGTTTCAAATAGAAGGATCTAATTCAGATGCAGATACATTCCTAGGTAGCACATAGAAATTAGGCAACTTGATCACTACACGCACTATTATCACTAAATTGACCTTATAGAAGGCGACATCGATAGTACAGCTTTTTTATTTTAACAGTATTTCTTCATTATAAAGGATAAAATCTGTAGAAGTTTAGCGGTACACATTGTTCGCTGCTCTTTTTCAACACACCGTATACCAGATTCAGATCTCTATTTATGTATAGATTTTTTAAAACATTACTTTATAATACTCTTCAGGGTTTTATGTGGGATGTAAAAGAAAACTATTTCTCCCATTCCTAGTGAGGTTATTTTGTATTAGGAGTTTTCCTTCTCTTATATAGTCTGCCAACCAAGGTTGGTGAACCATTTCTGCCCAGATGACAGTAGTCAGTTTCCTCCAGCAGCTGAAGTCTGCCCTTCACATCTGACACACTTTTTCTCATTCTGTCTTTACCTATTTATGGTTTACTGCGTAGTTAGACCGGAATCAAGGCTTCAAATGAAGCGAGATGATGGCTGTATCCAAATAGATTCGTCAAAGTTCATGCTACCATTCCTGTGCTGACTGGCTTGTGCTCTGCGATCGTCAGCCTGGAAATTTATATAGCTACGGCCATAGCCTTAAAGCTGACTTAGCTTCAATGGTATTGTGGATATGTTTTAGTTTGCCTCACTTCTGTGTGTTATTTAAGTAAATATACTGATAGCAACTATGCCCTCCCCGTCAAAAATCTCCAGTGATTTGTGTGCAAAAATTATTCTCTTTGTCATTATATTTTTTCTATTGTTATGATATATGACAGTGAAAAATTAGCTACTAATGGCTTATGTATTGATGTGCATGCTAATGCATTAAAACATGATATCATTTCTACAAATAGATTTCTTAAAACTCCTATTAGAAAAAATTGTAATCAAAATGACGTTAACATTTTTGTCTCCTTTGATACACATTTTCATCTGTTTGGAGCTTGATTCCGTTGCTTAGACTGAATTCTGTACAGCCACTATCGAAAAAATGTTGCTGAAACAAGAATAAATCGTTTTAAATTTTTAAATGTCTGTACACATATTTACATTTACTGTTTCTTGTTTAATTGTTTCGATTGTGTCATTTCCCAGTTGAGAATGTCTGGCTTGCTTCGTCAAGGAATTCCGTTGTATCTGCAATGAAAGATTTTAAAGGTCACGCTGGATACATTCTTTCCAGTCAGTTCTTGTCAGTTTTTTGTCTTGTGTATTTTTGCCTGTTTTTTGATTCTCCTAATGCTTATTGCTTGCTGTGATATTTTTATTTTATTGACGTGTAACTTCTTAAGAAACTACTATGTATAAGAGATGCATTTCTTATTTTCCATGCCTTGTATATGCATTGCGATTTGATTCTCGTTAGTCAGTTTACAGTCTTGCTATGTCGATGGTCATAAAGTACAGCATTTCGTGTGACGGACGTAAGATTTTTTATGCTGTGCGTCTTGTTAGATACAGTGGGCTTGATGTGTTTCTCAAGTTTGCAAACTTGATTTAAAGAATTGCTATCAATGATTGCTTAATTGTATTTCTTAAGCAATGTTTAATTTTTCTGACTATGTATGTTCTGAATCACAGTAACAAGCACAGCAAACAGGCAGAGTGAGTCGAAAAGTCAGAAGAAAGAGTTGCCTAAAATATTAGGCTTTATTCATCATATAATGCAGATATACATGCTAAAAGACAAAGCAAAACATGTTAGTATACGAACGGTGTGAATATAAATGTGTGTACAAATAAACAATCATATCATTCTCCTCCACTGCGATTTGTAGCGTAGCGTCAGAGTCGGAACAAGACTGTTATAGTAACAATTCAAAGAGGATTGAGAAAACATAGTATTTAAACATTTCTACTTCGTAAGTTATAATGATGAACACGTTGTTGATTGATAAGGTTTTCGAGATTCTCTGATAGGTCACGAGCATTTGAGTTATCCGTAGATTCACCATTTGCCTTAACATTATCATTATCGGTATCGTCATTATAGATGGTTTGTTCATCAGCAACAACCGGTTCATTTTCACGGAGTCCCATATTAGTTCCAGCTTCATTCATCAGTGCGTCGGAGCCTTTCGGGGCTAATTGACGGATAGATGTTGTATCTTCTCTTCCATCAGAAAAACGAACATGTGCATAGTTAGGATTGCAATGAATTAGTTCAACTTCTTCCACAGAGGGGTCATATTTAGAAACTCTAGCATTCTTCTTGAGTAAAACTTTGCCAGGAACAGTAAGCCAGGTTGGGAGTGTGGTACCAAAAGTCGACCTTCTATTGTGTCGAAAAAGACGCTCGTGAGGGGTTTCGTTGGTAGATGTGCACAATAATGAACGGATTGAATGTAATGCGTCCAGCAGCACGCATTCCCAGTTTTCAACTGAAAGCCTTTTTGATCTGAGAGCGAGAAGGATCGATTTCCATAAGGTACCATTCATTCTTTCTACCTGTCCATTTCCTTTGGGATTATAAGGAGTCGTTCTACTCGAAGCTATACCTTTTTCCCGAAGAAAATTTTGTACCTCGGTCGACATGAAGGAAGAACCTCTGTCTGAGTGAATGTACGAAGGCATCCCAAACATTGCGAATATTTGACACAGGTGAAGTATGACGGTGTGACTGCTAAGGTCAGGACAAGCAAATGCAAAGGGAAATCGAGAATATTCATCGATGACCGTCAGTAGATAACGATTACGAGTTGATGAAGGAAGAGGTCCTTTAAAATCCATAGATAACCGCTCAAACGGTTGGGTAGCTTTGTTTAATTGGCCTTGAATTGCCGAAGGAAATCTGGGCTTGATTTCAGAGCACACTTCACAACTCAAGGTCATTTTTCGAATTTTATCAATAGAATATGGTAAATTACGAGATTTCACAAAGTGGAGCATACGAGAAATTCCAGGATGACAAAGAGAATCATGTATTTGTTTTAAATCCAGTCCATTTAGAAGCGCACCACAACAGGATCGACTTAGTGCATCTGCTGCTTTGTTATCTTTTCCGGGTCTATAGACAACATCGAAGCTGTAAGGTGATAATTCCATTTTCCAGCGCAAAATTTTATCGTTCTTCACTCTTCCTCGATTTTGATTGCCAAAAATAAAGGAAACAGATCTTTGATCAGTGACAAGTTTGAAATGATTACCCAAAAGTAAATGCCTCCATTTTCGAATAGCTTCAACCACGGCATAGGCTTCTTTTTCAACAGCTGAGTGATGTTTTTCAGATGGCGTCAACGTCCGAGAGAAAAACGCCACAGGTCTTCCATCTTGGTTCAAAGTGGCAGCAATAGCTACGTCCGAAGCATCAGTTTCGACGACAAACGGAATATCACAACGAATAGAAGCTAAAGTTGCTACGGCTAATTCTTTTTTAAGATCATCGAAATTTTGTTTCACAGAGACGGGCAAAGGAAAAGTTCGATTATGAACGAGTGAGTGAATTTTATCGGAGAAGTTGGAGATCCACGGCGAATAATAAGCGAAAAATCCCACAATTCTTTGTTGCGATTGCACATTCGACGGTGGTGGGAGATCTTGTAAAGGCTTTAATCGGTCAGGATCAGGTTTAATTTTTCCATTCGATATTTGAAATCCAAGAAGAGTAATTTCTTTAGCTGCGAAAATGCTCTTTGATTCATTTAAGGTCAATCCATATTTTTTAGCGGCATTAAGAAATTTGTTGAGATTTGTTTCGTGTTCAAGCGTATCTCTCCCGCAAACTGTCACATTGTCCACCTAGACAAATGTATCTGTGAGATGTTCCTGTGCGATTATATGATCCATATTTCTTTGGAAACATGAGACACCATTCGTCACTCCGAAGGGAATGCGACGGAATTGAAACAAGCGTCCACACGCTTCGAAAGCAGTAAATACCTTTTCATGTTCTTGGATAGGTATTTGGTGGTAAGCGCTTTTGAGATCCAAAGTGCTGAATATATGATATTTTGAAATGGTTTCAGCCATTTGGTCTATTTTCGGCAAAGGATAGGCGTCTAAGAGTGTGAATTTGTTGACCGTTTGGCTGTAGTCCACAACCATACGCTTCTTGTGATTCTCATTCGATACCACGAGAACTTGTGCTCTCCACGGGGATGTTGAAGGTTCGACAATGCCATCAGAAACTAATCTGTTTATTTCATCCCGGATAAATATTTCATCCATTCGGTTGTACCTTCTTGATTTCGTAGCAATAGGCCTCCAGTTAGCAGTTAAATGGTGGAAAAGAGGCGGGGACGTAACAGATGCAGGTTTCAGTAAACAGACGGTGAATGACGATTTATGACCACCAAAAGAGATATTTACACTTTTATGCAATCCAAGGAAGTCATGACCAAGGAGTACGTCAGTACAAAGATCAGAAAGTATAGATAGCTTGATATTTTTATAAACACATGATTTGTATTGAATCGACACAAAACAATGGCCTTTGGTATGACTCGATAATGAGCTAGACGCCATGGTTATTGTTTCTCGTGAGGAGTGAATTTTCCAATTATTTTTCAAAACGAAGGCTTCTGAAACATAACTACAGGAACTGCCTGTATCAACGAGAGCATGACAATTTATGTTATTGACTTCTAGATTTATTGCACATTTGGTGAGACAATCAGGAGCAGCAGCTAATACAGTTGCAGATATGGTAGGATGAAGCGTCGAAACCACTGGGCGGTGATTCTTAGAGCGACATACCTTTTGAAAATGTCCTTTGTTTCCACAACTTTTACAGAAAGCGTTTCTGGCCGGACATTTCCATCTTAAATGATAATCGTACCCACAAAAGTCACATTTTTGTTTAACAGCGGCAACAAGATTATCTGTAGATTTATCGGAGGTTGATTAAGGACAGAGTGGCTGAACCGTTGCAGTGTGTGCAGAATTCAAACAGTTTTGACATGATAATGATTGCTTTTCCGCCATTTCGAGACCACGTGCTTGATCAAAAGCCGCTTGAAAATTAAGTGAGTTGTGTTCTAAGAGACGTTGTCTGATTGAATTGGACTGGCTTCCATTAATGAAGGCATCGCGCAGAGCATCGTCTCGATTTTCCTCGGCCGTAGTTGGTTTGAAATTGCACTCCCTAGCTAACGATTTCAGAATCTGAACAAATTGATCCAATGTTTGTCCATTTTCTTGTTTAGTAGTCGCGAGTATATGACGAACAAAGACTTCATTTTTCGGTCTGACATAGAGATTCATTAGAGTTTTGATAGCATGATCATATGTATCACAGTCAACGATGTGTTCATATACGTTAGGAGAGACGTAGGAAATAAGAGTGTCTAATTTATCCGGATTCATGGATTCGACTGATTTTAGGAGGCCACAGAATGTACGATACCAATGATTCCATTGTTTTGCTGCATCTGGTGCACTAGGTTCAACATCAAATCTTTCTGGTCTGAGTAGGCGTTCCATGATTGGGTTATATGATGAATAAATTGTTCTGAATCACAGTAACAAGCACAGCAAACAGGCAGAGTGAGTCGAAAAGTCAGAAGAAAGAGTTGCCTAAAATATTAGGCTTTATTCATCATATAATGCAGATATACATACTTACTTTACTTTACTGCGGCTGACTCCTTTTGGAGGATAAGCCGGCTCCAGTGACATTTCATCCAAAAGTACATAGAGAATGCACGAGTGCTCCTACCTGCTTAAGTCTTATTTAAATAATCGGAAGCAGATATACATGCTAAAAGACAAAGCAAAACATGTTAGTATACGAACGGTGTGAATATAAATGTGTGTACAAATAAACAATCATATCAATGTATACGTATATAAATGTAAAGAGTGCCATAGTGAGAACATTGAGCAATTGACAGTAAGTTTATGCTGTGTTAATCAGCTCATTTGTTTCGTAATTATTTAGCAGCTAAAATTATTTTTACAAATAATAATGTGTGAAATGCATTTAGGTTGTGAAATATTCATTATATAAGCAAACAAATTATTATATCCATGTTCCTTGTTACGGAGAAATAACATGTATTAATGTATTAGTAACGGAGTATATAATAACAAACTAGTTCGAATTGAATTAAATGAACATTGGTTGCGCGGGCGGTGATAACAATTACTTTAATCAAGTTTGCGATCTTGATATAAACATCTGATTCATTATTTACTTACATTTGTCAGTATAAACTAAGTATTGTCCAGTGTGATAAAGGCAATTTATCCAGTGTCCGGTTTCGTCATTATTGGGATCTCATCACGTACTTTCCAGAATGTCGTGGACAGGGCTCGTCTTGGGTACATCTGCTTCAGATTCTTGTTCTCTAACATTTGAGCCACCCTACCACAGAGTGATTACAGGTGACCTGTCATTTGAGCCGAGAAACACTAATACCCACTATAACCATGAACGACACATGGTTATATGCCAGTGAAACATTAGTCCCTTTTGGCTTTTGTATGGCTATGCATGCATGCGATGCTCACTACATATTTGGTCAAGTTATGTTATATATATACATAAATATATACATATATATATATATATATATATATATATATACATATATATATATATATATATATATATATATATATATATATATATATATATAGCTTCTATAGTATTGTTAATAAAAATTACAATTCATTTACTGGACAAGGAGTTCGTTCTTCTTGAGTAACTACTCAATTGTATTCTTTCAATTGGTTTTTGTATTTGTAGTTAAGCTTAAAGAACCAAGTTTAACATCGCGCATAGCTAGTTCGATTGAAATAAATACCAACTCGGTTGAGAATATGATTTATTTATTTATTGCGGTTTGTATACTGAACCTAGTTATGTCAGCCGCTAACGCTTTTTAGTTTGCCGTTTTGATCTAACTTTAATCTGTTTATGCTGTTGCCACGCCAAATGCTTCATTTTTTGCACTTACATACACTAAAACTAACTTGTTTTCTGTTTATGTTTTTTAACCTGTTGCCGAGATCAGAGCGCTGATCTATTTCTTTTTCGATTCGAATCATTCATCGAATCTTCACACAGGTACGTAGACAAAGTTTTTTAATTTCACAGTGTGCCAACGGACGCAATTCAATTTACTAAATTATGCTAGATATGGCATATCGTGGAGCGATTCTATGGAATGAGTTTGTTCATATATTTCGCTCTCGTATAACGCTCGGTAGTTGGAGGCACCAAATCTATATTCAGAAAATATATCGATTTACATTTTCCAGTCGGTGGTAGCTTTATTTGGTCACGTACTATATTTCCTTGTCTGATTATTTTACAATGATGCTTATCTTAGGTGACTAATTTATATTTTTCATTTGCTGTCTTGACCGTTAGATAATTTAAATAGTTGTTGTTTTCTTTACTTTTATCATGAGTCTACACGGTAAAGACAAGATCGCGTTATTTGCTGTGTCTACAGTGTGGAAATAAAAAAAACGCTGCTGCAGATGATCCTGTTGATGAAAAATCTAGAGCGGCAGGCTCTTTATGTAATCCGGGAGAAAGATAAACAATTTAATCAGAATAACTAACAAGGGAATTAAGTAAAACCTTTATTTTGGAGTAGGCTAGTTCTTGATGAACCTCTGCTTCGTCGAAAGGAGTTATTAGAGCTCATGTTTCTATGTAGGCACTCCTGGTTTCAGTTAGCTAAAGGTGATGGGCGACGCTACCAATTCACCCGGAAAAACCAATATACATACTTAGGATTGTTTTCCTTCTGCCTTGGCCAGTCCTCGTGTGTTGTTGACACCCAGTGATGATATATATGTTTTCTCTTCGAATAAGTATTTTTACCTTGCAAGCTAGCCAGTTTTATAGGTCTGGCGGGGTATCCTCATGGCTTGTCATTACGGAGACGGGATAAGTTCAGACAATAACAGGCCTAATGTGGCCTAAATAGAATCAATTCCTGACAGTCTATCTGATTGTTCCTTTTATCCATGATGGCTGTGTAATCCATGTTGATCGGCGGGTAAACGGTTATTCCATCATTCCTTAATTTAATGTAGTCATCGACCGGGCGACTTTTAGGGGAGTGAAGTTCTACTACCTCCTCTCTAAATGATACGAGTCGCTGCCGGAGTCCTCTAACACATCACCATTTAAAAATCAGAGGAAATGGCGAAGCAATATCCAATTCTTTTTTTCCGAATTCCAACCACACAGTAACTTCCGTTTATATATCTTTTGTGTATCAATCTTAACTGTCATAACGGGAAAGATACTCGAAAGCCACGTCAGTTACTGTGTCTAAAATCAATAATTTACTGTTAAATAGCAAGGCAAGTATGACTCAAACAAATAAAATATATTTTGGCATGAAATCCGAAAGGTCACATATAAACTCAAACTTAATAGTCTCCATGTAACTCTCCCTGTCTACATGTGTGACATAACTGATGAGAATTATTTAAATAAAATTTCACACAATATTTACATGTAGCTCAAAGTTAAGATAGCAAAATACAATTATACATATGTCTTGCTCATATTATGGTGGTCTAAATAAAGCATCAATATTACTAGCTAGATTCTAGGCTATCACATCACGAAACCAACAAATTATCTCATATAGTCTAAAGTCGATTGGGACAGATACTTCAAGAGACAACGCAATTTTCCACCCATGCTATCACTGTGGTCTCCTAATTCGTGACTTTATAAATTTAAAGCTTATAATTTCCACAATTTATTTAAATTGTCAAACATAAAGACAAAAACAGTAACTGACTCTATTATGCTTTTGGTTGTCTTACTAACTGATGAATTATTTTAAATGAAGTACATAAAAATTTACACATATGATGATGATTATGATGATTAAGTTCGTTGTTCGGTGTTACTTATCTCTAACAAACAGATTTCTAAAAAAACAAGCTTTAACTCTATTAGCACTATTAGTTATATAAATTTCCTTTTCTCGGCCTATACGCTCACATACTTTCATTTTGCTTCTTTTTGTCAATCTTCCACTCGCTCGCTTTTGCGGTCTTCCCCTCTTGTGTTAGAGTTTCTGATACCTGTACCTCTGCGACAGGCTGTTTGGCCATTCTTCTCTTCTCCACTTCGTTTTACTGTATCGATGCGTTTTTTGCTCACACCTAAGTAACCGAAGTGCGGTCTATTTTGGTGGCCATCTTAATGAGATAAAATAACCTGAGGGTGTATTTATGTTGGGGAAAACGAAAGACACACCGGAGAGCTAATAACTGTGCTGAAGATTCATCTACTCGGTATATTCTCAAGCTTATTGCTGTTCTAAACGATACCCGGGATCCTATTTGATGCTGGACCAATCGATTTTAGGAGACATTCGCTTTATTGAGTTTCCCATCGGCAAATTGTGCAGGCGACTGTAATCATCCGTTCATTTCTCTTAGGGCGAAGTTCGATATCACAAGATCATTATATTTTGCTGTCTTATGGTATGTTGCTGTCACATTTAAGATGACCTAATATAATTTTCAGGATTTGGATAATTTTTCGAACACAAACTCGCTTATTATGCTGTATGCCTAATATCAGCTATTTGTTTAATTATCATTCGTTCATTTCTCTTTTCAGGATTTGGATAATTTTTCGAACAAAAACTCGCTTATTATGCTGTATGCTTAATAGCAGCTATTTGTTTAATCATCATTTGTTCATTTCTCTTAGGACCAATTTCGACATCACAAGGTCATACATATTTTCCGTCTTATGGCATTTTGCTGGCAAATTAAAGATGAGCAAATATTATTGTCAGGGCTTGCATAATTTTCGGAACTTACAAATTCGCTTATTATGCTTTAGGTTTATTATCAGCTATTTGTTGCACCATTACCATACCATCTAGTTAATGAAAGCCGATTCCGCTAGCTGGAACAAAATCTGATGTCGCCGCTAATCTATGTTGCTCGCCAGGTCTCCAAGGCAACACAAGTGTATAATTGGATCCGCAGGGGTTTCGCCAGCCATCTCATCATCATCATCATCATCATGTCCAGCCACACAAAAGTCAAGTGACTAATGTTTCACTGCCATATAACCATAAGGAGTGAAAAAAGTATATAAGTGAATTTAGACAAATTATTAGTGAGATTTACGAGAGAGGGAGAGGGGTAGAGAGAGAAGGAATACCTTGCTACTATGAGTAAATTTATCAGGATAACTCACAGAAATTAGGCAAACTAAACCTCTCCACAACACCATTATGGCCAAATTAGCATTCGGGCAAGGCGACATCAGCAACACAGCTTCCTTGCGGATTTCAACGTATCACGTCATAAACAAACCGAACCTCGCAGCTAACTTTGCCCTACTAAGAAAAGAAAGTTACGAAGATGATTCTAATATACATCTGCAACAAGATCGCCACTGAGCTCGATTCGCTGCCATATCGCTAAGGGTTTCTAACCAAGAACTGTGATGCGCACGAGGACCCCATCCCGGCAGACGAGTGGATCCTATACTACCCAATTTGGATGTAAGTGACTTTAATTGTTTCTGCCATGTCAAAATCTGCCCACCTTGTTTCTTACGCCAATTTGGTGCTGGATGAGAGAACAGAGCTCTATTGGGCAATCGGAATGAGGGCATACGCAAAACGTGACCGAGCCAACGAAGTTGATGGAGCCTTATTTGTTTATCTAACGACGAGCACTTATTGTCAGATCCAAAAATACGTCTACGGATGTCAACGTTAGTTATTCGTTGTTGGTAACCAACATGTGCTATACTTCTCAAACAACGATGATCGAATGCCTGTAAGCGTCTCAGATCATCAACTCTAAGAGGCCAAGTTTCACTAGCGTATAGTAAGACTGCGCGAACAGATGCATTGTAAACACGACCTTTAAGGCAAAGTGAAATATTGGCGTTTCTCCATAAATGACGAAGGTTCGAGAAAGCTACTCTAGCTTTCGCGATCCGTATTCTCACCTCGTCGGACATATTGCCTACGTTATTGATAGAGCTCCCAAGATATGTAAACCTGTCGACTATGTCAAGATCTTCATTCTGCAGTCGCAACGTTGGAGTGAGTGGTGGGTGATCCTGTAACAGTATCTTACATTTAGATGGTGCGAATTTCATACCGAAAGACGGAACAACGTCTGTTAATCTATTCAAGGTGGCCTGGGCAGCATGCTGATTGTCGAATAATAGTACGATATCGTCCGCATAGTCAAGATCGACTGGTTTATCTCCCGGGAGAACTTCAACTCCAGCGTCCTGAATGTGTGGGAGAGTGTTGTTCATAATAGCATCGAATACAAAATGAAACAATCTATTAGCCGAATGCTTTTATTCGCGACATATGTTACGTGATCCCCCCGCATAGTACGATTAATAACCAACAGACACTTCGATAAGCCACTCTGTGGAAGTCTAACAGCAAATAAATTTTCGTGAAGTAATTTGACTAATTGCGCTAATTGGCGTATACTTTTTGTAACTCAGTTGGTTTTCGTGTATATATATATATATATATATATATATTTATATGTATATATATATTTATATTATATATATATATATATATATATATATATATATATGAATGCGTACGCAGAGATCTAGGTCCACCGTCTGGTGGGTTCCGGAAGACCTAGGCCAATAAGGCAGAATTTACAAAGCCCTCCACTGGATCCTGGTTGCCGCTCTATTCTCACAGATTTTCTCCTGTTAAAACGTCTCGGTTAAAATTCTGACGGTGTAGCATACTCAGGCGACCTGCTTTGGGATTGTTATTGCCCGGGCACTAGATTGGAAGTCAAGCTGTTCTGAAACTCTAATTATTAATTAGACTTTCCTTTCAATGCAATCGAAACGCATTAATTAGATTCGAATAAAATATAGATCATAGAACTGATCACCTCGTAATTTTTTTATTTCTGATAGTGCCCTGTGTCGTTCAGCTAGTAATA
Source organism: Eudiplozoon nipponicum (assembly GCA_029291075.1). NCBI lineage: Eukaryota > Metazoa > Platyhelminthes > Monogenea > Mazocraeidea > Diplozoidae > Eudiplozoon > Eudiplozoon nipponicum. Next base: position 95,385 of record JAQBSW010000336.1, read on the forward strand.
AGCAAAACTAGACAGCCGATATATCGGTTTATAAAGCTTTTCTGACGAGGACCGCTGTGATCATCGATGAACGAAGTTTCAATTACAAAAAGGAGGACCAACAATATAACTGCAATGAAGTCTAGATTTGATGTCTATTGAATTAAACAGACGATTTCTGTTTGGGTTGTAAAATATGCTAATGGCTGATTTAATAATCGCAACAAGTCGGGAATACTGGAGAGCAGCAATAATTTTGCGTGCCATGGTATCTGGTCTATAATGAGAGATGGGGAATAGCTAGTTGGAACTTAGCTTGAAACGATATCGTCTATGATTCACCCGCGGAGAAGATTGTGACTAAAAATTGCATGTAGTGCGTGACTTGGATGTAAAAATAGTTGCTGTCGTATCAATTCTCGCAAGTACTTGATAAGTACCTATTAAGGACGAAGCTGATCTAAATGATGAATTACATTTTCTGGCTTATGCAGTTTTTTGCTTATCCTGACGACATTTATATATAATAAAAACATGTCACTTTCTCTCTCTCTCTCTCTCTCTCTTTCTCTGTGTGTGTGTGTTGCCAACTGCATGTTTTATTTTTTTTCCTTTTTTCTGCAATGACAGGCTTGACTAATTTGACACATATTATGGATGGTATTTTAAACTATACCTTTATTGTACGCTTTATCTCCGGCGGAATTAAACTTTTTATTAGTTTAATTTAGCTTTTTGTGTTCTGAAATTCTTATCGTAAATATAACATAGGCATATTTTGCTATCCATCGGTCGTCAGCTTGCTTCTCTAACTAGGAGAAATGGATAAAAAAAGTGCATATACACCTCACATATATACCTCACATTTCTAAACAGGGCTGCCATTATTTTTTTCTAAATACAGTCACTTCTTTATGATTTGCTTAATTTATAACCGTAAATTTATTTCTCCTACCGACTTTAGACTCATTTGCTTTTTTTATTCACATGTTTGTCAAGGTATTTGATAATCACACGGAAATATTTACAACTTTTTACCTACTACTGCCACTAGAGATTGCGAATTACACATTGTGTGGTCGATTGTCCCTCATAATGCTTCTTATACCGGTCGAAACATTCACAAATGTTCAGATTTGGAGGAATGACAAACCAATAAAAATAAGTTAATATGCAAATTGTATGTATGTTTTGGCAGGCTAGCGTAGTGGTTAGAGACACATAATCCAAAGAAAACGTGCCCAGGTTCAAGCCCTGTCCGCGGAAAATTCTGTACAGTGTTTGAAAAGTTCTTAATAAGAACCAAACCGGTCTACTTGATGAACTGCCTTTTATGCATTACTAAATGCTTTGTTTATACTGACAAATGTCGATATATAATTGGATGGGTTTTTATATCAACATCGCAAACCTAATTTAAATAATTGTTGTCGCCACCAGCACAACCAATGATTGTTTAATTAAATAAATGTTCAATTTAATACCACTTTCCAAAAGTACGTGAAGTTTGTTCTATAAGGACAGATTTGTGGTGGGTAGCTGGAACTAATGGGCTCTAATTGAAGTAAAGGCTAACCAAAATACTTTAGTTAGTATATGACTCAAAACTGTTTGTGTGGGAGGGTGGCTCTGTGGTTAGAACCATAGACAACGAAGCAGACGTGCCCAGGTTCGAGCTCTGTCCATGGCAAATTCTAGGCAGTACTTGAAGAGTTCCCAATTAGTACGAAATTGGTCAACTGGATGAATTACATTTTCTACCTTAGCCAATGCTTAGTTTATACTTTCAAATGTCGATATATGAAGGGAATCGTGTTTAAATCAATATCTCAACCTTAATTTAAGTAATTGTTGTCACCGTCAGGAAAACAAATTATTGTTTGATTATAGAAATTTCTAACTCAATACCACTTCTCCAGGTCGCGTCGTGTCTCTCCTATAATGATAGATTGTGGATGGTTATTTGGAACTTCAGGTCTAAAGGAACAACATATAGGATCCGCCTAAAAGAAAGGCTAACCAAGAAACGTTAGTACATAACCGCAAATTGTGTGTAGCATGCGACTGGATAGCTCAATGGTTAAAGAAACAGAGTCCGTAGAAGACGTGTCCAAGGTTCCAACTTTGCCCGCCGGACGAAATCGGTCTACTGGTTGAAATTCCTTTTTTGCATTAGATACTGCTTAGTTTTACTGACGGAAGTCGATATATAATGGGATTGGTATTTATAAGATCGCAACGTTAATTTTTAATAATTTTTGTCACCACTAACACAACCAATGATCGTTTAATTATATAAATGTTCAATTCAACAGCACTTCCCCAGGTAGCATGGTGTCTGTTCTGTAATGAAAGATTTTGTGTGGCTGGTTGGGACGTTAGGTCTAAATAGATGCCATATGGGTTCCTCCTGATGAAAAGGCTAATAAAAATACTTTAGTTAGTATATAACTGAAAACTGTTTGTAATGCATAGCAGGGTGGCTCAGTGGTTAGAGCAGTCGTGCCCATGTTCGAGCCCTGTTCAGTGGCAAATTCTGCACAGTGCTTGAAGAGATCACTGTACAGACGAAACCGGTATACTGGATAAATTGCCTTTTCTGCATTGAACAATGCTTAGTTTATTGTAACAAATATTTGTATATAATGAGATTAATTTTTATATCAAGTTCGCGCCTTTGATTTAAAGAATATGTCATCAATGTTATGCAGTACCTGGTTTTCACTGCTTTGTCTGAAACAACTATATATTAAGCGAGTCAACTTGACATCTAGCTATCTACTATAGTGTGGCGTATTTGTCACTCAATACAGATCGGATTAATCGTGGCGTGAACTGTGTTTTATGATATTTCTATTAAACTCTTGTGTATGCATCTGTGTGTAGTCACGTGTGTTCTTGTGTGCTGTGATTGTTTACGATGTTGCATGTGCTCAGTAATTTTTATGGCCGCGTCTACAATAGTCCTCAGACAAATCCGTACAACTGCGTTTGCCAATTTTATGCCTTTGCGTGCACATTTATTATTTAAACTGATTTAAAATAAATATACTGCTGTAAGTATTGAAATTTAAGTGCAGTTTTAAATAATAAAATTGTAATTTGTAACGAAGCCATGAGAGGTTTTTGAATACCAGGTCTAGAAAATGTCTGAATTAATAAAATTATGGTGTCTCGATAACTTGTGTATATACTGTTCATAAAACAGAGTTAAACATAAAAGTTAAATAATCGTATGTCGCGTGGTTGCTGACAGCATTTATTAAAGCAAAGTTTGCGGAAATAAAGTGAAGGTATATTCCTTGTTTTTTACCAGTCGAACAATGTAGCAAAGCTATCGACAGACAAATATGCAGACTTGTTTCAATTTTTCATGGGCAGCACACACGACTAGCATTTTGATATTTTGTATGATTTTTTTTGAGAATATGTGTAAAGAACATGTAAGATATCAATGTTGTTTAATAGCTAGCTTTAACTGCTTTACCCAAAACACTTGTTAACAGTTTATCAATAATATATCTGGCCACCTACCCTATTACTTGGTTTGGTTTACTTTGCATTCATTGCATAAATGATTACGCTTGTTTGTGAACTGTTACGTAACTGCGTTTTATGGTATTTATATTACATTTTTGTGTAGTCACGTGTATGCTTGTGCGTTGTTACTGATCGTAAACTTAATCTACACTATCTACCGCGCCAGCATTGATTACTCCATTGAATAATGTGTTTTTATTCGTGATTGCAAAGAAAATCTGCAATCAAAATTCCGACCAATTGGAAGCGAAATATGTCAACACAGACAGGATGTCTACCGGAAATGGGATTTGTTGGCGATATTTATGAACTCTGTTGCACTCTTAAGCTGCGCTAGCCTATCTGAGGTTCATCATTGTTGTTTTTTGGACTATTTTGCCCCTTTCGATTCTGTATTCTGGGAGTTGAGATCTGTGATGGTGGTCAGTTTTTTAACGAAAAACTGACAATGTTGTTCTGATTACAAAAAGAAAGACGGGTTCCGAAGAGCCTTTAGTTTACTTCTAGATCTGTCCATCTGTGAAACACTTGTCATTTTCAATTTTGATCCGGAGCCTAGGATCATGTTGAACGGCGTACCGTTGCCAGTCGTCCAGGATTTTTTTCACTTAGATTTTCAGGGTGGCTCTTATATGCAAAAGTTCTAAGATTCTCAAACCAAGCTCGCTGTCAGATGACCCTTTATAGCAGGCAACGCCTAGGATGCTTTGTAAATCGATATATTCGTTCGGTTAGATTAAAGTCATTGTAAAATGAGCGTTGAAAGACAGCATCAGAGAGCAAAATTTTGAGCCGTTCTAGTATATATGGTGACTCCTTGTCGTATTTTCTCCATTAAATCTTGTTATGGAACGACTATTGCAACGTTTGGGGCAATGTTTGCGCTGGTCAAATTCACGTCCTACTCGCCGGGCCACCGATGCAGGTGCTGTGAATGGCTCGGACTGCAGAATTGATAATTCATTCATCTCTTGGTCAATCACTTATTCGTTAACGTATCCTCATTATTCAAGGCACTTGGATAGATGAACATCTTTGAGAGTGCATCAGGTTCAGTGGTGTCACCTGATTAATTCAACATAATTAGAAATTCGATCTACGGATAAGTTCATAGATTGCATGTTTTACCTTATGCAAAGTTTAGTATCTAGCGCCGGCGTATGTATATGCGGAATAAATGGTCATATGTCTGATATCACAACCATCAACAAACTTAACATTCAAATAAAAAATAAGCTTACTTATTTAGATGAATCATGTCGGCTTATAATAAAAATCATTTCTATTTCTTTTCGCAAGTCGAATAACATTTCTAAATTACAGTCAGCCACTGGTACTGAAGCGTTTCGCATACGTTGTACTTGAATGGAAATTTCGGTTAAACAATTTCCATGTGTTGAAGGGATTAGATTATTTTCCTTTCGCCATATTACTTTTAATTATAAAATTAAATTATAGATGATTTAGAGATTAGTTATAAGAGTTATTTGATTCTAGTTTTCAAACATGATAAAAAATAAATCTTATTTAATATATCCTTGCCCGAATGCTAACTTGGCCATAATGGTATTGTGGAGAGGCTTAGTTTGCCTCATTTCTGTGAGTTATCCTGATAAATTTAGTCTTAGTAGCAGGGTTTTCCTTCTCTCTCTACCCCTCTCCCTCTCGTAAATCTCAATAATAATTTATCTAAATTCACTTATATACTTTTTTTCACTCCTTATGGTTATATGGCAGTGAAACATTAGTCACTTGACTTTTGTGTGGCTGGAAATGATGATGATGAATATATCTAATAAAAAAAGCGTCCTAAAATTTCGTCAATCGCACATTGAAATGCATTTCGATCTGTCATGATCATCATAAGAGCTGTACAGAAAACTGACTAACGAGGATCAAATTACAGCTTATATATAAGGAAAGCAAATTTATATATACGACTCTCACCTCATTTGATCTTGCTACACATCGGCTGCACAGTTTCTGTGCCGTCACCGATGAGGTATTGTTACAGCACTCGCGACAAGAGCTAATGCTTCACTGTCACATAATTGAAGACCTGCATGGTTACATTTTTGTTGTTAAGGCACACTGGGTCGCCTATTTCAAGTGTTGAGTAGATAATGTATATTTACACTTTTTACTTTTCTAATTGTCTGCCACCGCTTTCCTAGAAAAATGTTGCCTTTGACGAAGATATCTTTTAGCAGCTTACAAATGCCGTCCGCGATTTGCACGCTTGTCCTTATTTCCCTATTGCCCGTTCAGTATGAAATGTTAAATTAGCAGTGAAACCGAATTCCTTCCTAGCATGGTACAAGCTAGCATTGTAGGTGCAAAAACTAAGGTCAAGCCGATTGATATGGTTAGACAGAAGAAGTTCAAAAAATTAGATGATCAATTTTGTTGATTCTTCTTGTTGAGTCATCTTATCCGCTTTGGCTTAGTTTACATTATGTATGCCATGTTCAAGTGAGTGATATCTCGAATAACTATATCCGGCTAAGAAATGACTAGCCTACTGCTCCTGCTGTTCCAACCAACCACCGGAGTAACTTCAGTAGCTAATGAGCAGGTTCTGAAATTAGCCTTTTAATACATTGGTGTAATCAACGCAAACGACGTTCCAGAATAGGGTTTGAAACGTCAAATGACGGCCATGTAAAACTGGTTTGTCCGTCAGCTTTGCTTTTGGTTAATGTTTTCTAGTGCTCAGCTGGCAATGACCAGAACACAGTCAAGCTAATTCATTGATCAAAATATCTGTTCAGGCGTTGGCTACTAATTTCATCTTTCAAGTCTCCGCAGCATGAAGCTTACCCGACAGTATAAAATAAAGCAGTTGACTAGTCTAAGAACGAAAAAATAGTGGGCCAGTGATATCTGTGGCAAAAACAAAAAAAATGTGGCGGCGTGCATGGATTTAGTCAACGAATTCCTTTCCCGATCCAAACACAGCCTGGGTGCGCCTAATTCGCTGCTGTCGCTTCACGCAGAATGTACTATATCTGAGTACGCTGACATATCCCTCTCATCTCAATGGATCACAGCGCTGCACCTTGCAGTCAGATGCCGTTTATGGCACTTAAATATTGAGTTCATTGCAACCTATTTATCACTAAGGGTAAAATTAAATAGCTTGATACCGTTTTCGCAGTCATTTTCAGCTAGGATCCATCATCCTACAGATTCTTTTTCTGATCAATCTTGACCAAGTTTGTAGTCGAAATTTCTGGCAATCAGTAAGTTGTCTGAATTCCGCTCTATGCCAAAGGCTAAATCTGATAGCTCTCTGAAGAAATAATTTTTTTTTTGGCAAAATGGCTTAGAATTGGCGCGTAAATGTTTGCGTCGTTGATGACCAAACTGCATGAGCTCAACGTAACGTATACCAAACGAATTAGACACTTTTTAAGTGCTAAAACTAATGATATTACTCTGGAAACTTGCAATGTGGATACCACGCATATGCAGCTCAACATCCGTAAAAGATTATTTAGATAACGAAGCTAGAACCCTCAGGTTCCAAGAGCCAATGATTACACTATCTATGTATCTAAGCAATAAACGAGGAACATCGAAGGTTGATGGAATTCCGTGCGTAATTTGACGCGTGGTCTGGTTAGGTAGAAGTGGATTAACGTCGCCATTCGCATTCCTTCTCTTTGTTCTTGGTACTCGTACATGGGAGCACAGCTTTTTTGGATCTATACTGTTGTGCCTATCAGGTTGGTGGTTTTAGGTTAACACTATCATTATTTATCCTCTGATGATTACTCTACGAGATTTGTCTTTCCCCTGGAAGTTGTAATTTCAGGCCATCCGTAATGGCTTATTTTCGCTCATTGAAACTGCTAGATTGCAGGCAAGGCGCTCCTTGTTTTTTGCGCATCGGCCGGTGCATTTTGGACTTGTTTTTTGTGTTTTCTTGTGAGTTATAAGGGAACTTCGTTCGTTTTATCTCAGTGGAGTTAGCTGATTTGGATTCCGAGTGATCTTTCTCCTAGGAGGTCTTTCTACCAATTTCAGGAGCACCATCTGCTCAGACTTACTGGAATTTTTAAAAAGCGCCGTAAATCGCCTTCATCTGCTTCACTGTTAGTGCAAGCACTCACGTCACGTGCAAGACAAGGGCTGGACTTTGGTTTTCATAGACTATTTCAGACGCTAGTCATATGTGAATTGACAGTTATGCAACCGTAGCACAGTCATACGGCTGTAACAAACTTGTAAGCAATTATGGATATGATTGGAATTGAGCCATTGTACGTCAACTGCCTGTTCTACCACATCGCTAGTCTTCCGTGTTACATACGAGATTTGGTCTTGCTTATAAAACGATAGATAGAAATTCGGAAACAAACGGTATTGTCTATGCCACCTCTTGTAGTTGACATGTCCCAAGTTGAGTTGTGTGAAAATCTAATTGACTTCGTTGTTGTGTTTTGTATATTTATGTAACCATTTTGTCTGGTTTACCAACTAAGATGGCCGAGTGACATCTGTTTTGTGGTTTATTTCCAGTTTTCTTTCTCTTAAAACATGTTGCGCCCTAGGATAACGGACAACGTTAGAATTTTTAGTTGATTCATGGCAACGAAGAACACAATCGTCTTTTACCTGTTTCTAGAAACACTCGCCATTTGAGATGTTTACCGTAATTGAATTGACGGTGCCAAGTAATAAACTTTGACATCACATTGCATCTTTGCCAACCTAGTGAACATGAAAACACTTAGTATATTTTATAAAGGCAGCCCTCATATATGAATAAAATGACAAATTATACATAGAACAAAAGTCGCTATGTGCAGTGTAATAAGTATTTTAATGAATAAGGAGGTAGAGCATCAGCTCAAGGTCACCATTCATAGATGAATTTGGTCCAAAAATGATTCAAATGTATTTCTTTAGACGTAACAAAGACCCATGTATGCATTAGGTTTTTTTGACTGAATTACAGAACGGTTTAATTAGGGCCAGGAGGATATGCTAAATTTAAGCGTAATATGGTACCGCTTTAAAGTCGCATTGTCGAAGACTATATGAAGTTAGCTTCATTACTGAGGATTCGTATAGGAGATTTTCCCACTTTCCTTACTCAAATATATGGTGGGAAAAGGGTGTACTACCGGCTCCTGCTGATGAGTCAGCAGTAAGCACGAAACGAATGTGCACGAGATTATACTTTCCGTTCATGCCGTCTTTGGTTTATTCTTCAGGAGATATTGAACTAATTTGGTACTAGGTGCGCAACACCTATATTTGAACTTCCCGCCATGCTTAGTAGAGCGGGAGCATATTCAGATACTACGAAAATGAAAGACTGATTAACGTTTCTGGCGTTGATTTTAGAATACGTCTTTAAGTGTACCTCAAAAGTTGGCTTTTTACTGTTAAATACGATTCAGTTGGTAAGCTAAGGACATTGCTAACTCCCTATTGTCCGATCTGAGAAAATGCGTGATATTAGAATTTAGAAGCCAATAGCTCGTAGATAAGAATGGTGTACCCAATACTAAAGTACTCGTGGGATCCTGCATTCTCGTTTCAGAATCGCTACATCTTTCAATTTTCATTTGATAGAAAATTCTAATAAAGCTTCTTGTTTTCCTATTTGTACAAATGTTTTGGCAGCAAATGCGCTGACTTGAAAACATAGTCTAAGTATGGTAAATGATAGTTTACTTGAACTATTTTTGATATTTGCAATCCGACATTGGAATCAGACATTTGATCAGTTTCAACCATATTTCTGGCATCTAAGTATTGTTTTTGTTAGCTTTAGAAGAGAAAGTAGATGGATTAGAGGCATAATAAGAAATTAAGATGTATACTTTAGCCTGCTTTCGCTTATCCACCCTACACAATTCGGCAGATAAAGCGATCCTTTTTATTCTACGCGGCGGGCGATTCATTATAGTTCGTATTGTTTATTGTTTTATATAGGCTGTAAAGCAACACTAAGTCGTCTATTCCTAGCGGGAATAATAGTCGGAATCATCCTACTCAGAGGTAGCATTATCACCACCAGCATCATGTAAATCATCGCATTGACAAGAAAATATTAAAAACCATGATGAAGATGGATTTATCTTGAGGAACAGCTCTGTCTAAACCAAACTGTAGACAATGAACTATACTGCTTTCCCACTATACCTTCATAAAACAATGCCACCATACAGTTAACTAAAGAAGTCGATTCGGGAAGGAGTATGTGAAAAGATCACCACTGATTCCGTTTCAATATTGTATACTCCACAGCAGAATTATGCTAAATCTATCCCTAGACAATGCCCGATTGTTGTCATAAGATTGAATCACTGAATGCTTCCTTGACAGAGGTGTAACCAAGAAATTGCTGGGAAATATTGTGAAAGCAGTGGCTCTAGCTCTACGTGTCTCTTGTTCAAGGCTACTCCTATAGCCATTACACAATCATTACTTTTAATCAAGGTTGCAATCTGGATACAATCACCTGACCCATTATGTATATACACTTGTCAGTATAAATTAATTATTATATCATGTGGAAAAGTCAATTCATTCAGTAGACCGGTTTCATCCTTATTGCGAACTCATCACGTACTGTCCATAATTTGCCGCGGACAGGGCTCGAGCCTGAGCACATCTGCTTCGGAAACTGATGCTCTAACCACTGAGCAACCCTGCGGAAGCGATGACTTCCCAAAAAGGACGAATCCGGTCTACTGGATGAGTTGCCATTTAAGTGCGTCTGAGTGGCTCATTGGTTAGAGCGCCAGATTCCGAAGCAGGCGTGTCCAGTTTCGAGTCCTGTCCGCGGAAAATTCCGGACAGTACGGCGATGAGTTCCCACAAAGGACGAATCCGGTCTACTGGATGAATTGCCTATTCCACACTATCAATACTTTAAACTGATAAATGTATGTACATAATGGATCAGGTGTTTGTATCAAGGTCACATCCTTGTTTAGAAGTAATTGTTATTACCTGCGGAACCAATGTTCGTTTAATTTTTAAACAATTATGTCAAATCTGTTTAACAACAGAAAACTGATTTTTCATCGAGGTTTCCTTCTTTAGGCTTCCGTCTTCGGATGTGCAAACCAAGCGGTAGAGGACTTAGATTCAGAGTTCTAGACGATCTGCCACTAAGCAATGACGAGTACCAAATACCCTGAGAATAAGGCTTGAATTGGCGAACAAACACATTTACTCCTTTATTAAACAAGGTCAGGCCAGCCACGTACAGGCCACGAGCTGGATTTTCATCTTCGTAGGACTTTGAAAACACATTCCATATTTAAGATAAATAAAAATTATATTCTTAATTTAGGCGCAAAACAGATAATTTTTAATTGATTTAAAAATTGATTGCATCAGTAAATGTTGTTTTACTTTGACACTTCTAATTATGTATCAGGCAACACACATACGCATCCTAATGTCTCTCTTGATAAGAAAAGTCCATTCAGGCATATAGGACCTAATTAGCTTATTTGTGTGCACAAACTATTTTAAAATTAAGAATACACATACGCTAGATGAGAAATATAGCGTTAACTTTCTTTCTTTTTCATCCTCCATCAGATTGATATACTTCGGCTTTGCTCATTTCGGGCTTGGTCTATTGCTTTCTGTTCGTTTAAAGTAATTTTAATTAGATTTATATTTACGACCCGCCGAAATATAAATTTAGTACCTGACGACCGGTGTGCCATAACTAGGCTTAAAGACGATAGTTTCATTAAATTTGCCTATACTTTCAGTATACAACAGCAAATCGTATGTGAAATCTTGGATTCGGTTTTATTGTGCATGTGAGATACGCACAGTCGACATTCTGCTAGCTTTGTTGGTCTTTTTATGCTTAAACCGAATGATAGTGTTAAGATTGGCTCTTGGGATGTGAGTTCTCTTGTACTCGAGCTAGGTAGTCTTTTATGGCAGATCATCAAGCACATCTAAAATATCCTCAATTCTCCTCATATAAAAAGCAGCATGTGTAGACATATTGTGTCGAGTCGACATAGTTACGAACTGAACATAAACACCCTACTCTGGATGAGGTAGCAGAGGCTGGCTGTGTCATGATGACCGAAATCTAGAGCTTTGTTTTAGAATTTTTATGTTCTGTGTAAAATTTTCAGAAGTATCTGCACAAGATTAATGCTACGATCTGGAGGAAGTAATCCTTATAAAATGAGTAGAAGAGGGACGCTGTTGTAACACTAGCACACCTGCCGACTACATTAATGTAAATTCTTTGTATCAGATCTTTCAAAATTGAGATATACATCAATTCCATTATATCTAGCCAGTAGCACAACAAAGCAAAACTACCGTCAATTACACGTACTGACGTATTTCTACCTTTATTCAGCATCTCGGCATATAAGGCAAGCAACGTTTAATATGTGGCTCTTATCTCTAATAGTTTTCAATACATTTTAGTTGGCTGAAAATTTCGGCTGTATAATTCCTATACAGTCACGAACTTTAAATTTTTGCAACTTTTGCTACATGGAGATAAGCTATATAATTAAACAATTATGGACTGCGCGATTTGTAATTTAAAAATTTTAAATTAGTTTTGCGAGCTTGAGATAAACACCAATCCAACTGTATGTAACCAGTCACATAGAAAAACAAAACTGTCGTCAGTCACAAGTACTGACGGTAGTTTTGCCTTGTGCGACTGGTTATATATAATAAGATTGGCGTTTATCTCAATCTCGCAAACGTAATTTAAAGATATGTTACCAACGCTCGCACAATCATTGATTTTCTAATTGTGTAACTTAGTGTCAGTTTACCATACCTTTCATAAAAAATTGAGAACTAAGATTGACATCCGAATGATGTGTGTAGAGCGGGAGAGATTATTTGTGGATACTAAGCTAGGATTTCAACCGCTAATTAGGTGCATTGGCCAGCTTTATGCATTCTACCCCATTCTTCATTAGTGTCACATGTATCAACCTCTCAAAGGGGATGCTTCTCTAGACTACTCGACCGTTTTCATTACTCTTTTTCGCAAGATGTAATGACGAGCTGTGCTTATTGGTGGCGTCTCAGCCAAAATTATTTGAATATTTGAAGATGGTATTCATCAAGGTAGTGGTCTTCTCTAGCATTTTTCCATTGTCCTGGGATTTGTAAATTATGTTTTGTTCCCCATACTTTGCTCACCTATGTTGACGATGCAGTTTGCTGAGCTCACCGCCACATTCCCTTGAGTGGGGTATGTAGTGTTGGCCGTCATGCTAACCACGATTGCGCTGACGATGCCGTTCTATTGATGGAAAAGAAAAAAAAGCCTGTGAGAAACGTTTCTTGCGCTCGAAAAGTACGAGCTGAAGCTAAACGCTTCGAAAATAGTAGTTACAGTCAATTTTGAACCAAAACCAAAGAGTATGTTAAACAGCACCCTACTGTTAATCGCCATGGATTTAGTTTACCTAGAACTTTTAGTTTCGCCAGACGGATTAGCTTCTATTGAGATTTGCAGATGTATTACTCTAGCTGCATTTGCATTTGGCCAATTATAAAAGCCACTTCAACACTACCCGTTTATTTCATCGAGTATCAAACCCATGGTCTTTGAATATATGTACTTTTAGACCTCTTTTACGATGCTGAGCCACCCTTTTTGATTGCTTTTATTTTATAATGTCCGAACAGTTCTTTACGTCGATATATTTCTATTTTAGTTTTTAGTCATTATAAACTGACTTTCAGGATACATATACAAGTACCAAATTTACTTGCTGGTTTATTTATTTATCGATATACCTTCATTATCGAACCTTGTCATGGAACGCCGATTCTGCTTATTTATGAATGCCACTAACACATCCTTGCGGTCAGCCTAATGATACAGCTCCGGTGGTTTGCTGGATTCTCAAAACTCGTAGACGGATATTTTTATTCGCGATACCGGTCACTTGACGACTAACTAAGAAACGTGAATTGGCAAAAAATTTATACTGAATTCCGAGGATCTAGATTTCTGTTTTTATGCTTATGTATCTTTGAATTCTCAGCAGTTTTGGTCTGTTGGTCGACGACACGTAGTCGTATTGGCAATGTCATTGTGAATCCTTCCGATGCTATGTGGATATAAGTGGATCAACCTAAAATGCACTTTAGGCGAAATTATAAAAGGTGAATGGCGACATGATTTTCTTGGATATAAAACACCATTCTTACTATTATGCACACTGTCGACTCATTTAGACATTTTTTGATCCTAGAGTTGTCTGGTGAACACCTCTATTTTTCTTTTATGTGACCTCCGTGTAAGAGATATAAACCTTTTATGTATGTATAGAGGCATTTTGCACATTAAAATTCTTGGCCAGAAGCTTTGCACGAATTAACATTGTTTCGGGCTTAGGGGCAATAGTTTTGTGAATGCCTGGTAATGTCATCTCCTTTATAATCGTCGTGGTTTATTCTCAGAGTGCACTGAGATGTGCGATGGTGTTAGAATGTGGTACATTGAAAAGCACTATCAGACTATTATCACCTTATTTACACAGCCCATTATAGATGCTATGTAAACGTCAATGGTCTCGTGTCTGTATGTTGTGTGCACAGACCAGATCCAACCCCTCTTTAATCAGTATTATCTTTTTAGTTTTACGGCTTTTTCTCATAGTTATGAAGCAGTTCAACTTCATTCGCTAAGTGATGTAATACTTTACGGTGAAATCATTTGACACGCTAAAGAGTATCAATTTCTAGCGTTATATTATGTGCAAACCAAACTCGTTGTGTTACTTAATGCTACATTGACTAATAATCTGATGATTTCTAATTAAACTGAAATGTCAAGATGCATTTATTTGCTTTTTGTAATGTTTCGCATATACGTGTATATACTTTCAATTTCTACCATTTAAAATGGTATAGAATTGTAAAAGCCATCAACCATAAAATGTATTAATGTTATGGATATATATATATATATATATATATATATATATATATATATATATATATATATATATATAGGGCACAAAAAATCAGAATATATTTTATAAATACTATTAGAAATTTTGCTTACAACTAAATATAGTTCCATTTCATAATAATGCTCTAATACCACTGCTATTATCCTCTCTCTCTCTCTCTCTCTATATATATATATATATATATATCTGTGTATGTGTGTGTGTGCATGTATGTGTTATTTTAACATGTTTGAAGAATTAGCTCTTAATAGTCAGAATTGGCTTATTTTTAATAGAAAAACGTTAAATTAACATGTTTTTCGCATGTTTTTATGCTATAGGTGTGCTGCGAGCATATACTTGTGTTTTATGTAATTGTATTCGAGCTGAACGATTACTTTGAGGTCTGGTATTTCATTACGAGAAAGTTCTTGGTTCTTCAGGTTTAGGCCGTTTTCTTGCACGTTTTATTTTAAGGCTAAAATCGTTATCGAAAGGAAACGTTTGGCTGTCGTGTGCTGCTGTGCTTTCATTTGGTAGAACAAGTATTCCATCCATACCGACCGTATTACGTGGATTTTTTACATTCAAATGCGACTCCGACGTATGCACGTCGCTTGTTGGACTAAAATTGTGCATTTCTGACTTTTTAATCGTTGGTCGACTTGCAGTCTTGAATCTTTGCGCCTTTTCTGGTTTTTCAACTTGATGTAAAATAAGAGGACCAGTGTATTCGTAGATGGCGACGCGCAACTTACATCGGTGTATTTTATTGTGCCGATAATTCTGTGTTTGTGATAATTTAATCTTGCTCTGTTTAAGTCACATCGTGGGATCTTTCTAGGAACTTAATGGAGAATTAAATTGTTCTCTCAAATATACTCACTTTACACTATTAAAAAGAAAGTGCAAGGTAACGATATCCTTCGGTAAGCCGCGATGTTGCTGAAATTTAAATTATCAAGAGGAAAGCGATCAAATAGCAGTTTGTCAAAAGCGAGTGAGTTGTGTTGAAAATGAGGCCACTTATTTTAAGGTTTGCTTATATATGCATGCATTCATACATACACAAACACACGGAGGAGAATCAGTTTCCCGCCTGATATGCTGCAGGTAGGTCTTAAGCAGTCCTTTACTAAAACATTCCTTTTGCATTTGAGATGATGAGATTACTGATTAATGAAATGTCCCTTAGCTAGTAAGAGTACGATACGGCGTGATTATGAGATTTACATCGCGAATAATAGTATCAAGTTAGGAGATTGCTGCTCTATATTTGCCACAAAAACCAGCAGTAGGGTTCTTAGCGACTTAATAAAAAATTGCAACCTTTCAACACGATCTTAGCTACTGGATCATAACTTACCATAACGGCCGTATTTAAAGTCTTTGGCGTTAGACCATACTAAATAGGCACTTCTTGAACACAATTAATGGCTCTAGAGCTCGCTTTGATTTTACACCAGCAGAAAAGTATTGTCGGCGGCCAATAATAGAAATCAACACTGGAGATTTTTTCGGTAACCTTTGTAATGACTACATCGACAAAATTATTGCACCAGGTGAGAGCAACACACACCCCTTGCTGAACGTTCTACTTAATCTGATCAAGTTTATAAATGTCATTATTAATGCGAATCCAGGCTGATGAACCATTATAACATTTTCCAAATAATCCAACAAGGTTGTCGATACACCATCATTATGCGTCCGGTTAGTCTATAAAAGCAAGGATGATGGCACTTTTCGATTATGCGGCGGAATGCATTTTATTCTATGTCGTTACCTCGGTTGATTTCGCCTTGTTCGCTTGTATAGACCTTCACGAATCCTTCTGATGAAAACAGCTCTGGCCAATTTTAGTAAAACAAGGAGTAAACTGATAACACAACAGTTAACAGAAGTGCTATTATCATATTTTTGTTAATGGGCACCACAACGACACAGATACACTTCTTTAGGATAATTACTTCGTCCAAATGTATTTATGTATGTATGTATGTATGTATGTACGTACGTATGTAGGTATGTATGTATGTATGTATGTATGTATGTATGTATGTATGTATGTATGTATGTATGCATGTATGTATGTATGTATATTTTGTATGTATGTATGTATGTATGTATGTATGTATGTATGCATTTATGTATGTATGTGTGTATGTATGTATGTGTGTATGCATGTATGCATGTATATATGTATGTTGTATATATATATGTATTTATGTATGTTTTTATGCTTGGATTTATGTGTTTGTATCTGTATATTGGATGCATTTTCGTATGTATGAATGTGTTTATATGTATGTATTTTTGTTTGAATTTATGTTTATGTATGTATATGTATATTGGTATATATGAATGTGTGCATATGTTTCTAATTATTTATGTATGTTTATATGTATGTATGTGCTTCCAATGGAGTAATTCTGTTCAGATATTAAGGTGGCATCGTCTTCAATTTTTTCATTGTCTTTCTTGAAGTTAGTGCATCTTCGCTCTGTGTAATTTAGTCCAACCTTTTATCCTCATTTTCGTCATTTTAACTGTTATTGCGCTTAATAATATGGCATGTTTGCATTTATCTTATTGTCATCTACATTTTTAGCAATGTCGAACTTGAATGTGTTTTCATTTTCATTTTCTTATTTTAATTCGATGAAAGTTTCAAAACTATCGATTAGTCTGTAAATGTAGAACATGTGCATATTGCGGAGTACAAATTATTCACATTGGCCGTGACCTCTTTCTCTGCATTTTTAATAACCTTCAACGTAGATAAAGTATGTATTTTTAGCGTTGATGGGATTATGCAAGGTACATATACAAACCTCGCCAGAATGTGTCCATTACCTGTTTTATTTATTTTTGTTCCCTGTAGAATGTGTGATCCAGCACTAGAACGATTATGCTGTAGAGGAGTATGAGTTTCCACATTCTGATGTACTGCTGTTACGATTTACTGATTGATTTATTCTTCATTTGATAAATTTTTTGGTTGTTTGATTGATTGTTTTGTTGATTGGCTATACAAATAAACCATCATTGAATGCGCGAGTGGTGGTAACATTTCTTTAAATCAAGTTTGCGAGCTTAAAGTAAACACCAATCTCATTGTATTTAACCAGTCGTCGAACAACATTTCAAAACTACCATCTGTCACACGTACTGACGTTTTCGACCTTCCCTGATCATCAACAGAGTATGACGGCAATCTGACTAGCGAAGACTGGTTAAATACAATGGGATTGGTGTTTACATGAAGCTCGCAAACTTAATTTAAAGAATTGTTAATTGGTTGGTTGGTTGATTGATTATTTGGTTATTTGATTGATTGTTCTGTTGGTTAATTGATTGGTGTATTGCAATTACTTTCATTGGTTGTTGATTGCTATATGTGTTGATTTATTGTTTCTAGTCTGCATACATGTAATTCTGTTCATTAGAATATAACTGCTGATTGCTGAACGATATTCACCGAAGTATACTAGAAAGCAGGTTGTGAAATTTTTCTGGGGATATTATTGTTGGCCGTTTGTTAACATGATCCGTTTTACGCAATGCTTTTATTTGGTTCAGATGCTTTGCTAAGATTTGACTATTGCCTACATATAGGATATTGAAGTTTTCTTCGCTAGAGAGGCTGATTTTCGTTGTGCATCACAAGGTAAAGCAGTGAATAATTGATTTTCATCTTGTTTCTAGTCAATACATTTTGTTCAGTTTTTAAATTTATTAACTTTCAAAGCCTCAAAAATCATCTCTTTCGTTCGAGAAGCGAGAGCGTATCAACAGCGCTATTTTGATATAATCAGAGGATCTGTCTGTAGTTATTTAGCGGCCGAAATCCATTCAAAGTTCCGCTCCTTATGTCCGCTGTTTTATTGTTTTATAAAAATTCGACATGTATAATCATCGTTAGTTTTTTTCGTTTTAAAGTTTTTGCGTGTTTCTTTCGCACTCTCGGCGTTATTTATGTTTTACATTTTAGATTCACCATTTTTATCCCTCGCTTGTTTGATATTAAATAATGGCACTGTTTGATTGTTTAATTTTCACGCGAATTCATCTCGAGTAGCATTATTTGTCGATTCTAAAACGCTAGAATGTGTACTTTATTGTAAATGCGTTGTCGTAATTCTGCTTTCTCTTTCTCTAGTCCTCTCGACCAATATATATATATATATATATATATATATAAATTCACCAAAATCGCATTTTATCTATTTAGCTCATAGCGCTTAATTGTTTTCACGCCTTAAACAGATGCACATTTGTCTGATTGTAGTGAAACTGCCATTTCCAGTAACAAAAGTAAGAAAATGAAGTGGAATTGGCAATGTAGACACGATAAGTGTTCAGTAATGAGCAAAGTATTATTAGTATGTTGTTGGTAATTTGTAGTAGTTGCCACTTTAAAGGCGAGCGAATGATTGTGATCATAAGATGAAATATATCCTAAGTTGAAAGTAGTTATATATACTTTTTTTGTTAGACTACATTTGTTGAACAATAATCTTTTCGGATTATAAAACCATAGTTTACACGGTTAGGTTTGGCTAAATCTAATTGATCGTGTATAGAAGAGATATTTAAAATGAAATATGAAAATGAATAGACATACCGGTAAAATGATGTCTATATTTATTTATATTGACCTGTAAAATTAGAATTTTCCGGCCCAGAGATCGGTCGGCATCAGCTGTTTGCATTGGCAACGGTAACATCACCTTGCCACTACACGAAACCATCTCTCCTGTCCTATGTGATATCTCGTGTTTGATTTAGTAGGTACTTCGGACAGGATGCGTGATTAGTGACGAAATTGCAGCAACTGTGTCAGGTGTAGCCAACTTTTGTCACTTTTTAAAACAATTTTATATCACACACGTCGAAAACACCTATGGACGTGCAGGTGATTCGCGTTAATGTTGGTTGATGAACTATAATCGCAATAAATGTCATAAATCTTAATATTCCATTCCCTCTATAAATGGGAAACTTGGTGTCCCTTTAAAGCAAACGCATAACTATGAATAATTTTGTAGGTATTTAGCTGTGAAAATGGGATTGTTTTGATGGTTGTGATGAGAATGAAGGTGAGTATAATGATGATGATGAAGATAACGGGGATGGTGATGATGTTGATGATCATTCTGGTGGTGATAAAATTAAAAGGTGAAGTGGATGATAAAGATTGTGTATGTTATTCAGATATACATGCGTGTAAATCGGTTGACGCATTGGTAAAAGCATATATTTGTATGTTTAGATGGTGGTTTTGATGACTGTAGACTAAATGAGAGAATTATAGGGAGGAATTATATTGTCTGAAAGACACTCTAAGGTCACTGTGGTTTGCAGTCTTAGACTAATGACTTGCAGACAAATATTTTTGAGACAACTTTTCGTTCGTTAAACTCACTGTCTGGGTAATAGAGTGATGTTTTGCACACTTAATGCCAAGTTTTATTACGTGGTCTAGCATGATAATCAGCAGCTTTGTGTTTTCAACAACCGCAGTACTAAAAAGCTTTTGTTATAAACAAATCAAATTAGACATCTAAGTATGAAATGGCTTACTGTCACTATTAACAATAATAGAAGCGTATCGATCAAATTCAGCGAACCAGTTAGTTAAAATTTACGTGTGAATTTAGTGGAATAGAGTCGCGTCTCAGCTATTGAAAACATTATTTATAAAGCTCATTGCCTTTGAGTATTACACGGTATAGTTTTTTTTAGTTAAAGAGGACAAATTCAATAACAAAGTGCAAGTTAATATTTGATAAAAATCGGCTTATTTAGAGAATATTCAACTACAAATTTCAAAAATTCATCTATGTCCATTCTTGGTTTTCATGTCATTAAATGAATGAGAACTAGTCTGATTTTGAATTTTACTGAAATTTCTTGTTGGCGTTTAATAGTGTGTTGATTTTTTATTGTTTGTATGTGCCGATGTGCGTGTGGAGGTTATCCTTAGTGTATTTCAATAGGGTATTTTTTGTAGTGATTTGATTTAACTGCTGGGCAATTATTGCGACTGGTAAATCGCCTCAATATTGTACGTTTAAGAAGGTATTTCTGTTGGCATCCCTCAGAAATTGAATGAAAATGAGCTGTGCAAACGGCTTAACTATTTTCATTGAAATTTACAGAAGTGGCGCAAGATGAGAGATCAACGCTTCATTCTGTAAGCCATACGCTGTTACCTTGGTAACAACATGAAACTCATTAACAGTAAAAAGAGAAAGGCAATGTACGGGGGTAAAACATTTGTACTGGACATAACCAAAAAAGCGAAAGCCTGGTCAAATCTAAAACCATTAATTAAAGAATAACAAGATCACTTTGTAATACAACAAAAATGACCATTACACGAAGCCACAAAAAAACGGGGACATGTGCCCGCAAGCACTCAAAAACTAACAGGCAATTAAACACCAACATGACGTAATTGTTAAACTAAAATGTAGACTAGTTCTAAAATTAATCAAGTGATAGCCCAGACGGTATGTAACTGAGAAACTGAAATGTGTAGTTGAGCAATCTGGAAATAAACTGGTCCTATTTCACGATAAACATAAATTGGGTTATTAAATGTTTTCCTTTCCTAAATTTATATATATATATATATATATATATATATATATATATATATATATATATATAACTCCAGTTTCACATAAATTTGGTTTTGTCCTACTGTGATATTATGCAAAGAAAGTTTAAACACCTTATGTGAAACTGAATATTCTCATTATCAGTTTTGTGACTGATAAAGCAATATGGTTGTTGATCGTTTTGAAAAATATCAATAATAGTCAGTTTGTTCAGTCATTTGTCCATGACTCACTTCTTAGTTTCATTTAGAAAACTTCTGTTTTGGATGTAAACTTGGTATTTTAGATTAACAAAGCTTCGATTATCAGGCTTATGTTAACACAGTACAAATTAAAACTTATTTAAGTTTCTTATAGATATTCCTTGTCGTGGCTATTAACAATAGTCACCTAATGCATTAGTAAGGTCTGCAATAACACAAAATTAAGCTAACACACACACCCACACCCACATATATATATATATATATATGTAATTTTTCGAATTTCGCTTTGTGTGGAATTGATAAATTGGTGAAATTGGCTGGGTGCCCTGTTTCAACTAGTCTGACTTCGTTTTACTTCTCTTTCTTGTTTGGGCTGTTTAGTAAATGTGTATGCGTATAGGTCTGTATGTGTATCAGTTTGCGTGTAAAGGTCTTTCTTGCTGTGTTGAAAAGTGTTTTCTGAGATCTGATCATTCCTGTATTGATGGATTAAGAGTTAACCACATTTTCCCGAGGGTTGTCTTTCGCTTCGTCTTGTTCCTCAATTTTGTTCTGTTCACTGGATAACAGTGTAGAGTGTGCGAATTGCAGTGTTGAATGCTCATATTGTTTCGAAATTTCTATCGCCGTATGTGCAGCTGTTTTTTCCTCTTCAGTTTGTTGACAATCCGACTGGTGGAGTGGCTCAGTGATTAGAGCACCAGATTCCGAATTTAAGAAAAAAGTGGATAATGGCCAACTAATCACTACAATCATTCATATATTTACATTCTGGGTTTTCGTTTGATTAAGTAGATGACAAAATGTCGGATTTTCAGTTTTTCGTTTATTTATTTTTGGAGGTCTATTGCTGATGGATTTGTTAGTACGTGTGTGTCTATCTCTGTATTCGTGTAGAAGTTATGTTTATTGCAAAGTGATTTTTGAGATTTGGTTTTTCTTCTATTGATGGATTCAGTTTTAACCAGACTTCGCTTTGTTGGCTTGTGCGTTTACGAATTTTTTTACCCAATACGTTGTCTTTCATGTCGCAGCGTTCATAGTTTTTGTCACCTTGGTAGCAGCACAAGGTGTGCTGATTGCAACCTTGATCGCTCATATGTTTGTACAATTTTTGGCACTGCTATCGTTGATAGTGATGCCATCTGCACAGCTTTTTTCTTTAGTTTGTTGCCAATCCGTTCGGAAATTTTTTTGACGCTGTTGTTGAGTTGTGTGATTCGTGGACAGTGGAATAAAATATTATGTTGGTGGACCTTTGAATGTTGAAGACAGGTGATTGTTGTTTCATATGAAGGGTTTCTTATTTGTATAATAATTTTTCAAAAAAGTATTGTGTAGACCTGAGAAATTCTTTAAATTCACTGGCTGCCCTATATATATATATATATATATATACTTACTTTTTTACTTTACTGCGGCTGACTCCTTTTGGAGGATAAGCCGGCTCCACATTTCATGGAGTTTCTTGGGAATTTGGTACAAGTGGTGTCCCCTCACCACTCGGCTTTTTGATCGAGGACGCACCTCTAGCCTTTGCACATCCAAGCGCAGTCTGCAAGGCAGCAGTAAGTTGCATGGTTGCCGGTGGCTGTTGAGAGCTCATTCGCCATTCGGAAGTACGGGGTACTGTCCAGGAGTCCATGTAATCCTGTGGCTGTTGAACCCTTTTGTGGCGGGGAACACACGCCGAGTCATGGTGCCGTCGTCGGGCTCATGTGGTATTTTATAGGAGATCCGATTGCCGGTCGAAAATCCACCACGCCCTGATGACACCACCGCCATAGCCCCGTTAGCCCATGTACGATCGGCCATCGAGACATGGTTGACACCGTCGTACCACGTTGAGGAGGGGATGGACTTTATAATGCACTAATTTTAAACAATCATTGAACTGTACACCAATCCCATTTATTTAATCAGTCCTCATTGTTTGAAAATAAGCCATGTAATATAATCTCATGTTAGTTACTTCTGAAACCTCTTATAATTCGAATGAAATTATGGTACAATAAATTTTGGTTATTTAAGCTACGATGTGTCGTACTGTCGTAAGAACAAATGATGGTCAAATAATTATTTATTTTAAATCCTTAAATTAGCTATGGTTATACTCAAATAATGCAACATTGGGCCGACTTTATCGATTATAACTGGGATGAAAAGTCTTTTTATTGTGAATCATGACATTTATTTTATCATTTTGGTGCAAAAGTGACTGAATAAGTATTTTGGGAGGCATGAAATGAATATCTTTCAATAGAGCCTTTTCCGTAATAACCGGGTGTTGAATGAACGTGGTAGTGTTCTTGTTTTTTCTGAAGAGGAATTAACGCCAAATTTTTGAACACCATTAGTAATAATTAAAGAAACTTTGGCTGAACTGGTGGTGATACAAATTATTTAAGTCAGAGTTGCGATCTCGTTTTAAACACCAATCCCATGATATACACATTTTTCATTATAATTTAAGCATTTTATAATGTAGAATTGCCTTTTCTATATTGTACAACGCTTAGTTTATATTGATAAATTTATTTACATAATGGGCCAGGTGTTTATATCAATATCGCAACCTTGACTTAATTATAAAGTTACAGTTTTCATAGTTTAGTTGTTTATATTTTTTCTGTAAATCTGTTTATTTGAACTATTTCTGTATATGAATCTGACGATTTATCAACTACTGTATCTTAATCATTATTTTTCAAAATTCCTTGAACACTAGAATTTACAGTAAAATAAATATACATAGGAACAAACTTAAATGCACCAGCCTAATTTATTGGTTTCCTTTCACAGTCCGTGTGACCTGCAACTAGTGATTTTTAACTTGACTTACGGAGAATCTAAGCTGGTCATACCATAGACTTTTTTATAAAACAGCCCACACTTAAACACATTTATTAAGGTGATTACTGATTTCATGAGTTATTAGCAGTGACGCGTTTTATGTGCTAATTTAATTAGGTTAACGCCTGTTGAATCATCTCACGTTTCTCCATCATTCTATGGCCGACCCGTCCTCATTGTCTATATTTGATACTGCAGAACAATTATCGTCTACCCAATCCGGCTAGAATTACTGCTCCAGTCCGAATGAAGAAGAAGAGGTCCGGTAACGGCTTTAAAAATGGGATTTCGAGGCTGAACATGGCAAAACTATGTTGGATTATATCGCCTCACTGTACAATTATTGAGAAGATAATTCGAGTCCTGTTCGCGGCAAATTCTGGCCAGTACATGATGAGTTCCCAATAAGGACGAAACCGGTCTACTGGATGAATTGCCTTTTCTACACTATACAATTCTTAGTTTATACTGACATATGTAAGTATTTAATGGGTCAGGTGTTTATATCATGACTGCAACCTTGATTATAATAATTCAATAAATGGTGTAATATAAACAATTACAATTTTCGTACGTAATCAAGGTTTAAAATAAACTTTTGCGTGTAAACCATAAGTTCGCATATAAACGCATAGCATATAGTCTCTATTCGACTCTCACTCTCAGTACGCCATTGTTGGTTGAGTAATTAGAGGAATCGAAGTACACACAATATTTGCTTATAGTCCCGAGTTTAAATAGGAAAAACCCAATTACACAGTATATAATTCTTATGGCATGGTGGTCTAAATAATTCATAAATATTGCCAGCTAGTTTCTAAGCTATCTAATCAATAAGCACAAAAAATATTTTCATTTAATCAAAAATCAAACAGGACAAATAATTAGTGCGCGTTCTCAATAGAATCACTAAAATTTATATAATATTGATCGGTGCCACAGACGGCTATCAGCATTTTTCATCAGTGTGTTCAGGCTACAGTAAAATTGGGAACGACTTGGTTTGGCCACAGTATCTCTATTGTTGAGAAACAGTATCTTCGCCATCTCGTGCACAGACTGCTCACTGATAGCTTCGCTGATCCTAGAGTTATCCTTATTCTGGTGTTTCTTGAGCAATATTCTGTTATTTGTTTATGTTTATTTTTTATCATTGAATAAGAAATGTCCGGACGGACTACAAGCTGGCTTCATTTACTCGTAACTGCTACGGTAGCACGAACCTTTCGGAGTTTATTGCTATATTGCTGCCCTGTCTCAAGTGAAAATCCAGGTTGATTTTGATGCGCTCTCGACTCATCTCTTAAAATAGGTATTGACCAAATGTGGGAAAACAAACCAGACGTAAGATATCAGTTTCGGCTGCTGAAGGAAATTGACCAATGGCTTCTCTAAACCAGATGCTCTGGAATGATAGTTCTCGTCCGACTGGGATCGCATACCATCAAAGTGATTTTTTTTCATTTTATAGATTCCGTACCAAATAAATTGGTGACCGTGTTCGTTTAAAACCAAAATATAACTTTTAGTAATAATAGCTGTTGTTTATCTATCTGTCATTGACATAGATTATTTTGCATATAATGATGTTTTTAGCCATTTCATTGATTTTTGCTGTTATTGTTCGATTTAAATAGGCGTATCTCAGGCAACAGCGTCTCCAACTGCCCTGGCTAATGGCTTTCAAGCAGCACTTGTTGGGGCAGCTAACTATGCTAGCATTGCCACAATCAACACCAACAGCAACAACAACAACAACAACAACAACAAATATACTAAAACTGCGAATACATGTTTAAATAATTTGAATGGTCAACAAGAAGTCATCACCTTCGACGCTTTCTCGAGGCCGTGTACTGCTTTGGCGTCATCAACTCCTCCAGTAGGTAGTACAAACAGCTTTGGTTTGGTCTCTAACCAGTCGCCAAGCTCATCTACCCAACTTCGACAAAGTAGATGTTCTACCTGTTCTGAGGCGTCTATGTGTACGTGCTCACAATTAATCAACGTAAGTCTAACGGGCGTTTTGTCTAATCAAGTAGAATAAATTCAGTTCAATCCTGTTTTGGCATAAATGCGTTTTTTACCCACACATACCATTATCATATTGTGAAATAGTAAGGATATTTTTAAAATTGTTTTAGATTTCATTTCATATATAGACTAGGCATGGCATAAAGCGCCAAATTCACATTATCCACGATATTTGTTTCATAAATATTAAAACCCAATCAGTATCAGCTAGAATGGCTACGCTCCGGATTGAAATCTAATATTTGATATGAAATTTTGCAACTCCTTCCAAGGGACCCGATGGAATGTGGAACAAACTTCACGAATCTAAATTGGGCAATCTCGTGTCTATATCCCAGAGTTACTGTTGCATTAGCCAACTTTGAAACCGGAAACATTCCAATGACTATTTTTAGTTGATGGAAATACAATTGGCGTTCCACGTAGAAGTGCAAGAATTAAGATGAAGTAGATTTATGAGAATGATGGAAGCAGCAGTGGAGTCTCAGAAATAAGAATTAGATTATACGAATGAATTCCTATAATTCTTTAATTAAACATAAAGCGTGTGATGAATACTTTAACTGCAGAGTTGGCGATAATTAAGTCCAGGCCGGATAAACGATTATAGTAAACTGTGATGGAATTCGCATGAACAACCTAACAAACATGGATGAACATATTAGTGACGACCGAGTCCAGGTGTCATCAAAAGAATATTTATTTTAGTTTATATACGAATCAACCAGTCTTTTTTGACTTTCATCAGAAATTAAGCTTATGCTTGCATCCATAGGTATGAAAGGCTGGTTATAATACGATAAATTTGTGGGGCGGAAGATTTCCTGTAAGAAACACCAATTGTATGCGCGGCCACCCAGGAATTAGTAGATCATTAGATAGCGGTCCAATTAGAATTGACAATAGACCAGCTGTGTGCTGAAGTTAGCTAGGAGTATCGGATCTTGTCCATGACCGACCTCGAGAGTTGTTTTGGAAGTTATATATACTTAAACCACTTCCGGATGAGCTGGCCCTTGATACTATGGCACGTTTCAAGTGGTGGTTTTATATGCTGAGTATGTGCGGTTTACATCAATCTACTCACGAGGATTGACAGAGCACCCTACAGTTTTCTCAGAATTAGATGGCCCGCGAAGAAATAGAAGTCTGGGATACGTTGTCACACATAAAGATTTCTATTAAAGTTAAATTTTTATAACCCTTCAATAGACAGCCTTTGCTTATGCAACTGAATACGAGAGCCGATGTTACGATATTAAATATGGCTTGGTCGTTAAACAATGCACAGCCTACGGGAGCTATTTTTGTCAGACGTCTGGCGCGGCGATGGTAGCGTCGAGCGAATGGTTCGCCCATTCACTAATAAATGATAATTACCATAATCTTTTACTTCAGCGATTACCCAGACACCTCTGATGGAATTAGACTTTAATAGAAAATTCGTTAAGACCATTGATTGTCAGAATAAGTGTATGTGCCTCTCGAGGCCGAAGAGTGCGCGTTCCATACAGTCGATATGCAGCACTCTGGTGTATGATTGATAAAAATTGGCTGCCCAAGTGGTAGAAAGATTTTTGAATCTAGTAAAATATTCAAACTCCCTGATTGCACCGAATTTCCAGGGCCCACAGTCAATTACTTTAAACTGTGACTAGAATTAAACGAGGGTTACGAACCTCCAAGAGTATTGGGTACTTCTCTAAAGAAACTAGAAAAAGTGACTCAAGCGATGCGAGATATGATAAAGGCAGTGTTCGTGTGTCATATTCACATGCATTTCGAGTTACTATGATTAACGTCACGAAGTAGGATGATTCGCTCTGACCGACGGCTGATTACCGGCAATTAAACGCAGTGACCAAACCTGACCCGTATCACATGCCAGCCCCGTTCAATCGGTTTCTACAACTAGCAGGACGTAAGTGGTTTTCCGTGCTTGACCTAAATAAGGACTTTTGGTAAATCGGCGTTCTGCCCTAAGACCGATGCAAAGTTGATGCAAATACATGAGGGTCATTTCTAATTCACTCGGTACCATTTGGTCTGAGAATAATTGATTTCTACGTTTCCGACTTATCCTGTACTATATTGTACATTGACGATTTCATAATATGAGCAGATACCGAACAATATTTGTGTACTCAGTTTCAGATGTTGCCTAAAGCCTTAGAATGGCGATTACATATCAACCCCGAAAAAGTACAGAAAGGTCGGCAAAAGCGGTTTCTTGGCTTTCTAGTTTCAAAAGATGGTTGTGCAGTCTATCAAGGATTATCCGATACCCACCACTAGAAAACAATTGCACCGGTTTATTTGGAGCGGGGATGGCGGTTACTCAACAACCATTGTCCTAGTTAACTAATACTAATATATCGTTTCGTTGGAAGGAGGAGGCCCAAACAACGCTTATCCAATGGAAGCAGAAATTGATAGACGCTACTATTTTGACTTTGCTTGTAGCAAGTATGTTGTCTTTGACAGACGCCTCAGACATTGTTGTAGGAGCAGTATTACAATCCGATGGATGTCTGGCGCAATACGCAAGTCGCATTCTGACTATGGCAAAGTAAAACTATACCATCGCCGAAAGAGAACTGCTGACCATCGATGGATATATAGATGTCTTTACCGATAAATAAGCTCTAGTGCATTGGCAATCACTATCTTCTACTACTTCATGTTAACGATGATAGAGCCCCGATACTAAAAACTGTCAATGATGAGCAGTATCGGGTAGACAAAGTGGACAAAAAGCCCAACACAACTTTAGTCAACATGCGGACGGACATCTGGCTATGGCACTTCATCGCATAAACAGGGTATTGATGCCGTCTCCTGATGTTAATATAGACTGCAGTTTCAGTACGGGTGATAGACGATACTTTAGCTATTTTGCGACCGGTTAAATACACCGATTAGTGTTCATATCGAGCCCGCAAACTTCGTTTAAATAATTATTATCACCACACGCGCAATCAATAAGTTTATCTCTTTCCCGTAAAGGTCATGTGTGCAATGAATCTGTTCATGCAGATTTTTTATACGCTAGTGAATGGTGTTCGTTTAGTAGAAGATTTTCAACGCTGTTCAAGAAATATAACCCATATAGGTTACCGAAAACGAATACGCAATTGTGAATACCGTAGACTATTTTTAGATATTATAACAAGTGCTCCTCAGAAATAAAATGAAGGCTCGATCAATTACGCCAGATTGGCGTAAAAGCCGAAATGGACAGATTTCGATACTATAGAGGTAGCTAAACTGAAGCACAATCAAATTGGATAGTACGGGATCACTTCTACCAGGATTTTTTTATATGTGAATTATAGTTAATGGTTGGAAACCCCGCGTGTTATGTTATCGAATCTAGATCAGTGACGATCTAGTTGTTGATTCTTATTGGATATATGTTCTTCTTAACACTATTGTTTTAGACAGACTGCGAAGTTTTGTCGTCTTTAAGAGGCAATAAAGTGTAAACCACAAAGAAGCTTTATGGTCTATGTCGCCTTACCTTAACGTAGGCTTGTCGTAGATTGTGCTGTGTAGAGATTTAGTTTCCTTATTTCTTTGTGTTACCTAGGTAGGTATTTTCATCTAGGCTAGATCTACTTCTTTATAATATATTCTTATTTATATTTATATTTATTTTAAATTATTATGGTTATATTTTAGCCTGCGTTTTTCGACTGCGACGATGATAATAATGACTATTGTAATTAACTAGGCGCTGGACAACATAGCAAAAATACCGCCAGTCGAATCCACTGAGTACGACGGCAAACTGACTAACGAGGATCAAACCGCATTGCATATATATGGAAAACAAAATTAGATATGCGGCTCTCACCCCTAGTAATCTTGTGACTGGCGGTAGTTTTTCTATGTTGTTCGATGACTGGTTAAATACAATTGGATTGCTCTTAACTTCAAGCTCACAAGCTTGATTTACAAAAATTGCTTCTACCATCGCGCAATCAATTATTGTTTAATAATGACGATGACTGACGAAATAAGCTACTCCATTTAAGTTGTCATTTTGTAAGATGTGTTTTGTTTAATTTTTTATTTGAAATAATCATTTTTTACGAATTGACTGAGCTTATAATTATTCATGGCCATAGATTTTTAATTTTATGTAAGTGATCTTAACTGGACTTTTGGTACATTTCCTATAACAATGTAAAATTAGATTTATTTCAAGATTCGCAAATCCAAACATCTTTTTTTCAACAAAAATATGCTGGTTCTTTCATACTCATCAGCGTTTTCACTTTGCTTTACTTTTTTATGCAGAGCAACACTAGAGCTCAATCTGGTGTATTTTCTACAAGTATTTCGCCGGTATTCGGTCCTTCAGCTGCTACCGCGGCAAATGGCAGTGGGTCCAGTGCCACGGGTGTTGGTCTAGCGCGTGGCATTCCTGCTCGTCTCAGTTTAGTTTACACCTCGTCTAGTTTACCAAGCAACTTGAGCCTCTCGGAGCAATGGGAGTACTTATTGCGCAACTGGGATCAATATTCTAAGAAGCGGAATATTTTGTTGGTAAGGAATGTGGTGTTATCCTGTCGAGTTTATTGAGGTTGGTACTCTTTTTCGTGACCAGCCATCGAAACTCAATTTGTTTAAACGTTTGCCAACTTAGTTATTATGTGTATGTTTGCAGTAGGTTTTCTAGTGAACAGTTGTGCAAAATGATGTAATTTATGTTTAATTCGTGTCATTTTGCTCATCCTGAGGCAGACATTTTCCAAACTAGAACTCTGATTTTTCGTTCCGCCTTTAGTGGACATGCTAGAAATAAACTAACGCGTTCTTATCGACAGACCATTTAACCAATTCCGTTAAATACCTAGAGCCACAGACGCGATACATTAGAGTTCGCATGGCGGCCACAATTTATAACTTTGTCAGGCGAAATTGTACGCCTATTAAATAGAATGAGCAAAACAATTCGCAACGCTTGTTACAAACAAGACCCAGTCCAGTGGGCTTATTCAGTCGACTTATTAGTCTTAGGCTCTATTCGAACGAACTGCGCGGTGACTATGACCTTAAATATTTTTCGTTCATGTACGCGCGCTAGGCCCGTTGAAATGCTTCCGTTTAGAGTGTCTCTTAATGATAATCTCCCATCTTCTTAATAGATTTGTTGTTCAGGATACGTTTTACTATAATTTATGGTTGAACGTGAGAAGAATTATTCTGGATCTATATAACTGCTAGGATGGAAAAGATAGCTAAATTTATTTCTAAATATGCACAAATCTCTATATTACAAACTGCTATCTTTCAACTTTTATTTTACGAGTGTGGCAATGGCCACCTTTAAGACAAATAATGAACAAAGGGTCTTATCTAGGGCAGACATTATTTCAACAGAAATTCCTCGCAGAAGCGCCCGTATAAGAATGAAGCAGTCAGCCCAATGAGAAAAGCAGACTTCGAGCTGAAGTGAACATAAATTAATTAATGTGTAAATTTGTTTTATTAAATCGATGCTCGTTGTGCGAGCAAAATTCTATATATAATCGAGTAAAAATAAAGCATGTGTGGTACATTTAATATGTCTTCTGATGGGTTGGAAACGTTGATTCAGGCATTGACTTCTCAAATGAGTAATTTAACTGCAGAATTAGGCATAATTAGGGCTCGTCTAGACGATACACTAATAATAAATACGGAAGACATACAAGTACGTGGACCATCCAACATAGGTGGACAAAACAACGATTAGACCGCCGAATTCACCTGTGTTGTGTTGCGTATAAATAAGCTTATGACATTTGAAAGCTTTCTGGTGTATGAATTTAAACAACAATGGCACCCGTGAACCTCGATGCCAAATGACTGAGAAATTGAAGCTTTGTCACTAGATCATCCGAGAACCAACTTTAAAAGTGCATTGTGTGTGCGTGCGCGTAATTGTGAGGATAATACTTTTTTATTAAGGAATTAGCGTTGTCAGTTTCCTTCCGCCAAGACAAACCACCTACTACTAAATTTCCTATATAGTAATTTTCAGCAATCAGGCATACATTATAAGTAAACAATCATTGATTGCGCGGGCAGTGGAAACAATTCTTTAAATCAAGTTTGCGAGCTTGAAGTAAGCACCAATCCCTTTGTATTTAACCAGTAATTGAACAACAGCAAAACTACCTTCCATGATCACCATTATATAAGGTCGAAATGCATCAGTGCGTACGACTGGCGGTAGTTTTGCTATATTTTTCGATGACCGATTAAGCACAAAGGGTTTGGCTTTTACTTTAATCTCGCAAACCTTAATTAAAGAAAGGCATACATGACGTCTATACTTGATTCGAGCAATCTTTCCTTTTATTCATAGTAACCTCGATTATTGAAGTCTCAAACTTGTGCATCGCCAAACATTATCTTGTCAAGGATTAGCAATATTGTTTAATTCCTAAACCTGCTTTGACTTCCTGCTTTAATTTTTTTAAAGGCTAGTTATTGTGAAAGTACTGCCGTATGGACTGATGTTCTAGCAATAAACTACATTAATGAATAGAACTAGGAATATCGAATTGATCATGAGCTACCCGCAATACCGAGGAGGTTACCAAGTTTTTGGCATTGCAACTATTGTCTAACTTTGTTTAGTTTCCTTCATTAATTTTGTGTAGTTTTATCAGAATGCAGTGGTGCTGTTCTCATTAAATTCCAGGATAAAAAACGCTAAATGTAAATTTCTCCTTTTCGGAATTTTGTGATTTTCCTATCACAAGTATGCTTAGTTGAACGTCGGATAATATATGTTATCAGAGTAAAATATTTATCCACACATTCCCTTTAACTTATCCCTTGTCACCTTTTTCCTATTCATTTAATTTGTTTGTCTTCAGGATTTGATGCGCCGGGGTATGCCAGAAAACGTTCGTGGATATGTTTGGCGATTAGCTTCAGGCTCTATCACCGAAAAGGTGCCAATAATGGCATGCACTAATTACCGTAGTCTTCTGCGACAAACCTCGCCATTTGAACGAGCCATTCGCCGGGATATCTCAAGGACATTTCCCAAACACGAGCTTTTTCAGCAGAAGGTATTTTTCTTAAAGGAAATATTCTTAATATAGAGGAACATACACAGCTTTTTTCATGAATTAGTTGTCAATAGGAGATGTGACTTCGTATTGTATTTCTATTGGCTTTCGTAGAATATTCATTATGCTATAAAGGAAGCTGAAAATTGTTTTCTTATTTTAATTGTATGAAACTAGCAAAACGTATTATGTAAATACATAAACAGAGATTATTCTCCCGAAAATCCTGGGATCATATGATCAATAATCAAGGAATTTCTACGAGACAACTTAAGATCCAACAAAGATAGCTGAGAGGCTACTGTGTATGTCGGCGAATATTCTGCTTAAATGCTAACGAGGTAGCGTCGCCAGGGGCCTTTCTCCTTGCTTTCTTTTAACTACTCAATTATAATAAATAAATGCTATCAGCCACTGGCCGAATAGGATTGGGCTTCATAGCTTGTTTTAAAGACATGTGTATATTTATATTTTTAACACCTGCAAGGTAGGAAATAACACAATCACAGGTTAAAGACTAAAAGTCATTGGCCACGTAACATTTATAGACATTACAATTAAGCAATAATTGATTGTACGGGTGGTGGTAAAAATTATATAAATCAAGTTTGTGAGCTTGTAGTAAGCACCAATCCCGTTGTATTAAACCAGTCTTCAAACAACATAGCAAAACTACCGACTGGCGGTGGTTTTGCTATGTTGTTCGACAATTGGTTTAATACAATTGGATTGGTGTTTACTTCAAGCACGCAAACTTGATTTATGGAATTTATAGACATGTTTCAAAGAATTCCTGAGCAATATCATAGACACTATAATCATGATCATGATCACAATCGTCATAACGCCACTATGTTAGGAACTATGGACTGCTAGTTCATTGCCGCATTATCATGAAGATTGTTCAGTATTATGTACGTGTTGTAAAAGCGAGTGGACGTATATAATTTGGTGCTGAAATATACATATTCCGGTGTACGATTTTGGGGGCCGATTTCGTTTATTTATTGCACAAACTTTGTCTCCTTTGGCAGACGTATTTGATAGAGAATTCTCGGGAATTTGTCTTTATTAGTCTTCCAGTCCTCTTTACACGCTATCTTTCATGTTCATGCATTCGTTTACGTAGACAATATCGGCTATTTAGCTTGTGTTAAATTGTTCCTTTGTACTAAAATTCATCAAAACGTTTGCTGAAAATAGCGTGCATTAGTTTTTAACTTAACCATAGTCGTAAGTAATTACTTCCTTCTCAATTGGTTGGTTTTATTTAGTCGTAAATGCAACGTAATCCTGAACCTTGCTGAATCTTTCGGGCTACCGTGATCCCATTTCATAAGGCCTCGTGTTCGGTTATACTTTGTAGTTAACAGTTCGCGATAAATAAATGACAACAAAGTGAGAACAAGTGTGAGCATGTTCTGCTGCTAAATGAATATTGGACCTCTAAAGTAGTAAAACCAGTTGATCCAGGAAAATTGTTCTCGTCCGCCTTGGGCTATGGACAATCGGAGACAAGGATAACTGAACTTCAATATTTTATCCGTACTAGAAATGGGCTTCTCAATTTTCTTTTACGGTAGCAATCTGGCTACTGCAGCCCTATATCATAAAGCCTCTAGTCCGGTATTACTGTGCATTTTCTAGTAACTTTTAAATGTGTGATAAAAGGGCGCGAAAATGTGTGCCGAGCGCGAGGGGAAAGTTTGAATTTTGGCTTTTTAGTATAGACGTTTGAAGTGCATTTGGCGTAAGGAAATTGAAATGTGTATGCTCTCTCTCTTACGTCAAATATTTGGCTAATACAGATTATAAAAGATTTTTGTGCGACAACTTTTTGAATCCTGGAAATCTGAAATTAGCGTAAAAGTTACGTTGCAATGCGGCTGGCAGTTGCTATTGTAGATCCTTGCGCGTGCTTCCAAAATCATCATCAGGCTCACGATAGCAAAAAGATACAGGACCTTGTACAGTTACTGTAAGTAAATATGTGTAAACGAGATTTTATCAATTGCCTTATGACTGTACATGTAATGGATTATTGTGTTTTCGTGATCCTGACGATGATGATGTTGTAAACACGTCGTGCAAGATTCAATAGTACCAAAAATATGGAGGATTACAAATTTTTGAATGCACTGCGCAACAACGCTTGATAGGTCAACAATAAGTATTAATGTTCATTTAAAAAATGATTATACGCATTATTTTGTTTTGTCCTTGTTCATTTAGAAAGAAATTCTAGGTTTTTTAAATGATTTATATATGCGCCGCTTTCGTTGAAGAGTAGGAATGAGCTTTTAATGTTCTCGACGCGATTTATTGGCTGGTTGCCGCTTGCTGGTAAACAGCACTCCATCAATCTATGTTCAAACTTTTTCAAATTAGCCAGACTTCCTAACTGTCTTTGTAGATGTCAATCTGACTTTTTTATTATTAGTATTGGGTTGAAAAAGTTAAGACAATTGCTTTGTAACCTTTGAATAATTCGTCTGACGCTTGTTAGGCCCTATCACACGTAGGTCGAAAGTGTTTGAAAAAATCTAGGCCTCGTCATTGGACCACTCGAGGCTCAAGTGAATTTTGTCACAGTGTATGTTGGCGAAAGTCGATGGAATCCACTGGAGCCAATACAACTGTCTAGCACCGGTTTGTTGCCTTGCAAAAACGTTTTTGTTGTATCGAACTTTGCAAATGAATCTGTGTTAGCTTCATGCCAATGGGCGTGATAAATGTAAATTGAAATTCTACGAAGCGTTGCTTTACCGATCTGGCTTTGCGGCGTAGTACCGTCTTCTGCTGATGAATCACCACAAGGCACGGAACGCATACGCTATTTGGATCGCACCTTTAGTGCATGCTTAATCTGACCTATCATTTTTTCTTCTATGTTAAATAACTTGTTACTAGGCGCGTAAACATTCATTCTATCCCGTCATTACATCTAAAATGGTAGGAAATTAACGTACAAACGGTTCTTTATTGAAGTGATTGTTGAAGACCATAGAGGAGGAGTTAATAGGACGAAAATAGCGCACAGTTGTTTTAAATTTAAATCACCCTCATCAGTTTAACAGCTGTTTAGTTTCCTCACCTGTTTTCTTCTCGTACTTCTTAAGATGTCTGTATTCTTTAGATTTAATGCTATTCGTTGTAATTTGGTTGCTTTAAAGCTGTTTTACTTGTGTGCGTTTGTTTATTTTTTGTGAACGGATTAGCCTTCGTTTATACTTTATCATATAAGTTCCATTAATTTGAACCTCTTGCTATATTTTTTACACAATTTGTCGTTTGGCAGTGCGCACGCGTTTTCCAACAATAAAACAGAACATAAAGTGAGCATGTGATGAAACTCCGCGTAGTGACTGTCGCATACATACAAGCAAATATTGTGAACTGACTGTTGCACAGTAGACTGTCAGCCCGCAAATACTCTACATTTACCTAATTTGTAAATGCACTTGTAGAAGTTACCCGATGTCTGTTTGTGTTGTGCATTTTGAAAATGCATCTCTAATGCAATGCAAACTGCATAATTACATCTGTCAATATAACCAAATTCAACGATAATGTCTGTAGGATAGTTATTCTTCAAATTACAAACCATGTATTACTCGATATGAATTTGAAAAAGACCTTGCGCAGTCGCGCTTACGCTCCATCTTATCAGCTACATTTACTTCAGATGAGAACAAAAAAGGAGGTATGTTTAGATAGAAAAAACAGTCCACGTTGAAAAAGTTACACAAATATATATATATATATATATATATATATATATATATATATATATAAATAAAGTCCTAAATGTTGAAGAAATAGCAACCGTTATTAAACGAAAGTGTACATGGGACTGACGAAGATGAGATAACTGAACACAAACCATCCACACTAGTAATGGTGAACTTGTGTTCTTTTAAATGCCAAATATAACAACGAACAATATAAAACTATAATGAATCTACACGGCATCGGCTTTTGCGCAATATTAAATTGTCGCCTTATCCGTTGTGTCGTGCAGGGTGACTGAGTGAATTAGGCTACTGCAAACATCTTAATCTCCGATTCTGCTTTTTTTCTCAATCTTTTTAGATGTTATGAATATGGTCGATGTTGATCAAATCACGGAGCTCAATTTCATATTACCACATATCGAAAATAGATCGTGTAACCCACCTTTCATTAAATTTAGGTTAGGTTTCACTGTCAACGAATTTATTACACGAACATTAGGACAAATTTTGCAACAAGAAGTTCTAGCACGCACGTTGGATAAAACGGATATTGATATATGTTGCGTATCCAGGAATGGAATGCAGGAACCTACAAGTATTACAGATCTGTGTGTGCCATCTTCGTCTACGAGTTATTGGTTTCCAAGCTCTGGGGCTGGGTAATTTTCCCATGTCGTAAACTGGCGGGATGGTAGTTTTCTTATTTTTCGAGTTGAATCTGGTTTAATTGAATAGATTCCTGTAAACGAAAAACGTTTTTGCGAAACTGGATTAATCGAAATAACCTGATCTGCGTTTTGACTAACTCTTATGAATCAAGATTTTTTCTTTTATGAGCAAGTTATTTCGGCTGCCGATATCAGCAGCCTTCTTCAGTTGGTCCATCTTTATCAATTTTACAAAACAAACTAATGAAGCAAGCTGTTGTTCGACGACTGGTTAAATACAAAGTGATTTTTGTTAACTTCACGCTCGCCAACTTGATTTAAAGTATGCGAGACTCCTAGACGTGAGAGCCACATATCTAATTTTGCTTTCCATATACATGCATTGCTGTTAAATCCTCGCTAGTAGGTTTTCTGTCATGATGTGATGGTGATCATGGAAGGTCGAAACGCGTCAGTGCGTTGCGACTGGCGGTAGTTTTGCTATGATGCTAAATACAATGGGATTGGTGTTTGCTACAATCAGCATTGCCCGATATGTTTGCCACTTCAAATTTTCGTCTTATTTTAAACGAACATTGGTTGCCGCGGCAGGATGGCTCAGTGGTTAGAGCACCAGATTCCGAAGCAGACGTGCCTAGGTTCGAGTCCTGTCCGCGGCAAATTCGGGCCAGTACATGGTGAGTTCCCTAAAAGGAGGGAACCGGTCTACCGAATGAATTTTCTTTTCTACACTATACAATTTATAGTTTATACTGACATATTTAAGTAATTAATTCGTCTTAATTTGTAATGTCTTCCTTTATGAGCTATACTATTCCACACGTTAAGGATTCAGTTGTTGAAGGTATCCCCAGCGAAATATTAGTTTATCTTGACTATATGTACAATATGGTATTATTCGACAACAGGGTTTCTTTTAAGTCTACCTTGAACAGATTTTCAGTTATCCTTCTATCTTTCCATATGCAGTTCACACTCAATAAATTTTAAATTCTTATAAAGTATTACCCTTCATTTACTTTAAATCTGCGTCTTCGATATGAAAATCTTGACGTAGTTGTTGGGTTTACAATTCTAGGTTTCTTTCGATATGCATATGAGAATCGTGAAAGCTAGTACAAAATTTTCCATTCATGGAGACGCGCAATTATCTCATTCTGCCCTATGGATCATCTGTGCAATGCATCTGTATGTGCAGTTTTGTTATATGCTAGTAAAAATCGGTCCTTTAGATTCCAATATCTTAGATGCTTAAAGGCATTCGGCCACAGTTGCTTGTGATTCGTGGCTCATATAGGTCACTAACTAATAAGCAACTCTGATAACCATAGACGTTTCTTTTGATCGGAAATCAAGAGCTCCTCGTTAGATAAACAAATAAGGCTTCATCGACTGCGCTGACTCCTGTCTCGGTTTACATATTCCTTCAATTTCGTTGCCTAGTAGATCAGTTTTCTCACAACCAGTACCAGATTAGCGCAAGAAACAACTAAAGTGAACTTCAATTGGATTAGCTAGTATAGAACCCATTGGTTTGTCATGCGCGCAGAATAGTTACCGGTGTTGGCAACCCTGTATGTTATGACATCAAATCGAGCTCAATGGCGATCTGGTATCATAGAATACAAACGCTGGATATCTAGCAGTCATTGCTTGTCTTTGTTTAACTAATAAGCAGAA
This sequence comes from Eudiplozoon nipponicum, assembly GCA_029291075.1. NCBI lineage: Eukaryota > Metazoa > Platyhelminthes > Monogenea > Mazocraeidea > Diplozoidae > Eudiplozoon > Eudiplozoon nipponicum. Next base: position 134,721 of record JAQBSW010000336.1, read on the forward strand.
ATAAAGTTTATCTTTTAGCTCTTTGAATGTTGATGCTCATACCTCACCATCTGGTCAGTCTTTTACGGCTGACGAACTGCACAATCACAGTATCTACTTTGATTGCTTCAACAGGAGTATAACTGATGCGAACACGCCACTATGAGATTCATTCGGGCCTAACACGCAGGTAAAAGAGATTTTTATCCTCTCTCAATACGTGAGGGCCCAAACAGGTACGGTGTTGCTTTTCTGCTATCCAATGAGCTTTGGACTTTGTTTGGTTTTGGTAGGTCCCACGTAGAGAGCCTGGATCGAAATGTCGTACCGGCGTACGTGCAAACTTTCAACCATCCTGAAAATAAGAAGTATAATATATTTTAAATTCCGGCGTCTTGACAGCTTTGTAAATCTATGCATTCACTCGATTTGGTTTAGGCCATTGCCAATTTAGTGCCAGAAAGCATTATTCGGGAGAAGAATGTAAAATTGACTTATTTTATGTAAAATTATTGTTGAACATCGGTTGCGTTGGTTGAGGCACTGTTTAAGGAGGTCACTTACACACATTATTTGACAGGGTATCGAGAAAACTTCGGCCGATAGCTTGAACTGCAGATATGATAGACCAACAATTTGATAGCCGGACAGTATTATTCGAGATATTGATCACTTGACCGCCCTGCTTCATTCCTTTTACAACCAGGTAACTTGAATGTGATTCAAATTATTTGGCTCTGTTAGAAAACGGTGTCCAGTTTTGAAGTTTAATCCATTCTACTTTATTGGCATAGTTCTTTCTAAAACCTACCGTGTTTTCTCATGTATGTATTTAAATGTGTACGTACGTATGTATGTATGTATGTATGCATATATGTATGTATGTATGTATGTATGTATGTATGTACGTATGTATGTATGTATGTATGTATGTATGTATGTATGTATGTATTTATGTATGTATGTATGTATGTATATGTATGTGTGTATGTATGTATGTATGTATGTATGTATGTATGTATGTATGTATATGTAGGTATGTAGGTTGTTAAGCAGGTATGTGTGTATGCATGTATTTATACATATATTTACAGAATGTAAGTACGTACATACATGAATGTATATATATATATATATATATATATATATATATATATATATATATATATATATATGCATGTATGTATGTATGTTTGTTGTATGTATGTATGCATGTAAGAGTATATGTAAAGTAATTTTTTCATGCAGTTGGAAACAAAACGTAACCAAAATACAAACCATACAATGTATCAGGTTTTGCGAACCTAGTAACAAATTAGTTCAGTTGTGACCAGAAGGATAAACCAAAGACAGCATGAACGGAAAGTATAATCTCATGCACATTCGTTTCGTGCTTACTGGCGACTCATCAGTAGGAGCCGGTATTACGCCCTTTAACCACTATATATTTGGTAGAAGAATGTGGAATAATAGGACGGTACAATCTCCTAGACGAATGTGTAAACCTGTAATAGTGAAGCTAACATAATCTAAAGTCAACGACAATGCGACTTCAATGCTAACTCACACTATATAATATATATACCGAGTCTGTAAAGGATACTAACACTATGGCTATTGTGTTAGTAACTGATACCTTTTTTGAAATCGATGAGTACCGGATACTAACACTATGGTTTCCGAGTCGGTACATGATACCAACCTGATGGATATAAATTTATGCTAAAGTTCACCCAAATTGAGAATTACAACAATTTCCGAACACCTGTTACTCCAGTTAAACCATACACTCTGGCCTTCATCGATATCAGTTATCACATTTCGCGGTAAGCATGACATCATTCAATTCAATATATTAAAGTTAAATACTGTTTGTTGCGAAGAACTAATATATATGCAAGTATGTATTAGGTTTTGCGAACCTAGTAACAAATTAGTTCAGTTGTGACCAGAAGGATAAACCAAAGGCAGCATGAACGGAAAGTATAATCTCATGCACATTCGTTTCGTGCTTACTGGCGACTCATCAGTAGGAGCCGGTATTACGCCCTTTAACCACTATATATTTGGTAGAAGAATGTGGAATAATAGGACGGTACAATCTCCTAGACGAATGTGTAAACCTGTAATAGTGAAGCTAACATAATCTAAAGTCAACGACAATGCGACTTCAATGCGACTTCAATGCTAACTTACACTATATAATATATATACCGAGTCTGTAAAGGAGACTAACACTATGGCTATTGTGTTAGTAACTGATACCTTTTTGAAATCGATCAGTACCGGATACTAACTCTATGGTTTCCGCGTCGGTACATGATACCAACCTGATGGATATAAATTTATGCTAAAGTTCACCCAAATTGAGAATGACAACAATTTCCAAACACCTGTTACTTCAGTTAAACTATACACTCTGGCCTTCATCGATATAAGTTATCACATTTCGCGGTAAGCATGACATCATTCAATTCAATATATTACAGTTAAATACTGTTTGTTGCGAAGAACTAATATATATGCAAGTATGTATTAGGTTTTGCGAACCTAGTAACAAATTAGTTCAGTTGTGACCAGAAGGATAAACCAAAGGCAGCATGAACGGAAAGTATAATCTCATGCACATTCGTTTCGTGCTTACTGGCGACTCATCAGTAGGAGCCGGTATTACGCCCTTTAACCACTATATATTTGGTAGAAGAATGTGGAATAATAGGACGGTACAATCTCCTAGACGAATGTGTAAACCTGTAATAGTGAAGCTAACATAATCTAAAGTCAACGACAATACGACTTCAATGCTAACTCACACTATATAATATATATACCGAGTCTGTAAAGGATACTAACACTATGGCTATTGTGTTAGTAACTGATACCTTTTTTGAAATCGATGAGTACCGGATACTAACACTATGGTTTCCGAGTCGGTACATGATACCAACCTGATGGATATAAATTTATGCTAAAGTTCACCCAAATTGAGAATTACAACAATTTCCAAACACCTGTTACTCCAGGTTAAACGATACACTCTGGCTCTCACATACAGATATTAGTTATCACATTTCGCGGTAAGCATGACATCATTCAATTCAATATATTACAGTTAAATACTGTTTGTTGCGAAGAACTTATATATATGCAAGTATGTATTAGGTTTTGCGAACCTAGTAACAAATTAGTTCAGTTGTGACCAGAAGGATAAACCAAAGACAGCATGATCGGAAAGTATAATCTCATGCACATTCGTTTCGTGCTTACTGGCGACTCATCAGTAGGAGCCGGTAATACGCTCCTTTCAACCACTATATATTTAGTAGAAGAATGTGGAATAATAGGACGGGTACAATGTCCCTAGACGAATGTGTAAACCCTGTAATAATTGAAGCTAACATAATCTAAAGTCAACGACAATGCGACTTCAATGCTAACTCACACTATATAATATATATACCGAGTCTGTAAAGGATACTAACACTATGGCTATTTTGTTGGTAACTGATACCTTTTTGAAATCGATGAGTACCGGATACTCAACACTACGGTTTCCAGGTCGGTACATGATACCAACCTGATGGATATAAATTTATGCTAAAGTTCACCCAAATTGAGAATTACAACAATTACCAAACACCTGTTACTCCAGTTAAACCATACACTCTGGCCTTCATCGATGTCAGTTATCACATTTCGCGGTAAGCATGACATCATTCAATTCAATATATTACAGTTAAATACTGTTTGTTGCGGAGACCTAATATATATGCAAGTATGTATTAGGTTTTGCGAACCTAGTAACAAATTAGTTCAGTTGTGACCAGAAGGATAAACCAAAGACAACATGAACGGAGAGAGCTATAATCTCATGCACATTCGTTTCGTGCTTACTGCCGACTCATCAGTAGGAGCCGGTAATACGCCCTTTAACCACTATATATTTGGTAGAAGAATGTGGGAAATAATAGGACGGTACAATCTCCTAGGCGAATGTTTAAACCTGTAATAGTGAAGCTAACATAATCTAAAGTCAACGACAATGCTGACTTCAATGCTAACTTACACTATATAATATATATATCAAGTCTGTAAAAGCGATACTAACACTATGGCTATTGTGTTAGTAACTGATACCTTTTTGAAATCGATCAGTACGCAGACTCTAACACTATGGTTTCCGAGTCAATTTTTATGATGATACCGACCTGATGGATATAAATTTATGCTAAAGTTCACCCAAATTGAGAATTACAACAATTACCAAACACCTGTTACTCCAGTTAAACCATACACTCTGGCCTTCATCGATGTCAGTTATCACATTTCGCGGTAAGCATGACATCATTCAATCTCAATATATTACAGTTAAATACTGTTTGTTGCGGAGAACTAATATATGCAAGTATGTATTAGGTTTTGCGAACCTAGTAACAAATTAGTTCAGTTGTGACCAGAAGGATAAACCAAAGACAGCATGAACGGAAAGTATAATCTCATGCACATTCGTTTCGTGCTTACTGGCGACTCATCAGTAGGAGCCAGTAACTACACTGCTTAACCCACTATATATTTGATAGAAGAATGTGGAATAATAGGACGGTACAATCTCCTAGACGAATGTGTAAACCTGTAATAGTGAAGCTAACATAATCTAAAGTAAACGACAATGCGACTTCAATGCTAACTCACACTAAAAATATATATATTTATATATAAATATATATATATATATATGAGTCTGTAAAGGATACTAACACTATGGCTATTGTGTTAGTAACTGATACCTTTTTGAAATCGATGAGTACCGGATACTAACACTATGGTTTCCGAGTCGGTACATGATACCAACCTGATGGATATAAATTTATGCTAAAGTTCACCCAAATTGAGAATTACAACAATTTCCAAACACCTGTTACTCCAGTTAAACCATACACTCTGGCCTTCATCGATATCAGTTATCACATTTCGCGGTAAGCATGACATCATTCAATTCAATATATTACAGTTAAATACTGTTTGTTGCGAAGAACTAATATATATGCAAGTATGTATTAGGTTTTGCGAACCTAGTAACAAATTAGTTCAGTTGTGACCAGAAGGATAAACCAAAGGCAGCATGAACGGAAAGTATAATCTCATGCACATTCGTTTCGTGCTTACTGGCGACTCATCAGTAGGAGCCGGTATTACGCCCTTTAACCACTATATATTTGGTAGAAGAATGTGGAATAATAGGACGGTACAATCTCCTAGACGAATGTGTAAACCTGTAATAGTGAAGCTAACATAATCTAAAGTCAACGACAATACGACTTCAATGCTAACTCACACTATATAATATATATACCGAGTCTGTAAAGGATACTAACACTATGGCTATTTTGTTAGTAACTGATACCTTTTTGAAATCGATGAGTACCGGATACTAACACTATGGTTTCCGAGTCGGTACATGATACCAACCTGATGGATATAAATTTATGCTAAAGTTCACCCAAATTGAGAATTACAACAATTTCCGAACACCTGTTACTCCAGTTAAACCATACACTCTGGCCTTCATCGATATCAGTTATCACATTTCGCGGTAAGCATGACATCATTCAATTCAATATATTACAGTTAAATACTGTTTGTTGCGAAGAACTAATATATATGCAAGTATGTATTAGGTTTTGCGAACCTAGTAACAAATTAGTTCAGTTGTGACCAGAAGGATAAACCAAAGGCAGCATGAACGGAAAGTATAATCTCATGCACATTCGTTTCGTGCTTACTGGCGACTCATCAGTAGGAGCCGGTATTACGCCCTTTAACCACTATATATTTGGTAGAAGAATGTGGAATAATAGGACGGTACAATCTCCTAGACGAATGTGTAAACCTGTAATAGTGAAGCTAACATAATCTAAAGTCAACGACAATGCGACTTCAATGCTAACTCACACTATATAATATATATACCGAGTCTGTAAAGGATACTAACACTATGGCTATTGTGTTAGTAACTGATACCTTTTTGAAATCGATGAGTACCGGATACTAACACTATGGTTTCCGAGTCGGTACATGATACCAACCTGATGGATATAAATTTATGCTAAAGTTCACCCAAATTGAGAATTACAACAATTTCCGAACACCTGTTACTCCAGTTAAACCATACACTCTGGCCTTCATCGATATCAGTTATCACATTTCGCGGTAAGCATGACATCATTCAATTCAATATATTACAGTTAAATACTGTTTGTTGCGAAGAACTAATATATATGCAAGTATGTATTAGGTTTTGCGAACCTAGTAACAAATTAGTTCAGTTGTGACCAGAAGGATAAACCAAAGGCAGCATGAACGGAAAGTATAATCTCATGCACATTCGTTTCGTGCTTACTGGCGACTCATCAGTAGGAGCCGGTAATACGCCCTTTAACCACTATATATTTGGTAGAAGAATGTGGAATAATAGGACGGTACAATCTCCTAGACGAATGTGTAAACCTGTAATAGTGAAGCTAACATAATCTAAAGTCAACGACAATGCGACTTCAATGCTAACTCACACTATATAATATATATACCGAGTCTGTAAAGGATACTAACACTATGGCTATTGTGTTAGTAACTGATACCTTTTTTGAAATCGATGAGTACCGGATACTAACACTATGGTTTCCGAGTCGGTACATGATACCAACCTGATGGATATAAATTTATGCTAAAGTTCACCCAAATTGAGAATTACAACAATTTCCGAACACCTGTTACTCCAGTTAAACCATACACTCTGGCCTTCATCGATATCAGTTATCACATTTCGCGGTAAGCATGACATCATTCAATTCAATATATTACAGTTAAATACTGTTTGTTGCGAAGAACTAATATATATGCAAGTATGTATTAGGTTTTGCGAACCTAGTAACAAATTAGTTCAGTTCTGACCAGAAGGATAAACCAAAGGCAGCATGAACGGAAAGTATAATCTCATGCACATTCGTTTCGTGCTTACTGGCGACTCATCAGTAGGAGCCGGTATTACGCCCTTTAACCACTATATATTTGGTAGAAGAATGTGGAATAATAGGACGGTACAATCTCCTAGACGAATGTGTAAACCTGTAATAGTGAAGCTAACATAATCTAAAGTCAACGACAATACGACTTCAATGCTAACTCACACTATATAATATATATACCGAGTCTGTAAAGGATACTAACACTATGGCTATTGTGTTAGTAACTGATACCTTTTTTGAAATCGATGAGTACCGGATACTAACACTATGGTTTCCGAGTCGGTACATGATACCAACCTGATGGATATAAATTTATGCTAAAGTTCACCCAAATTGAGAATTACAACAATTTCCGAACACCTGTTACTCCAGTTAAACCATACACTCTGGCCTTCATCGATATCAGTTATCACATTTCGCGGTAACCATGACATCATTCAATTCAATATATTACAGTTAAATACTGTTTGTTGCGAAGAACTAATATATATGCAAGTATGTATTAGGTTTTGCGAACCTAGTAACAAATTAGTTCAGTTGTGACCAGAAGGATAAACCAAAGGCAGCATGAACGGAAAGTATAATCTCATGCACATTCGTTTCGTGCTTACTGGCGACTCATCAGTAGGAGCCGGTATTACGCCCTTTAACCACTATATATTTGGTAGAAGAATGTGGAATAATAGGACGGTACAATCTCCTAGACGAATGTGTAAACCTGTAATAGTGAAGCTAACATAATCTAAAGTCAACGACAATGCGACTTCAATGCTAACTTACACTATATAATATATATACCGAGACAATCTTACTAATAGAATAGGGTTTGTCGTATAAAAAACTGTTCTTTGAATGCTATATATGCCGTTGTGGTACTTACATTGGATTTATAGCCTTTAAATTAAATGAGCTTTGGTCGCGCGGGCGACGACAACAATTGTTTAAATCAAGGTTGTGATTTGGTTTTTACACCTTTCCTATTGTGTACATACATTTGCCAGTTTAAACTAAACTTTGTATAATGTAATTGTCTGAGGAAACGACCGTTTTTCTGTGAGATTTGCCGTTTAGATTACTTTTCTTTTTGACTGGCAATTTCTGTGCTTGCGTATAAAGGGTTTTGTGATTGGTTTTGGCAATATTAAAGCGCTTGTTCTGAGTACTTCTTTTGCCTAAAGAAAATCATGCTTCCAGTCACTCGTGCGACCCTCTGGAACTGGCTGTTCTATTGCTAATGGCGTTCAATAATTATATGCAATGGGGAGATCTCGTGGCATAGCCGGTTTGTAGCCTAGCGTAACTCAAACAAGTATTTTGGTGAAAGGTTTTGAATTTCGCCGTCGTTTTCCTTTGCGGGACAATTGATAGCATTCGTAGGTTGGTAAAATCTTGCATCCTTTACATTTCGAGGTGCATCGATTTTTGGCCTTGATTAATTAATTCTCACTTGTCCCTTCATTTTGAAGCTCTCCATCAGCTGCTTGTCTGAAAATGACGTTGGAACAAGATTTTCCACTCTTTTTTCTCCGAATTTTCGAGACTTCATTTCCAATCCCATCTTCATGGTTGACACCATACTCACAGTTAAAAACAACTTGTCTCAAATGTGGTATCCTCAATGAAGACAGAAAAAATTATACAGGATATGAGTATAAATTTGTATTTGATTGAGATACGATTCGTTAGTTTAGGCTTTTTATTCGGTCTTTTCCAAACGATAGAATAATAGTATATTCTTTCAACAGTTTTACTAACCTCTCTCTCTCTCTATAACCTATTGCACACAGGATGAGATAAAGTAAACCGGGAATTTGAGGATTACTGCTATATTATTAAAATTATTTTAAAAATTTTGATCCTTCTACGCATCCGAAAAAGAAAATTAAAATATCGAGACATCACGGATAGGCGAGTATGTCAATCTTTAGTGTTTGAATATAGTTATTCTTTAAGTGTCACTTTAGTAGAGTACACATATGTGTATATAGGTTGTTGTGTGCGTACGGGGAGTTGTGACGTGGATAAGTTTGTGTATACATTTGAGTATAAGAGAATAGGTATGAAGACCGGATATTATGGCGGACAATAAAAAATACTTTAGGCGTTATAATAAATATAAATAGATCTGTTGTGAATGAGGATACCAAATTTGCCACGAGTTGATTTTTTCCTGTGTATATGGTTTCAACCATGAAGATGGGACTGGAAATGAAGTCCTGAAAATTCGGAGAAAAAAAGAGTGGAAAATCTTGTTCCAACATCATTTTCAGACAAGCAGCTGATGGAGGGCTTCAAAATGAAGGAACAAGTGAGCACCCATCAATCAAGGCCAAAAATCGGTGCACCTGGAAATGTAAAGAATTCAAGATTTTACTGACCTACTAGTGCTATCAATTGTCCCTCACAAGAAAACGGCGGCGAAATTCGAAACAAGAAGGACAGCACTTCGCATTACAACTCAAAGTTAGAGTGAGAAGTTCGCTTTACTTTGTTTAATCTTTTTGTATCTAACTATTTTGAAACATTGGCACATGACACACAGTCCTTATCTGATAATGTATTTATAAAATTTTTCCTTTCTCTTTTGTATTCTACCCCCGCTCGTTCCTGTTTTTCGCTGTTTTCAGTATGGCCAGGAGTGCTTATTTAATGTGATGAAGGCGTATTCAATTCATGACAGAGAAGTTGGCTATTGTCAAGGTTCTGGATTTATTGTTGGTCTTCTGCTCATGCAAGTAAATTTGCCAATTCAGAATATTCATTTAATTATTAAAGGTTTACTCTTGTATTTTATTTCTGTATGGTAGCCAACCGGTCATAGCTTATGTTTAAAGAATGTGTTTGTCAAGTATCTGCAGAGATCAACTAGTTGAAATGCCTGTCAGCGCAGTGTTAAAAGTGCGAACATTATTCTTTGTTCAATGCTCTATCGTGCTTATTTGTCAGTTTTTAAAGCGAACCAAGTGAAAGCTGCGGTTTACAATACTTTCTGGATGGTAGCATCTTTTTTTTTTCGGTTCCATAACTTGTCAATGCCATTCTAGGAAGACGAATTCGTTGACGACCGGCAGCAGTGCGCCTTTCAGCACAGTCTTAGGATAGGCAATTAGTTATAATGACCGCGCCGAGGTATTTAGTTTCTGACAACACTGGGTAGCCGCCTCCTATGCATGATTAATGGCCGTCTGAAGCTCGCATTCATTTGCCACTAACAGCATTGTAGAGCTTAAACAACATCAGCAATCCGGCCACTACTACGGATCTCGTCTCCAGATAGCGTTACAGACGTCACAACATGTTGTGTCGACGAAATATTTAAAAGCCGACAGAAAATTAAATTGATAGAGAGACTTGTGGCAATAGCCACCTTTAAGACAAATAATGAGCAAAAGGTCTTATCTAGGGCAGACATTATTTCAACAGAAATTCCTCGCAGAAGCGCCCGGATAAGAAGTAAGCAGGCAGCACAATGAGAAAGCAGACGTTGAGCTGATGTGCACATATATTAATTAATGTGTAAATTTGTTTTATTAAATAGATTGTTGTTGTGCGTGCAAAATTCTATATATAATTGAGTAAAAATAAAGCATTTATGGCACAATTAAATATGTCTTCTGATGGGGTCGAAACGTTGATTCAGGCACTGGCGTCTCAAATGAAGAATTTAACGGACGAGTTAGGCATAATTAAGGCTCGTCTAGACGATAGGTTAATAATAAACACTAACGACATACAAATTCGTGGAACATCAAACATAGGTGGACACAACAAGACTGGTTTCAATGTAGATACAAAACTTGGAGTTGGCGTACCAGGCTACGTAAATCTTTAAAATGTGGCTATGACATCATAACATCTGGTGTTACATTGTATCGAAAGCGGTCGAGTTGTCCATGGAGCAACTGACCGGTCGTTGATACAGATGGCCTAAAAGATTTGCAGCAACCTACCTTTGATAATAATTTGTTTATGCCTGGGTTAATTAGCTTGTTTCTGTAATTTTAACGACTTTGATATAATGGAGTAGATAGCATCGGCTGTTAGACCTTAAATCTCAATACTTTATAACACAGTTTTTATGTTCAGCAAATTTTCACCTGGTTATGTATATTGCTCTGCATATTCATTCTATTGCTCACTTTGGTATGCTTCAATTTTCAGATGACTGAAGAGCAAGCATTTGGAATGCTTGTTAGTCTGATGACGGAATATCGGTTACGTGAACTGTACAAGCCAAGCATGACAGAGTTGGCTGTGTGCATGCATCAGCTGGAAGGTTTAGTGGCCGATCACCTGCCTGATTTAGCGGCTCATTTTACTGCACATTCGTTTGCGCCCAGTTTGTATGCTTCGGCTTGGTTTCTCACGTTGTTCTCGACCGCCTTGCCATTGCACATGGCCAATCGTGTGATGGACTTCTTTGTTCTTGAGGTAGGCAATCGATACAAGCCGTTCTTTTTATTATTTTTTGCATTTTATGCCTATTTATTGGTGCTAATTACAACACAACGCTTAGTGCGTTCATGAGTCTTGTCATAACTGTTAATGGCAACCAGCGCAATTTTAGCTGTCTAGCCTAATGTTTTGTAATTTACATATTCTACGCTATTTAGATATTTTTTATGGTTGAATAGTTTAGGGCTAGCCAGTTATTTATTCATTTAAAAAAACACGAAATATAAAACTATCAGCTTCATTGTTAAAGAAACACGCCATTCAAATTTTATGCTGTACAACATATATATGAGTATGTTTAACGTCTGCATTCATACATGAATACACCAGCACATACACACAAACCTTCATGCATGCCTACATACCTAAACAGTCTCACACATGCGTGCATACATATACGCACAAATATATGCGTATTGTATATATATACACACATTAATACAAAACAACATGCACACATACATATATTTAAACCTTACTGCAAATATGCATACATACATCATACACACCATCATCATCATTCATCATTTCCAGCCACACAAAAGTCAAGTGACTAATGTTTCACTGCCATATAACCATAAGGAGTGAAAAAAAAGTATATAAGTGAATTTAGATAAATTATTATTGAGATTTACGAGAGAGGGAGAGGGGTAGAGAGAGAAGGAAAACCTTGCTACTATGAGTAAATTTATCAGGATAACTCACAGAAATGAGGCAAACTAAACCCCTACACAACACCATTATGGCCAAGTTAGCATTCGGGCAAGGCGACATCAGCAACATGATACACGCATGCATATATACAATATATAGATGCATATAGATCATATGTTCATCCAATATACATGCATAGCTCTTATTCATAGACATTAACGGCTTGACAACTGGCGGGCACTAGTTAGTCAGCCCGGCAATGTTCTAAATGGATACAGCCTTTTATCACGCTTCATGTGAAGCCTCAGGATCGGTTTGAATACCTAGTGGCATTCCGAGCTAATTGGGAAGTGATCAATTATAGGAAAGCTTGTCAGAGCCGAAGAGAAAATTTAGGCTGCTGAAGTAAACTTAGGCCACTGGCGCCTAGCAAAACGACAAATATTTGCAACAAGGTTGCGGTCTTGATATAAACACCTGATCCATTAATTACTTACATATGTCAGTAGAAACTAAGAATTGTATAGTGTAGAAAAGGCAATTCATCCAGTAGACCGGTTTCGTCCTTATTGGGAACTCATCAAGTACTGGCCAGAATTTGCCGCGGACAGGATACGAACCTGGGCACGTCTGCTTCGGAATCTGGTGCTCTAACCACTGAGCTATCCTGCCGCACACTACACTACACACAATTTTCAGTTATATACTAACTAATGTAACTTGGTTAGTCAATTTTTCCTTTAGGTGGAGCTCATATGGCATCCATTTAGACCCAAAGTTCCAACTAACCATGCCCAATCTGTCATTACTGAACAGACACCACATTACATGGGGAAGTGGTATTGAAATGAACATTTATATAATTAAACGAACATTGGTTGCGCGGGTGGTGATAACAATTATTATAATCAAGGTTGCGGTCTTGATATAAACACCTGACCCACTAAGTACACACATATGTCAGCACAAACTAAGAATTGTTTAGTGTAGAAAAGGAAATTCATCCAGTAGACCTTATTGGGAAATTATCGTGTACTGGCCAGAATTTGCCGCGAACAGGGCTATGCAATAAACAATTCGTAGTTTATACTGACAAAGGTATGTAATTAATGGGTCAGGTATTTATATCTAGATCGCAACCTTGATTATAGTAATTTTTATCAGCGTCTGCGCAGCCAATATTCGTTTAATTTTACTAATAGCAGTGACGTCCATCGAGAATGTCTACCAAACCTATTTATTTTTTATTTTGTAAATTTTTCCATTATGAACTTTACTATTCCATACGTCAAAATGCAGCTGTCGAAGTTCTCTTCAGCGCAAGATTATGCGAACTTGAATATACAGACGATACTTTATTATTATCCGAAGATCGAGATTCTGCTCAGTCCACCTTGAATAGATAAGTAGTCGACACTTCATCGTTCCGTATAAAAGTCGAGTACCCCGCTCTGTATTAAAGGCCGTGTTTGTTATGCGAATCCTGTCCATTTTCAGGTGCACCGATTATTGGCCTTGATTGATGGGTTCTCAATTATCCCTTCATTTTTGAGTCCAGCATCAGCTGCTTGTCTGAAAATGACGTTGGAGCAAGATTTTCCACTCTTTTTTTCCGATATTTCGAGACTTCATTTCCAGTCTCATCTTCAGGGTTGACACAATACGCACAAGAAAAAAACAACTTGTGGCAAATGTGGTATCCTTATTCAAGACAGATTTATTTATACTTATTTTAATTCCTTAAGTATTTTTTATTATCTTCCTAATATCCGGTCATCATACCTGGTCTATAATATTCAAATGTATACAAAACTTATCCCTGTCCCCCTCTCCGCACATAAACACCTATAAACACATATGTGTATTCTAATAAAGACAAAAAATACATTTGGAATTAAAATAAATATAAATATATGTCTTGAATGAGGATATCACATTTGCCACAAGTTGTGTTTTATTCCTGTGCGTATTGTGTCAACCCTGAAGATGGGACTGGAAATTAGGTCCCGAAAATTTGGCAAAAGAAGAGTGGAAAATCTTGTTCCAACGTCAATTTCAAACAATCAGCTGATGGAAGGCTTAAAAAAGAATGGACAAGTTAGAACCCATCAATCAAGGCCAATATTCAGAGAACCCGAAAATGTACAACATTCATCTTAAGAGTTTTATAATTTGTGCAGGGTTAGCTGCAATGATTTCGTCGTGTTTATGAAATGGTACAATAAAACCGCAAGGAATCTGTATTGTCTATGGCGCTCTGCTTTACATTAGTGTGTTACCTAGGTAAGTATCTTGATCTGAGCTTCATTATACACTTAATAAATCACTCTTCTTTCACATTCTTTGTTTTAAATTATTATCTTTGTCATTGTTATGCTTTTTAAAATATTTTTTGCTTGCCGTTATGTAGTACTGAAAAATCAATTATTATGATGTTGATGATCTTGATCATTATGATGATGATGATGATGATGATGATGATGATGATGATTGATATATCAGTTCAATTTTTGACACACTAAATCTAGATTTTAATCAAACCTAAGATCGTGATGGTTAAATGTGGATATTTTACGGATATCAACTTATTACCTTAACCTAACTCCTTCGCACGAGTTGTGATTTGTCTAGTTTTTCGCAATTCAATTCTATTTTTGAATAAAAATTCTAATAAACGAAAAGTTAATTCTGTTTACCTACTATCTTTTATAATTTGGACACATCTGGTAATGTTGATCTGCAAACTGCCGTTCCTTTCCAATATCCTGATCTTTTAGTATATGCAAGAATTCAAGATTTTTCAAATAAAAAATGAATCAGCAACGCTACAAATATGATTCTGAGAAATCTCGATCAACGCGTCATTAAAAGGTCGCTCGTATAATTCGATAAACTGTACGGGTTTTTATTCCTTTGTTAGCTAGTTAGTTAGTTACTTACGTACTTACTTACTTACTTACTTACCACTTGCCTTACTTACCTTACTCACCTTACTTGCCTTACTGCCTTGCTGCCCGCCTTGCCTTGCCCTACTTGCCACTTACTTGCCGACTTACTTGCCTTGCCTTGCCTTGCCTTGCCTTGCCTTGCCTTGCCTTGCCTTGCCTTCACTTGCCTTACTTACTTGCTCTACGCACTTGCTTACTTGCCACTTGCTTACTTGACTTACTTGCCTTGCCTTGCCTTGCCTTCCTCACTTACACTTGCTGCCTTACTTACTTACTTACTTACTTACTTACGTATTTTTCGTCGTGCCTTTACAATTGAAATATTTTGGTGTGCTTTTTCACTCGTCTTTGCCAACTCATTTGTCATCAATCCTAATAAAATAAATGATAAAGTAAATAAGCTGTACTGTTTAAACATATTTATTCCCACTATTATCTAATGCCATTGAGTCACCCAGGCGTGCATAATGTACACGTACATGTGTATGAAAATGTTAACAGTATTACTTAATATCATTAATGCGTGCACCATAGCTACTCAGTTATTGCTTGTTAATTTATCTCTGTACGCGTAAGGCTTAATTGTTGTGGTTGCTGTTTTAATATTGTGTATGTATAACCTAAATTTTTAGTTTATATATATATATATATATATATACTCTGTAAACACTAAACATCGTGATCGACAGCAAATTTCAAGTCATTAACTGGACCGGCTTTGTCCTTCTTGTGCTCTTACCAATAATTGCGACAGTCACCGCACCTGGGCTGTGAACCCGGGAGCACGTAGCTGAAGACCTTGTAACGCACCCCTTAGGCTACCGAAACTTTGTATGGCATGCACTTTTAATAGTTCAAACCCTCTATGTTTTTGGTCAATCTTTCGTACAAGTTGATTCGTCTGTGCATCGCCTTCGCTCTAAACATCAAGCCACCTGGGAATCTGATATTGAATTAAAGACTGTTAGCAGAATTTGATTTTACTCTACCATACATCTCTGAGGCATTGTCCGATTCACGAATACGCCGAAGAATGTCAACGTTGGTTATTTGTTTTTCGTAACCTATACGGTATGTATCTCAAAAAACAGTGCTTCATTTTCTGTTAAATACTGTTTGTTGCGGAGATCTAATATATATGCGAGTATGTATTAGGCGTTGCGAACCTAGTAACAAATTAGTTCAATTGTGACCAGAAGGATAAACCAAAGGCAGCATGAACGGAAAGTATAATCTCATGCACATTCGTTTCGTGCTTACTGGCGACTCATCAGTAGGAGCCGGTATTACGCCCTTTAACCACTATATATTTTGGTCAAGAATGTGGAGATAATAGGACGGTACAATCTCCTAGACGAATGTGTAAACCTGCAATAGTGAAGGTTCAAATGCGAAATGTGTGATAGTGTAGTTGTATTTTACATTTATAAGGTTTGAATTTCTTGCCGAAATACGGAAGGATGACTTTAAATATATTGAAGGTTGCCTGGATAGAATATGGATTAGTTAAACATTATCGTCTGTATAGTCAAGGTTGACTAATCTTCCGCCTGAAAGAACATCAACGTCTGCATCTTAAATGTATGAATGATTGTAGTTCATTATGGCGTGTATTGCAAAATTTAACAAACAAATGAAAATTGCCTATTTGGGACAATTGTCCCTACTGGTAGTAAATTTGTGCATTAGTTCATTGTAGACCCCAACTTGACTTGGAGTGTTCGTGTAAAGAACTCGTAGAATATTTACAAAATTAGTTGGAATATCTCTTTTCCACAGTATATCGAATGGAATATTTCTTCCTTAAAATAAAGAAAGAAAACTGTTTTTGGACCGTGATTTACATATCGCTGTTCAAATGCTTTTTCTATGGTAAAAATAGCTAAAACCTGGGCCTGGCCGAAATCCGGCTCATTCTTGTCTAGTATGTGATTCACGCGAATCACTGAGATGGCGTTCGATAATCAAGGCGCATAACCCAGATAAGCTCTAAGCTCGACTCGCAATGATAATGGTGAACGGCTTTTGGATAGTTGCGCTGAACATAGACTATATTTAAGTAGTACAAATTTCAGACGTAGTGTTAAACGTTGTGCTACATGGCGTCCTCCAGCACCCGGACAACGGTGGACTCAAATAGATCATGTAGCAATTAGTTATAGATGGCGTGGTTGCATCCAGGATTGTCGCTCTTTTTGGAACACTTATGTCGACTCCGACCATGCACTTATCCGTTGTAGATTTGCTCTAAAATTTTCCGGGAAAATAATTAAGAATAAACCTCAAATTGATGTAGGCAAACTCGAACAACCGTCCATCCGACAAAACTATGAAAATATTCTAAAGGCTAATCTAACTGGTCTGAATAGCGAAAATCCGAATATACTTTGGTCCAAGATAAGTTCCACTATGCACAATGCAGGTACTACTGTATGTGGCATAGCAGGCCCCCGTAGAAATAATCACTGGCTCTCTGTAAAATCTATGGAGATACTCGAAATAAGGCGCCAAATTCCACCTGGCTCGACTCATAATAATACCCGTCGCAATATAAGACGCCAACTTAAGCGCAGTCTAAAAGGCGATCTCGAAAACTTTTGGAGCAGAAAGGTTGAAGAAATGGAAGTAGCTTTCGCGTCAGGTAACAGTCGCTGTTTGTTCCAACTTATACGCACAACAGGTCCGAGAAAATTAAAAGTTAGCGAAACTATAAATGATAGTAACAACGAATTAATAACCGATAAAATAAGTCGTCTTGACAGGTGGGCTGAACACTTTAGAGATCAATTTTCTTGGCCAACCGCGTCAGTTCCGATTCCCGAAAGCATGTCTGCATCAACAGTGTGGAATGTTAGTCCCGAAGAACCATCCGAGTTAGAAGTACGCGATGCAATCCTATCTCTTAAACGCCGCAAAGCCGCAGGCCCCGATGATTTGTTTCCAGAATTGTTTAAGGATGGTGGCGATATAATTTCAGGAGCGTTGACCAAACTTTTTCATGCTATATGGAATGAGGAAACCGTACCACTTGACTGGAATGAGTCGACCATCATTCCCATCTTCAAAAAAGGCAATCGTAATTCGTGTGATAACCATCGTGGTATAAGCTTGACTCCGGTCGTATCTAGGTTATTTGCTTCGATTATCCTACGTCGTCTTAGCGCTTCACGTGAATCACATACAAGAGAAGAACAGGCCGGATTCCGCGCAGGACGAGGTTGTATAGATAATATTTTTACGTTAAGGCAAGTTCTCGTATAGAGACATTTATATCACCGTCCCACAATAGTCGTCTTTCTAGACTTCAAGGGTGCATTTGATTCGGTGGATCGCAATGTTTTATTCCATATCTTGTCGAAAAGCGGTGTGCCCATTAAATTTGTTAATATTATACGAGCTCTCTACACAAATACTTCTGGTCGCGTTAAGGTTTACAACGAATTAACGCATAACTTTACAACCAGCAGTGGTGTTCGTCAAGGTTGTCCACTTTCCCCATTTTTGTTTAATTTTGTAATCGATGCTATTATGAACAACACTCTCTCACACATTCAGGACGCTGGAGTTGAAGTTCTCCCGGGAGATAAACTAGTCGATCTTGACTATGCAGACGATATCGTACTATTATTTGACAATCAGCATGCTGCCCAGACCACCTTAAATAGATTAGCAAACGTTGTTCCGTCTTTCGGTATGAAATTCGCACCCTCTAAATGTAAGATACTGTTACAGGATCACCCACCACTCACTCCAACGTTGCGACTGCAGAATGAAGATCTTGACATAGTCGACAGGTTTACATATCTTAGGAGCTCTATCAATAACGTAGACAATATGTCCGACGAGGTGAGAATACGGATCGCGAAAGCTAGAGTAGCTTTCTCGAACCTTCGTCATTTATGGAGAAACGCGAATATTTCAATTTGCCTTAAAGGTCGTGTTTACAACGCATCTGTACGCGCAGTCTTATTATGCGCTAGTGAAACTTGGCCTCTTAGAGTTGATGATCTGAGACGATTACAGGCATTCGATCATCGTTGTTTGAGAAGTATAGCACATGTTGGTTACCAACAACGAATAACTAACGTTGACATCCGTAGACGTATTTTTTGGATCTGACAATAAGTGCTCGTCTTTAGAAAAGCAAATAAGGCTCCATCAACTTCGTTGGCTCGGTCACGTTTTGCGTATGTCCTCATTCCGATTGCCCAATAGAGCTCTGTTCTCTCATCCAGCACCAAATTGGCGTAAGAAACAAGGTGGGCAGATTTTGACATGGCAGAAACAATTAAAGTCACTTATATCCAAATTGGGTAGTATAGGATCCACTCGTCTGCCGGGTTGTGGTCCCCGTGCACATCACAGTTCTTGGTTAGAAACCCTTAGCGATATGGCAGCGAATCGAGCTCAGTGGCGATCTTGCTGCAGATGTATAGTAGAATCATCTTCGTAACTTTCTTTCTTAGTAGGGCAAAGTTAGCTGCGAGGTTCGGTTTGTTTATGACGTGATACGGTGAAATCCGCAAGGAAGCTGTGTTGCTGATGTCGCCTTGCCCGAATGCTAACTTGGCCATAATGGTGTTGTGGAGAGGTTTAGTTTGCCTCATTTCTGTGAGTTATCCTGATAAATTTACTCATAATAGCAAGGTTTTCCTTCTATTTCTACCCCCTTCCTCTCTCTCGTAAATCTCAATAATAATTTATCTTAATTTTACTTATATACTTTTTTTCCACTCCTTATGGTTATATGGCAGTGAAACATTAGTCACTTGACTTTTGTGTGGCTGGAAATGATGATGATGATGGTTCTCACACCAATTATGATTGCCTTCTCTGAAGATGGGAATGGTGTTCGAGGCGCCTCAAGTAACTGGTATGATCTCGTTGGATATATAAAAAAAGATATTAATCTCAACTCATGTTTCGCTAACTTTTAAGTTTTAGACTGCTTTTGTAAATAATTTGTAAAAAAAATCGACTGTCACCTTATACGATCGCTTCATTCATCACTTCATACTTCCTGTTCCGAAAGGATTCAAGTGCAACTGCTAGCTTGTGATTAGGTTGGCGTCTAACAGCTCTACGAGTGTAGTTATATGGCGAGCTAACAGGAATCTGCGATGTATGCGAGACGTTTAGAGATTAGGGTCGAATATCTAATATTGCTTTATATATGCGTTTTGATTTGATCCTCGCTTGTAAGTTTTCCGTCGTGCTCTGTTGGTGATCATGGATGGTCGAAACGCGTCAGTACATGTGACTAGTGGTGGTTTTGGTATGTTATGCATGCAAATCTTCAACGGATGCATGCGCGATCCGAGTCCACGCACGCGTTCCGGAACGAGCGACAATCGTGGATGCATTCACGCCATCTATAACTAATTGCTATATAATCTATAAGAGACCACAACTTTCCTGTCCGATTTAGAATATAAATTTTTCATTACCTGGAGACCACTCTCTTTGATAGAATATCTTTGAAACCAACGTTGCTTGTATGATATATAGATGAGATACCTCTCTTGGATTTTTTGTGATAAAGTTCAACATAAATTCTTATTTCTAGAGCACCTATAGTCTAGAGCAGCAGATGAACAAATTAATGTTTACTTTATGAAAGGAACTGAATAAGAACTTATCATTTTTAAATTTAAAATTAATCTAGATTGGTGGTGAATTTGAAAGGGAGCGTTAAGGAAGTATACCTTCTCAGGTAGTCTTCTTAATTGTAGTTAAAATCAGTCTTGCATCAAAACTGACGTTAAGGAGCCTAAGATTATTGATGTAGCAGTACGGTTAAGCTTATCTCCGACTATCACGTTTAACAAATGCTAAATGATAACTTGAATATATTTTATTTATAGATTAAATAAGTAATTACTAACTACTATATAAGGCGTAACAATAGTATCGATTGAAAACTTTTACGTAATAGCAGTTTGTGCATCTCTGTAGACTATTTTGACTCGGGTAGAATAGTTATAATTAAGCTTTCGGTGGCCAATTATATCTATTGGCGTACATTAATTCATTCAAAGGCTATTTAAAACAACGCAAATGTTGAATAAACTCGCATAGTAATTCAATTTCGACGTGCTATATATTATAAAAAAAACTGGTGAGTGGAGGAATTAGCTAAAACAGTGGAACTACACTGGCAGGAGAAGGGAAAATAGACTCCTTGATTAAGAACAGACTGTATGGACGAGTCGGCTAAAGTATGAAGGAATTTAGATCTGCGGTTCAGCCGAAGTCGTTGAACACTGCAATGAGATTTAAAAAGGAAAATCAAGTTATTCAGGTTAAAGGGGTATAATTTAATTGAGTGGATATATATTGGAGGCAGTGGAACCGGAAATGATTTTGGCCACAAAAATCTTGGATTTTAAACTCGATGAAGGTTTACTAAAAGAATCCTCAGCTGATCGCGTGGATTACACTAGATTAAAGCTTAGGCAGAATTATAGCATCGAAACTGTTTTAAGGTGTAAATGAAATTAGGTAGCTTACTATAAACACCTGACCCATTAATTACTTACATATGTCAGTATAAACTAAGAATTGTATAGTGTAGAAAAGGCAATTCATCCAGTAGACCGGTTTCGTCCTTATTGGGAACTCATCAAGTACTGGCCAGAATTTGCCGCGGACAGGATACGAACCTGGGCACGTCTGCTTCGGAATCTGGTGCTCTAACCACTGAGCTATCCTGCCGCACACTACACT
This sequence comes from Eudiplozoon nipponicum, assembly GCA_029291075.1. NCBI lineage: Eukaryota > Metazoa > Platyhelminthes > Monogenea > Mazocraeidea > Diplozoidae > Eudiplozoon > Eudiplozoon nipponicum. Next base: position 156,508 of record JAQBSW010000336.1, read on the forward strand.
ACACACAAATTTCAGTTATCGCCTCCCGCGCAATAAAAATTGTTAAATTATATACCCTATATATATATATATATATATATATATATATATATATATATAATATATATATATATATATATGTTCGTGACTACATGGAATTTGTTCAGCAGACATTTCCAATCAAGTAAAATGTATGCGAGATTACTAGAAATGAGAGCCGCATATCTGAATTTTGCTTTCCCCATATAAGCATTGCGGTTTGATCCTCGCTAATCACCTTGCCTTCATACTACGATGGTGATCATAGTAGGTTGAAACGCGCCAGTATGTGTGACGCGCGGTAATTTTTCTATGTTCGAAAACTGGTTAAATACAATGGGATTGGTGTTTAAATCAAGCTTGCAAACTTGATTTTAAAAAAAGCTTAGTTAAAATATTGTGTAACAGGTCATTGCTTATCCATTCGCCAGACTGTTTGCAAACGGTTGGTTTTTGTGCGTAATATTATTATCATTAACTGTCATCCATCAAATTTTACAGATAATTATGAACTTAATGATATAATTAAACCCGTTGTGAAGGTTTGTACTGTTGCGAAGGTACCGATGTATATTCACTTTCAATACAAATGTGAAGAGGCAACGAAGCGCATAAGTGATAAATTGCGTCACGCACTGGCACTCACATTTTTTGCCACTGAACTAGTTTTGATTACATCCTCCACCTAACTTCCTTTACTCAGTATGAAAAACAAAATACCATTGCAATCCGCATCTGACGTTAAGTAAAATCGAAATTGTGCCTGTGGATACTCATATGTGGGTACATACAAATGAAAATTGAATTCACGATTGTTGAAGCTAATGCCAACCTGGTGTGTGCATGTACGTCTATAACTAAATGTGTTATGCGCTGTGAGCAGTGCGACACGCCAACGAAGCACTTTTCAATTTTCATTATAGCACAATGTTGATTGATGCGTTCTCACGTGTCTCTTCACTATGAAATCTCCAGTGAGCTGTTTGTCTGAAAATGACGTTGGAACCAGATTATCCGAGTGCTATCACTCGGCCCACACAAGATAAATGCGGAAAAAGCAAGTATCAAGAGCACTGCGCAAGGGGCAACGACACTAAAGCTCAATGGGTTGGTGTGCTTCCTCATTTAGAGGCGATATCAATAGCTAGATATGTTTTGAAATTTTGTTGCGGTGTGTACAATTCAATTTATTCAATGCCGCGTTTTGCGTACGCGGGTAATAGTTGTACACGGGCAGTTACACAAAGATCCGATTGATCACAATTTCCAATTTTGTTTTGTCTTTGATCGGGTTGACTACTTCGTTCAACTGGAAATGCGTTTCTATCACATCTTTGTTTACTGGCGACGTTTCGGTGCCTACTTTCCAGCACCATCCTCAGGCAACACAGTGCAATGAACACAATAGCAGATTTAAGCAAATGTGGTAACCTCGTTCCAAAACCATTCTATTTATATATAATTTACTCAACACTATTTTTAATCATAGAATTTGTCTCAGTAACTAAACTCAATATATAACTATTTATAATTAGCAGATCAATCATTACCTCACTTATACATCATCTCATCTCGTATGCAGAATATTGTAGGGGAGAGAGACAGTATCGAACCTTTTGTTATTTGTTATAACTGTATTGCTACTATGTCACGGTAATCAAAATTCAAAAATGATAAAAACAAAAACCTTGAATGTCATATATTGTATTTTATTTAAAGCCGGGAACTCTAATGTATACAATGGTGTATGAGGTATTGCGCACATAGCAACAAATTAGTTCAAATATGGAGCAGCAAGTTACGTAGATGGATGGAGAGTGAATGTCATAGCGACGCTTAGGTGAAAGATTAAAGAGAGAAAGATAGAGATAGTATGGACAACTAACGTTTTTTCAAAAAACTAATCGTAAGCACAATGCGAAGTTAATCAACTCATAGAAATAATTGCATAAGACTATTTGCTCATATGACTAAAATAATGCATTATATCTATATACATATATATCTAAATATAATATCGTAACACCTTAATATATATATAATATATATATATATATATATTTAGAAGAAGGACCATTGTTAATTGTTAAACATGAATATTTTCTATTCTTACTATATATTTATTACGTTAGTCACACCTTATATCAATATATAAAATACATGTCAATATGTATAAAAACATATATATGGATATAAGCAACAGTATGAGTCCAACCTCCCTAATCATCTATATATATATATACACATTAGTAATAAATATTTATTAGGTTATGCACACCTTATATTAATATATCAAATACATATCAATATGTATAAAAACATATATATATATATAAGCGACAGTGTGGTCAATATCTAATCATATATATATATATCTATATATATATATATCTATATATATACGTTTCAATATTTCTAATAAATTCTTCTTTTTCTCTTTTCTTGCTGTTTTTTGATCAATTAATCAAATTGTATATTTATTTATTCACACCTTATATAAATATATAAAATACATATAAATATATATAAAAACATATATATATATATATATAAGCAACAGTGTGAGTTAAATGTCTTGTATATATAATTATATATATATTTTTTAAATTTTTTAATTTTTATTATTATTTTTTTTATTTAAACATCTTAAATAAATATTTAATTTTAATGGTAATGTATAAAATGATTAATGTCCGTATATATATAATGTATATAGAATAAACCTATTTATCTACCGATAGGCCTATCTATATATCCGTCTATCTATCACATTTTGAATTTCTCTTAAATGGATACATTATAGCTGTTAATAATGAATATCTTCTCTAGGGCTAACGTATTATTCATTTATTAATATATTCCTACCTTACATAAATATATAAAATATAAGCAACAGTCTCTTATCTAATGTCCTATCTACTAACCCTTGCTAAATCTGTATACCCTCTTTAGGTCGCATGGTTTCGCCTATATACCTGAGATTACATTCTTTGCATGGTATCGCATATACTCCTGATGTCTCAAGTGGTTCTACTCTTTCTTTTTGGTTAGGTAGTTTATTGCCTATAGTAAGCGATTGTCTTAAAACTGTTTTAATATTGTATTTAGCTGCTATTATTCTAATTTTCCTGCTCAATTTTGAATCAGGTAATACCATAATTTTGTGCCTATCTGGTTCTGTTTCTTTCTTTACTTTGTTTATTATATTATTATTAAATCTCTGTAACATCTCATCTAATAATCTATCTATTATACTTGACGGATAGCCATTTAGTTCGAATATTTCTTTTAATCTCCTCATTTCCTTTTCTCTATTTTCTTTATCCACTATTCTAAGACTCAATAATATCATGGATTTAAGAATGCCTATTTTCATTCCATAAGGGTTATTTGATAAGAAATTAAGAAGAAGTCCTGAATAAGTCTCTTTTCTAAAAATATCTCTTTCTAATCTGGAACCATTCCGTTTTATTTTCACATCCAAAAAGGGTAATTCATCATTATTCTCTTTCTCCAATGTAAACTTTAATTCACCTAATTGGTTGGCTAATTCGAGGAATTTATTTAACTCATTATCACCATGATTCCAAATTATAAACATATCATCCAGGAATCTTACATACATAAGGTGTGCATAACCTAATAAATATTTATTACTAATGTATATATATATATAGGATTAGGGAGGTTGGACTCATACTGTTGCTTATATCCATATATATATGTTTTTATACATATTGACATGTATTTTATATATTGATATAAGGTGTGACTAACGTAATAAATATATAGTGAATAGAAAACATTCATGTTTAACAATTAACAATGCTCCTTCTTCTAAATATATATATACATATATATATATATATATATATAAAGGTGTTACGATATTATATTTAGATATATATGTATATAGAGTATAATGAATTATTTTAGTCATTTGAGCATATATTCTTATACAATTATTTCTATAGGTTGATTAACTTCGCATTGTACTTGATTAGTTTTGAAAAACCAATTTGTTGCTAAATGCACCAATACCTCATACACCATTGTATACATTAGAGTTCCCGGCTTTAAATAAAATACAGTATATAATGGTCAAGGTTTTAGTTTTATCATTTTAAATTTTGATTACCGTGACATAGTAGCAATACAGTTATAACAAATAACAAAAGGTTCGATACTATCTCTCTCCCTTACAATATACTGCATACGAGATGAGATTACGTATACCGGGAATTCGAGATAGGTGAGGTAATGATTGGTCTGCTAATTATAAATAGTTATATATTGAGTTTAGTTACTGAGACAAATTCTATGATTAAAAATAGTGTTGAGTCAATTATTTATAAATAGAATGGTTTTGGAACGAGGTTACCACATTTGCTTAAATCGGCTATTGTGAAGTTTGTACTGTGTTGCCTGTGGACGGTGCTGGAAAGTAGGCACCGAAACGTCGCCAGTAAACAAAGATGTGATAGAACCGCATTTCCAGTTGAAAAAAGAAGAATTCAACCCGATCAAAGACAAAACAAAATCGGAAAATGTGAAGAATCGGATCTTTGTGTAACTGCCCGTGTACAACTATTACCCGCGTACGCAAAACGCGGCATTGAATCAATAGCTAGATGTTGCTCAGAGCTGTGCAAACAAACAGTTTGTTCGTGCACTATCATGATCACTGGGCTTCCCAAGCCCAATGCAAAACTATTTAAATGCCCCGTCTTGTTGTTGTTCTGAAGTAATATGTTTATGTATACTTTATGTTTAATTTCCATGTTGACCATTTTATCTATTTAAACAAAACTAATTCTTGTTTTTTACTTAAGTATGCCTGTTGATAAGATGGAGCGAAAGCGCTACTGTTACATGTGTCACGTTGTTTTTAACTTCATATGGAGAAATAAATGTTTCACGTACATATTGTCAGTATAGACAAATAATTGCATAAGTTACAAAATGCAATTCATCAAGTAGACTGGTTTCGTCCTTATTGAACATTCATTAATCACTTTCTAGAATTTCCACGTATGTGTTTCGAATTGGGACACATTTGCTTCAGAGAATTGCAACTCATCTAATGCGCCGATCAAGCCGTGAATTATACCCATTTTTCTGCTACATATCAATGTATGCTCTTTAGTTAGTCTTTTCTTCGTGTGAGGCCTATTTGACATTGCTTTCTATATAAGGTTTAAACTGGCCAACTCGAGAGTGTAATTAAAGAACAGACATCGTACCATTTTGGAACGTGATATTAAATTAAAGTATTTTGTCAGGATTTCATTAAAAATGTGTTGTCGATGTAATCTGTACATTACACAAGGTAGCAAGCACAGTTCACCAATTTGACCGATTTCGTCCTTATGTGGCGCTCATCAAGCACTTGCTAGAATTTCCGCGATCGGTGCGTGTTTGCTTGTCTTGCAATTCACCCACTGCGATACCCAAGCCGCGAAATACATTTTTTCTGAACAATCACTTGCAATTCTGGCGAGCACTTAATGAATGCCAAATAAAGAAGAAATCGTGGTGAAATGATTTATGTATATTTTGAAATGATTAGATTATACCTACAACATATAGTCAAATCCTGTCATTTAACTTTAATTGAATATTATTTCCTCAGGTAGTATTGTGTCTGTTTCACAATGACAGGTCTGGAATGGCTTGTTAGAACATCAGGTTGAAAGCGATACTAAATAGATTCCACTTGAAATGATAACTGACCGAGAAGGACAAGTTTGTGCATAAATGAAAATTTCATGTAATAAGTGTTTGGATGGTATAGTGGATGTGTGTGGGGCTCGAATCAGATATATGCTCTTCAATGTCTGCGATTCTTTCGTCTTCGCCACCCCTGCTGCATACTACATGCTATTTCCAATTATATTAAAACTTATGCTTTTCGTTTGTCTTTTGCTCATGGGGAGTCTATGTGGCATCTCTTTGGACCTAAAGTTCCATCGAGCAGGATTGTGATTAGTTTTATTTGGCAGAAATATACTAAGCATTGCCTAAGGTAGAAGAGGTAGTCTATCCAGTAGACTGGCTTCTCCCTTATTGGTAACTCGTCAAGTGGGAGGTCTCAAAATCCGAAGCAAATATTCCCTGGTTTGGGCACAGCCCGCGGCAAATTCTGAACAGTACTTGACGCGTTTCCATTGAGGACGAAACTGTTCTAATGAATAAATTGCCTTTCCTTCCTTAGACGATAATTATTTTGGACTGAAAAATATAAATATAATCAAAATCCTTCCATGATATGTCAATTTAGTATAAACGGATTTTGCATGAAAACATTAACATGTTAGAATATATATGCTTAATACTTCACAAACAAGCCACAAAAGTCTGATGTGGGCATAGAGAAATTCTAAAGCGATGATTGATTAACTTTTTTAATTGTAAATGTATGAGATTACATTTGCTTTTGCGCATTCACATATATTGGCTCATCTGCGCATTCATTGCGCATGTTTGTCTATTTGAATGTTATAAATGAAAATGTTTTATGAGAAATATCATTTACTCGATGTTTTGCTTTAATATGATTAATGGTAAAGAGTTGACAGAGGCGAGCGAAAATCCATGTGGAACTATTCTCTGTAAAATAAAGTGCTACGTAAAGGATTAACCTAACCTTCTTAAAAACATCAAGAAACTCCATGAAATTGGAGCCGGCTTATCCTCCAAAAGGAGTCAGCCGCAGTAAAGTAAAGTAAGATCCAGCCATCAAATGAGTAAAAAATTGCGAAACTGGCATTTTAGCACACCAACGCACAAAAGTACAGGCGTATGCTAGTTGCGATTATATTTGCTTTATCTAATTGCAGTAATTTTGTGCTTTCTTCTTTTCACAATGTAGGGTCGTGACATCGTTTTCAAATTGGCACTGACAATTCTAAAGATACACAAGACCGCACTTCTAACCATGGACATGGAATCCATGGTAGTGGTAAGTACGCACAATGAAATTAATATTTGCGTTAAAGTTAGCCAGCATTTCCTTTGCTGGAGTTAACAAAATCTGTTATAATCAAGTTTCCAGAATTGAAATAAACAAAAATCCCCTATCTTATTTAGTCTTTTGCATACAATTGCAATATCTGACTGTCGCTTATCAAATTTCTAAAGCTTGATTGGTATATTTTATTTTGATGTATAATTTTTACGAAAACCATTTTCAATTCACATGTTTAGTAGCTTTGATTTTTAGTTAACTGCCTGTGTATTACACAATCATCAATTGCGCGGGTGGCGTAATTGAAGCTTTAGAGTTTGTGATGATAACCAATCCTATTATGTCTAAGACTTAGCACAACATAGCAAAATCACAGTCAGGCATATGCACAGACGCCTTGCGATGGCCTAGATTGCGCGTCACTAACCTGACCGACTATCTTCCAGTGATAAAGTCGAAAGTTAAGCATCGCTTAAATGTATGAGTTCAACATTTACGAGCAAAACTTTAAAATAAATTGTAAAAGTATTGTGTTTAATGCTTGAGAGGTATCTGTGAAGAAAATTAGAGCATTCTGGTTTTCCCATCCAAAGCATTAATATAACTAGCCAGACACAGGATATTCGTGATGGTCGAGCTTCCTCTCATAAATCCATTCTTACGTATATCAAAGACCGGCGGTAGCATCGAATCCATATAATGTAATATTAAACGTTTGATTCCATTCAGAAGACTAGTACCCAATAATCAATCAAATGGAAAATTATGAAAGTTATAACTGACGAAATGTTTTTGGGCAGTAATGTACCTGCTGGGATCTCTGTAACGCTCTAGGAATGGAAATCCACGGTGATGAATATCTTTCTAACCTCATGCACCGACGGTGCCATAATATTAACGTATAAGGACAACGAACGCGAAACAGCTATTAGCTGTGCTCCGGATGTGCCATTCCACATGTTCTGAAGCTAAAAGCCTCGAAAACGGCCATCGTAGCTTGTTTACACAAAAATCGGCCAGTTGGCGTTCATCTAAAAAAATTTTCTACCTGACATTCTTGGCAACACTAAACAAATCGGCTACTGCCGCGATTTTCATACATATTAGCGTTTCGTGGCAGGTTATACAAGCAAATTAGATTTGTTTACTAGTTTCTTTAAGCACCAAATCTAAAGTCGTACAATCAAGCATGCTATCATCATGATTTTTGCAAAAATCATGATGACAGTGGATTCAAATATTTCGGCTGCAAAAATCATGATGACAGTGGATTCAAATATTTCGATGCAAAAATCATGATGACAGTGGATTCAAATATTTCGGTTGCAAAAATCATGATGACAGTGGATTCAAATATTTCGGTTGCAAAAATCATGATGACAGTGGATTCAAATATTTCGATGCAAAAATCATGATGACAGTGGATTCAAATATTTCGATGCAAAAATCATGATGACAGTGGATTCAAATATTTCGATGCAAAAATCATGATGACAGTGGATTCAAATATTTCGGTTGCAAAAATCATGATGACAGTAGATTCAAATATTTCGATGCAAAAATCATGATGACAGTGGATTCAAATATTTCGGTTGCAAAAATCATGATGACAGTGGATTCAAATATTTCGATGCAAAAATCATGATGACAGTGGATTCAAATATTTCGGTTGCAAAAATCATGATGACAGTGGATTCAAATATTTCGATGCAAAAATCATGATGACAGTGGATTCAAATATTTCGGTTGAAAAAATCATGATGACAGTGGATTCAAATATTTCGGTTGCAAAAATCATGATGACAGTGGATTCAAATATTTCGATGCAAAAATCATGATGACAGTGGATTCAAATATTTCGGTACGCAATCCGAAAATCAGGTAAATTGTTTATTTCCTGTCGCGCAACATGTTTCTTTTAAAGCATGCTATCGGTTCTCCTTTTTGCTGATTGAACATCGTTTTGAACCGAAGCGTTCGTTTGGTTTCGTTTTGGCCATAAAACTGAGCGTTTAGCAGAAACATTTTCGAGCGACCGTTCGTATTCCATTGCTCTTCTATGCGATATCACCGTCAAATCTAGCTAGAAAACACCGATTGCATTGGTTGAGACTTACGCATACAATTATCCGGCCAAATGCGGCAATCTCGCTATATAATTGTGGCTGCAGAAGTAGTATGCTAGAGCCTAAGAGATCGGACACGATTATTAGTGATATTGATTACTTTATCACGTTACACTGTACATCCATGCACGAAGAGGCATAACAATTGATAAAATTTTGCGAAAACAGTGTCTAGTTGAGAAGCCTGGCTAGCTCTTCATAACTTTCTTTGGTGCTTCTGTAAATCACTGCACGGGAGACCGTAAGTTTGGTTAATGTTTGTTTTGAGGTAATTTTTGTCAATAAGTTAAATCGATTTCCTTCTCAAGTATTCTTGTTCTCTGGCTAGTTTGTGCACCCCCACCTTTTTCCTTCCTATGTAGAGCGTTTTAATGTTAACTTCATTAAAAACCGTGTGTCTGAGTGCCATTTAAACGTAAAATCTGAAGACTACGAGCTTTATTATTACATATGAACTTCCTTTTAAATACTAGTTGAAAAAAAAGTTGACCTGGCTTATGTGGAAATACCAACCTACAACGCACACAGCAACCAGACCTCGTAGAGCTTCACACAGCACTTACCTGGATCAATTGGCCTAGAATGAATCGTGATATTGAGAGTATTACTACCTTCAATTTATAATTTATTGCTGAAAAACAAGCAAACCTCGCATTAAGCTCTATGTATATAAGACAAAACGAGAAAGGAGATGGCTCTACTTGAAATCGGTAATAAAATTACCTGTAACGAGCACACGCACTATATGCTAAACAAAAAACCAGTCATGTACCGCCGAACTTGAATGTAATTCACCTTTTTAAAAAAATCAAATTTGCGAGCTTGATATAAACCTCGATTCCATCATATATAACCAATCGCACACCGTAGCAAAACTACCGTCAGTCCCACGTACTGGTGCGCTTCTACCTTAATTTACTTTACTGCGGCTGACTCCTTTTGGAGGATAAGCCGGCTCCAGTGACATTTCATGGAGTTTCTTGGGAATTTGGTACAAGTGGTGTCCCCTCACCACTCGGCTTTTTGATCGAGGACGCACCTCTAGCCTTTGCACATCCAAGTGCAGTCTGCAGGGCAGCAGTAAGTTGCATGGTTGCCGGTGGCTGTTGAGAGCTCATTTGCCATTCGGAAGTACGGGGTACTGTCCAGGAGTCCATGCAATCCTGTGGCTGTTGAACCCTTTTGTGGCGGGGAACACACGCCGAGTCATGGTGCCGTCGTCTATTTGCGTTTACATACGCAGTGTCACTAACTCAGCTAGTCGTTAGTCACGCCAATACGTAGTTGTTCATTTAATAGTAAGATTTCTCAGTGTGCCAGCCTTTGTGATGTTGCAGCCGACAATCCGTAAGACCAATCAAGTACTCCGAACAGAAATTAACACATACTGCTTCGTCAACTCTACAAGTTCACATGCAACATTCCTGAGCATCACTAGTCCACGATCAGGACACAATAAGCAACTGTCAAGAAGGACTTCTAGACATCGTTTTCCGCCCACATTCTCAAACTCTCAAAGCGTCTTTCTGAAAATGTATGTTGCTTGTATGACTTTCCTGTAACACTGCAGATTACATTAACTGGAGCTTTACAGACATTTCTCACAATAAAAATCTACTATATTATGTACGTTTCTACCTTACATGATCATTATTAGAACACGATGGCAAACTGAATAGAGAAGGGTAAGACACAATGCATATATTATGAGTGTTAATTAAGATATTCGGCTCTCACCTCTGGTAGTCGAACATGTCATATGTTTCGACGTTTTCATTTATGATTAAGAAGGCTTCATCAGAATACCTCAGATACATATGCCAGTACTTTTTAATAGGTGGTTGTAGCTTTTATGCTTCAAGATAGAACAGTTAGACATCAACTAGTAGACTTCCTAACGGACTGCCCATCGAATTAGTTGAGGTATTGACCATTGAAAGTGAACTGAACATTTTTGTGAACATAGGAGAATTTTAAATGACTTGTAGGTACATGGAATGGTGTGCAGTTACCACTATGGGGCCAACGCAGGATAATATAAGTGAAAACAAGCTACTGCAAATTTTCCTGAAACTGGAGCCTCCAGGATTAAAAGCTCTTCTAGCAAATCTAGGACAATACCAATAGCGTTACGTACTCGTTAGAAGGTAAATAAGACCTTTAATCAGAGTTCGTTTAGTACCTGATGGGCCTCTCTGTCCTGATGGTTCGTCGTAGTAAGCATTGCGTATATGCATGAGTCCCAGGATTAAGCAAGTAAATGGTGACTGGCGATTACGTTGTGTTGGAGCAGAATTCATACCGAAATACGCACAATGGACTTCCCGCAGCCTTTGTTGTCTCATGTATACCACTTAAGACAAGAGACTGTTTTTCATTTTTTTCCCTCGGTTTGTGAGTATTCTTGCCACGCAGGCTAGTTAGTCTTTTAGAACTGGTGAATTACACAAGCACGGTATCTACTTTGATTGTCTCCAGAAAACCATTATTGCTTTAAGCACTTCACAGTATCCTATTCGGGCCTAGTTCACGGGCAAAAGGTGATTCTTATGTTTTTCTATTGCGACAATTATCCAGCCAGATATGTTGTTGCCTTCTTGTTATCCAGTATTTCAGCGAAAGCCTTATTTGACTGGAGATCTATAAACTTTCTCCAAGTTTATGCTAGATTTTACGTAGGCAACCCAGTTCTCAGTATCGTAAATGTGTACGCGCCAAATCTCTACAAATCTGCTTATGAATAAAATAATTTATTTGAAACCTATCAGATTTGGCTTCTGGCCTTTTGCGATGTTCCAACATCTTAGTGATTGCTTATAATTTCATCGCCAAACTAGGTCAAGAATGCGCGGGACATGAAGCTATAGCAGGATGAATCCCAGCTAATAATAGCTTTGATAACGGCAGCAGGCTATCAATTTTTGCTCTTAGCCTTAACCTAGTTGCGGAGAACTCAATTTACAATCGCCTCAAACGTCATCTTGTCACAAGGCATGTCCTTGTTCTTATAATGATCGCATTGTGGCAAGCAAACGTCGGTTGCCTTCTATCAATGACGCGAGAGCGTTTCACGGATGTTCTACTTTTTCAAACAGTGGGCATTCCCAGTCCTCTGGCTGCCAGCATCAGATTGAAACTTTGATCCGTGCAGCCACCAGTAGTTCGAGCAACAGTGCACTGGAAATGAATACAACTATGCAGAATGCCTTCAGGGATACCAATGCTTCTGCTGTGCTACCTAAAGCTACTGATGATACCGTACCAAAAGAGAATTTGAAGCCATTGGACGAAGAGGCGTACATAAGTTTTGACTTGACTTCCTGTGGCAAAACCTAAGAACCTGTTTTATATGATTTTATCAACAAGTCTCTTCAAAACGCGATATCTGGTGCATCACTAAGAGGAGATCGTATCCGGACACGAAAGATTGGCAAAAAGTCTGCTGCCAGCCAAGCGGTGGATAAAGAAAACCGTTGAATCCTAACAACTTTTTAAGCTCTGTGCTTAGGTCCGAAGCATCAGCGGTCATAATTCTACAAGAGAGTACGGGAGCTATCAGTTTCTGATGCAAAACATTTGAAATACATCTAAAACACTTGAAACCGCCACATATTGGAAATGGTGTGGTTAGCGAAAACGTGACGAGCTGGACATTGAGGCATACTTTTGATGAAGTGAAAGAGACTTGGGTCTTATGAGGGATCCTAAGGCCACCGGAGTCGATAGCCACCTCGCTGAAATTTTCAGGTTTTGCTAGAAATTAAGTTTATAAGAATCTGAGAATGCTCATTAACGCGTTCTGGAGAGAGAGAAATCTGTCCCAAATGAATGGGAGGTGCCGCTGTAGTGCCGATCCACGAAAACGTTGACACTAACGCTCCTGTCAACTACCGTACATTTACTGCTACTACACAGCGTTACACAACATACTGATGGTTCACTGTCGTAAAACGATGAAATTCACAGTTTTGTGTGAGCTATAAATGGACACTAGGTCGCCCATTCGAAGTGTTATCAATTTTTTCTTTGCTGTATCAAAGGTAGTCGCGTCATTACCCGCAAAGTGATTCGCTAAGAGCTAAAGAAGCGAATTAGGCCAACCAAGACAAATTATCGACAGGGAAAGTGATTCTTCCCTGACAATCTTCGCGCACTCTGACGCACTCTTGAGTTGAGTCACCGGTATCAGCGACCCACTATTGTTGATTTCCTAAACTATTCAACCATGTTCGACTTTGTCGCGCGAGAAGGCTGAAGATGAGCTCTGCTTAATAATGATCTCCCAGCCAAAATTGTTCGATCATTCGAAGTTTGTTAAAATGACTCGTCGGCCTGTACTCGCACCATTAAAGGCATCTACGAATGTTTGGTGATTGGCTCCGACGTAAGCTAAGGACGTGTTTCCTCCCACTCCGCTTACTTACGTTGGCGTGCAGTCTATGCGGATGTCACCGCAGGGCTCCGCAGACTGAAGTCGGTGGTGTTGGCTGGATCTTTGATAGTGAATACACTGACGATGCCGAATTAATGATAGAACAAATGGCTTCAGATCGCAATTAACCGTGCTGAAGAAGCGTCCAAACGTTACGGTCTGAGACCATAAACAATATGAAATATACTGAATTCACACTCCATCGGCCGTTGCACAGAATAAAAATGGTCGCCTTATCCACGAAGTCATATAGAATAGATAAGCGAAAGCAACATTTCGTTCTCCTTTCTCCAACCTATCTAACAATAGCACCCTTTAAATGTTATGATTATGGTGGATATTAATCAAATCACTGAGTACTATGTCGGATTACCAAATATCGAAAATATTTCAAGTAAACTATCATTTATTAAACCTGCTTTCTTCCAGCCCATTTAATGTTCGAGCATTGAAACAAGTTTGGCAACAACAAGCTCTAACATGTATGGCGGATAAAATATAAAATGATATTTTTTGCGTATCGTAAACTAGAATACGGAATCCTACAAGTATTAAATAATTGAGCGCGCCATTCTTATCTATGTGTCTATCGAGGTGACGTTTCGAGTCTGGATTTCTACATTTATCATAATTCTCATTAATTGCAGTAGTTGATATATATATATATATATATATATATATATAATATTTTGAGTGTGTATGCATGAATACGACAATTACTTCGTCGAGGCATTTATCAAAATTGGATGTGTAGCTTTTGACTTTTTTCTTGTTTATTTATTTTTTAATTAATTTAGTTTCTACAAAACGAGGCGCCACAGTTACTAGCTAACGATGAGTCGTTACTCTTTGATTTGGCACCAACACTAAAGTTGAATCAACGGCGTATGAAAAAGTGAGCTATTCGTTTTTTAATCTACGTTAATTGAATAATACACGAGTCCATTCATCCACGCATAAAGATTTAGTTTGCGTAACTTTTGTGTTTTATATAGGTAAATATGCTCATAGCAATTGGATCTTACTCCTCGTAAACCACTCTCCTTTAATAATGTTTATCTAAATCATTACCGTTTTTAAAATTTTGTTTGTTCTTATGGTTAAGTGGCAGTGGAACATTATTTACTAATGCCTTTTGTATTGATGTACATGATTATATATGCTCTCATATAAATTCGTAAATAAATGCGTAAAAACAAATATATATACACATACACACACACCATGCATATAGATACATACATGCCTGCACAAATGCGTGGATACATACGTACCTACCTACATACATGTATACGTACATAAATACATACACACATGCATCCATACCTACATACATACATATATGCATACATACATACATACATGCACACATACATACATACATGCATACATACATACATATATGCATACATACATACAACTTACAATAATTACATACTGCATCGGCCGTCGCACAGTATAAAAAGGGTCGCCTTATCTGCTGAGCCGCGCAGGGTGGATAAGCGTAAACGGGATACTGCAGGCAACTCCGATTCTGCCTCCTTTCCTTTCCCTTCCTCTTCTCAATCTAACAATAACACTCTTTTAGATACTATAAATATGGTTGGTTTAGATCATAACACTGAGCCCAATACCAGGTTGCCAAATATCGAAAATGCTTCTAGTAGACGATCATTCATTAAACCTAAGTTAGGTTTTAACGTATGCGCATTTAATGTGCGAACATTAAAACAACTTGGACAGTAAGAATCTCTTGCTCGTACGTTGGATAAATTAGAAACCGACATATGTTGTGTATCTGAAACCAGAATACAGGATCCTACGTGTATTACAGAACTAGTTGCACCATCCCTATCTACGCGTTATTGGCTTCGAACATCTGGTTCCACAGAGTCCTCTCAAGCCGGTAAATGGGGCGTTGGTATTGCCCTTAGCGCGCGAGCTGAAGCTTGCTTAATTGAATGGATCCCTTTAAATAGTCGGTTGTGTGCGGCACGTTTAAATACATCTACTAAAATCAAAGCAAAAAACCGTTATCATCGTTGCCTCTTCGTTGTATCTGCACATGCTCCTACCGATTGCAGCACAGAAGAAAGCAAGGACGCTTTTTACTCCGAATTAAGCTCCTTACTAAGTAAAGCACGAAGTTCGGATATAGTCCTGGTTATGGGTGACATGAATGCTCAAGTTGGTCGCTTAAGCAACACAGAATTTCATTTAGGTGGAAGATACACTCTAAGCTCGACTCGCAATGATAATGGTGAACGGCTTTTGGATAGCTGCGCTGAACATAGACTATATTTAAGTAGTACAAATTTCAGACGTAGTGTTAAACGTTGTGCTACATGGCGTCCTCCAGCACCCGGACAACGGTGGACTCAAATAGATCATGTAGCAATTAGTTATAGATGGCGTGGTTGCATCCAGGATTGTCGCTCTTTTTGGAACACTTATGTCGACTCAGACCATGCACTTATCCGTTGTAGATTTGCTCTAAAATTTTCCGGGAAAATAATTAAGAATAAACCTCAAATTGATGTAGGCAAACTCGAACAACCGTCCATCCGACAAAACTATGAAAATATTCTAAAGGCTAATCTAACTGGTCTGAATAGCGAAAATCCGAATATACTTTGGTCCAAGATAAGTTCCACTATGCACAATGCAGGTACTACTGTATGTGGCATAGCAGGCCCCCGTAGAAATAATCACTGGCTCTCTGTAAAATCTATGGAGATACTCGAAATAAGGCGCCAAATTCCACCTGGCTAGACTCATAATAATACCCGTCGCAATATAAGACGCCAACTTAAGCGCAGTCTAAAAGGCGATCTCGAAAACTTTTGAAGCAGAAAGGCTGAAAGAATGGAAGTAGCTTTCGCGTCAGGTAACAGTCGCTGTTTGTTCCAACTTATACGCACAACAGGTCCGAGAAAGTTAAAAGTTAGCGAAACTATAAATGATAGTAACAACGAATTAATAACCGATAAAATAAGTCGTCTTGACAGGTGGGCTGAACACTTTAGAGGTCAATTTTCTTGGCCACCCGCGTCAGTTCCGCTTCCCGAAAGCATGTCTGCATCAACAGTGTGGAATGTTAGTCCCGAAGAACCATCCGAGTTAGAAGTACGCGATGTAATCCTATCTCTTAAGCGTCGCAAAGCCGCCGGCCCCGATGATCGGCTTCCGGGATTGTTTAAGGATGGTGGCGATATAATTTCAGGAGCGTTGACCAAACTTTTTCATACTATATGGAATGAGGAAACCGTACCACTTGACTGGAATGAGTCGACCATCATTCCCATCTTCAAAAAAGGCAATCGTAATTCGTGCGATAACCATCGTGGTATAAGTTTGACTCCGGTCGTATCAAGGTTATTTGCTTCGATTATCCTACGTCGTCTTAGCGCTTCACGTGAATCACAAACAAGAGAAGAACGGGCCGGATTCCGCGCAGGACGAGGTTGTATAGATAATATTTTTACGTTAAGGCAAGTTTTCGAACAGAGACATTTATATCACCGTCCACAATAGTCGTCTTTCTAGACTTCAAGGGTGCATTTGATTCGGTGGATCGCAATGTTTTATTCCATATCTTGTCGAAAAGCGGTGTGCCCACTAAATTTGTTAATGTTATACGAGCTCTCTACACAAATACTTCTGGTCGCGTTAAGGTCTACAACGAATTAACGCATAACTTTACAACCAGCAGTGGTGTTCGTCAAGGTTGTCCACTTTCCCCATTTTTGTTTAATTTTGTAATCGATGCTATTATGAACAACACTCTCTCACAATTCAGGACGCTGGAGTTGAAGTTCTCCCGGGAGATAAACTAGTCGATCTTGACTATGCGGACGATATCGTACTATTATTCGACAATCAGCATGCTGCCCAGACCACCTTAAATAGATTAGCAAACGTTGTTCCGTCTTTCGGTATGAAATTCGCACCCTCTAAATGTAAGATACTGTTACAGGATCACCCACCACTCACTCCAACGTTGCGACTGCAGAATGAAGATATTGACATAGTCGACAGGTTTACATATCTTGGGAGCTCTATCAATAACGTAGGCAATATGTCCGACGAGGTGAGAATACGGATCGCGAAAGCTAGAGTAGCTTTCTCAAACCTTCGTCATTTATGGAGAAACGCGAATATTTCACTTTGCCTTAAAGGTCGTGTTTACAATGCATCTGTACGCGCAGTCTTAGTATACGCTAGTGAAACTTGGCCTCTTAGAGTTGATGATCTGAGACGCTTACAGGCATTCGATCATCGTTGTTTGAGAAGTATAGCACATGTTGGTTACCAACAACGACTAACTAACGTTGACATCCGTAGACGTATTTTTGGATCTGACAATAAGTGCTCGTCTTTAGAAAAGCAAATAAGGCTCCATCAACTTCGTTGGCTGGGTCACGTTTTGCGTATGCCCTCATTCCGATTGCCCAATAGAGCTCTGTTCTCTCATCCAGCACCAAATTGGCGTAAGAAACAAGGCGGACAGATTTTGACATGGCACAAACAATTAAATTCACTTACATCCAAATTGGGTAATACAGGATCCACTCGTCTGCCGGGTTGGGTCCCCGTGCACATCACAGTTCTTGGTTAGAAACCCTTAGCGATATGGCAGCGAATCGAGCTCAGTGGCGATCTTGCTGCAGATGTATAGTAGAATCATCTTCGTAACTTTCTTTTCTTAGTAGGGCAAAGTTAGCTGCGAGGTTCGGTTTGTTTATGACGTGATACGGTGAAATCCGCAAGGAAGCTGTGTTGCTGATGTCGCCTTGCCCGAATGCTAACTTGGCCATAATGGTGTTGTGGAGAGGTTTAGTTTGCCTCATTTCTGTGAGTTATCCTGATAAATTTACTCATAGTAGCAAGGTTTTCCTTCTCTCTCTACCCCTCTCCCTCTCTCGTAAATCTCAATAATAATTTATCTAAATTCACTTATATACTTTTTTTCACTCCTTATGGTTATATGGCAGTAAAACATTAGTCACTTGACTTTTGTGTGGCTGGAAATGATGATGATGATGACATACAGTTAAATACTGTTTGTTGCGAAGATCTAATATATATGCAAGTATGTATTAGGTGTTGCGAACCTAGTAACAAATTAGTTTAGTTGTGACCAGAAGGATAAACCAAAGGCAGCATGAACGGAAAGTATAATCTCATGCACATTCGTTTCGTGCTTACTGGCGACTCATCAGTAGGAGCCGGTATTACGCCCTTTAACCACTATATATTTGGTCAAGTAATGTAGGAGATTGTACCGTCCTATTATTCCACATTCCTTGACCAAATATATGAATAATACCATCTATATCAGTCTATGACAACACAATAGTCCCCAAACTAAAACACCTATCTATATCTATCTATACATATATACTGAAACATACATACATACATACATACTGAAGCATACATTTTGGCTTTAAAAATTGACACTTCACAACTGTCTGACAAAAATTAAATGCGCGTGACAACAAAAAGCCAGTTTACTTTCTGTCTGACTTCTTGATTAATGCATTACTTGAAACGTAGCAATAAAATTGAAATGAGAAATGCTTACTCAGAACAACGTTTAATATGGAATGGTGTATTTGTTTGCCTCACTGTTTTAAGACAGCTGGACGGTGTGCATAATATTCATCAATTAAGGTTACCAATCTCATTTTATTGATAATTTTGATACTATTAACATAATAAATCTCACTTCGAATGTTTACACAGTTGATAAGATACCGGTAGATATTCACCCACAATGTAAACGCGAAGAGTCAATGAAGTGCATAAAAGGTAGATTGCGTTTCGCGTTTGCGTTAACATTTTTTTTGTTGATTTAGCTTTAATTACATCTAACACAAAACTTCCTCTCCCTAGTGTTAAAGACAAACTTCCAATGCTATCTGCATCTAACGTTGATTTCAATTGTAACTGTACCTGTGGGCCATCATGTTTCTGAATATTCGGCAAAAGATTTAATTCATGCTTTTCGTAGCACATACAGACTTAGTGTATACAAAGGAAGGTAGGTGTTTCACGTACCTCTATAGCTAAACATGTTTTATCCTGTGAAAAATGCGACATGCCAAGAAGACGCTTTTCTATATATAACTAGGCGTGGCAACATACCAGAAACACCTGAAATGTTTTATGTCGTAAGAAGTCATCTAGACGCCTTATTTGACTATCATCAATCAAATAGATAGCAGTAGTATATTTTTCAATGAATCGCACCATGATTACCACGAAAATGTGACGACTGATGTCGATCGAAGCCGTAATACAAGGTTTTTCGAGATGTGTAGCACATCTCCAAGCTCATAGTGCTGGTAACCTTTGAAGGTTTGTTACATATAATATGTAGTGAGATTTACCGTCCAACATTTATATATACACTTACTGAGGGGTCGCCAACATGCATGACACACATATGTACATAAGATTATACATTTTTCTCAGTCCAACTTCCGCATTACCTTTTAGTCCCCTTTGATGTAACCTGTCATTTAATACGCATTACCTAATGCACAGTTGGTAAGGAACTATTCTAACTGACGATAATTAATCAAAATTGCAAGACCAAGAGAATAGATCAATCGCCCGATCATCAAATGGAAAAGCCGCAAGAAATTAAAATTAATTCCTTTATGAAAATATTGGTAATAGGGATAAAATAACTGGTAAAAAATAAATGCAAAGCATCACGATTGATTTAGACACATTTCCTACCAATCATGATGCTTTCATTCAGAATTATTAACTGCGGTTTTTTCTAAAGATCACTTTATAAGCAAAAGTTTGCATTATAAATAGGAACCAAAAGGTGTGTGATACTGTCGAATTTTAGGCTGTAACTGGAAGCTTCTATAACAGGAGGCGTCGAGTCAGAAGAATCCAGCGTACAATAGTCAGCACATTGAAATAACACAGTAAGAAATGTATGTGTGGCCAACTCATTGTAAAGAGACGTAGGGATGAACTCAAGAAATTCCAATTAGGACAATCATATGACTTGCCATGCCTGGCAACGGATACCAAGTTGATGCTTATAGTTCGTCCTTGAGAGAAGTCATAAAGATCGTTGAAATTTCAAACAAGAAAGTAAGTATTTATATAATTAAACGAACATTGGTTGCGCGGACGCTGATAAAAATCATTATAATCAAGGTTGCGATCTTGATATTAGCACCTGGCCCATTAATTACTGACATATGTAAGTAATTAATGGGTCAGGTGATTATATCAAGATCGCAACCTTGATTATAGTAAGAAAGTAATCAAAGATACGACTCAGCAAATGTGTAAGCAAGTATCAGGTTTGCATTAAAATATATAGAGGAACACTTTTTTGTCTTCAATGGATGAAATTGAAATAAAAAACTGTTCGATAAACAAAAACTCGTAGAGCATTGAAAGCCCTAGATACCGCATACTGCGTTTTTGATCAACGCGCCATAGCACAAACCAACACAGTTTATCAGCAAATTAGTACACCCAACAAAAAATGTTATAAATATACCCTCCCCCCCCCACACGCACAAACAAACACTATCAAATGACTTTCGAGCTAACGGAAGAACTAAGGAGTGAAACACCCATGCCAACAGAACGATCCCAATTAATATTTAATCATTGTTTACTAACGTTTCACTGCAAAACAACAGCTTTCTGGACGTATTTTTTGTGACCTGAATGAAGGTGAAATTCCAGCTGGTCTCAATGATCTCAGAATGGAGTTTAAAATCACGTGAACCTTTCAACTGAAGGTCAATTTTTTCCCATGTTCATTAAGATAGCTCTAAGAAGTTGCATTGTGAGTCTCCTAGTTGATGTCTACACGTACCTCATTGAGAAAACTAGCCTGAGAAATGTTTTTCACCAGTGCGATATCGAAAATGGATATGTCGATGATCTTCTCTTGTGCATCCCTTAAACAGTTTACCCAGCTGAAATTATTAAACAAGCCAACAAATCATATCCAGAAATCAAATCTACTTTCGAGGTAGAGTAGGAGAACACCTTTCCTTTCTTGGGCATGCATATCCCCACATCCACCTGCATACATAAAATGGCACACAAGCGCACTCTCCTAAGTCTACGCATTATTAACCACAAAACACTTTTATGAATGCTACAAATAACTAAAATTCAAAATCAGACTAGTTTTCTCTTATTCAACCAAGTGGTTACGTAATTTAACTTTTGTAACTGTATTTTTAAGTGTTAAAGAAATAAATCGTCTAATTTACCTGCAATAAACGTTCTCTTGATTATTCAGTTATCTTTTTTCCTAAAAATATACTATTTTATTAATAGGATTACTCATTTAAATTTTATTCTTGCCCTGTTATCTGGCTGATGGGTTATTTGAATATTTTTCAATACGTTTCTTTGGATACTTACTCAAAGTTCTGATAAATATGGCTTTGTTTTTATGACTTATCTTATCTAACATGGAGCTATTCATAGCGGGCTTGAGTATCATCATCATCAACATCATCATGTCCAGCCATACAAAAGTCTAAAGTGACTAATGTTTCACTGTCATATAACCATAAGGAGTGAAAAAGGTATATAAGTGAATTTAGCCAAATTATTAGTGAGATTTAAGAGAGAGAGAGAAGGAATACCTTGCATTCCTCATTAAACAGATGTACTATCTCCAGAGCCATTTAGGTAGACAACTTAGTTATGCTTAAGAATTAATTAATATTTACAACAATTAAAACGATTTGGTAATGTATGTATTCCCTGATGCTTGATGACAAAATCTAAGGCTTGCTTCATTAGTTTGTTTTTTAAATGATGATAAGTGAACTGAAGAAGACATTTGCCAGAGGATGTCGAAATATTTTGAAGAAACAAAACAACTGGAATCCTTTACATTTCCAGGTGCACCGATTTTTGGCCTTGATTGATGGGTTCTCACTTTTCCCTTCATTTTGAAGCTCTCCATCAGCTGCTTGTCTGAAAATGACATTGAAACCAGATTTTACGAATTTTCGGGACTTCATTTCCAGTCCCATCTTCAGGGTTGGCACCATACTCACAGGAAAAATTACAACTTGTGGAAATGTAAGTGTTTCAAGATTCTACCGACCTACGAATGCTATCAATTGTCCCACACAGGAGAAAGGCGAAAAGATTACAAACAAGAACGACAGCACTGCGCATTATTCAACAAAATTTAAACAACTGGAATTAAGCCTGTGTTAGTAAACACGTAGCTCAAGTAAAATCTAATTCTGCATTAGGTCACTACTGTACGTTTAGTCCAGACAATGATATGTGTTATATTTTTTTTATTTATTCTATACTATTAAAGTCTTTATTGTGGACTTTAAAACAATATATGTTCCTAGTTATCTCCAAAATAAAATTTAAAATATTACGCAAGAGGAAATATTTCATTATTATTCTAGCTTTATTACAATATCTTTTTAACGAAATAGAATAGCACCACTCGTATTTCGAATAAATAAATTGCAAAATAGGCGTTCTCACCTTAATAATGATTTTATATGTATTTTAACATCTGAAGCTTAGGTGGTACTTTAGAATTTGCTGCGTAATTGCAATTATTTCGAAGCAGATTTTATCTCCTATGGTGCTAAGTTAAGCGTATCCGTTTTTATGTACAGCAAATCTACTTGCTGTTTGCTCGCATTTGCGATATTATTCTTGGCATTTGATATCAGCATTTCGGCTGAAAATGCTGTCAATACCAACTTGGCTGTGGTATATTGAAACCGTATCGATGTATTTAATTTTTTTAGAGTGCGCTGCGTTCTGAACCACTTAAAACTACATTCTTTGAATTAATCGTCATGTGTGTGCGTGTACACACCATCAATTTTTTCAATTGAAGTTCTACCACGACTTGGTTTCTTTTACTTAATGAAGTAGGTGTGGGAGATACTACTTGAATAGAAATGTATTATTTATTTTCTAAATGTCGCTCTCTATAAACATGTGTGCGCATATTTTATACACTCCCGTGAAAATAGTTTTAAAAAACAACTGATGTTTTTGCGAGATAAACAGTTAAAACAAAAACTTAATTAATTGTATGTTCATTTTGCAAAACACAAATTAATT
This sequence comes from Eudiplozoon nipponicum, assembly GCA_029291075.1. Lineage (NCBI taxonomy): Eukaryota > Metazoa > Platyhelminthes > Monogenea > Mazocraeidea > Diplozoidae > Eudiplozoon > Eudiplozoon nipponicum. Next base: position 180,170 of record JAQBSW010000336.1, read on the forward strand.
ATTTAAATTAACACGAGATCTGTTTTGAAAAAAATTTTAGATTGGAGAAAGAATGTCTCGCTATTCAAAGCCAGGAACGCGAAGAGCAAGTGGAAATTCGAGTAAGTTGAAAGACGTTTGATTCGAAAGCATCAGACATTGAACGTCAGGTGTTATAATTTGTGACGTGAACGCGTAGGAAAATTTTCCGTGTCTTTATTTTAGCGCTAGTATGGTATTTACTCAAATCTGAATCAAATGTTATTTAAATGAATTTTGCGAACTTTAAAAAAACACTAATCCATTCAGTCGCACGACATGGAAAAATAGACGTCTGTCACATGTACTGTAGCATTCCAACCTTCCATGATCTACGTAGCGAGGATTAAACCGTAATGCATATATATGGAAAGCAAAATTGGATATGCGGCTCTCACCTCTAGTATTCTCGTGTACATTTTATTTGACTGGAAACGCCAACCGCACAATTTCTGTGCAGTCACGAAAATGAAATATATAATTGTATACAGCGCAGTCTGTCATTGTGTTCTGGTCTGCACAATATGCCATCAGTTCTACGCTTGCGTAATACATTAATGAAACCTAGAGTATCATCCTACTTTTTTTAATTATAAACTTAATATTATTGAGTAGTTCTCCGGCACGCACATGGCTTACACAGACCAAAAATATATCAAAATTTACTTTAATCACGGTTGCGATCTTGATATAAGCACCTGACCCATTGTGTATATACATTTGTCAGCATAAACTAATAATTGTATAGTGTAGAAAAGGCAATACATTTACATCCAGTAGACCGGTTTCGTCCTTATTTGGAACACCACGTGCTGTCCAGAATTTTCCGCGAACAAGGCTCGAATATGGGCACATCTGCCTCGAAGTCTTGTGCTCTAACCACTGAGCCACCCTGCCTTAATTGATTAAAGTATTTTTTATTACTCCCCGCGCAACCAATGTCCGTCTTAATATCATCGATATAATAGTTGTATAGTTTCACTCAATTTAATGAAAATAGCGTGCATTTTCAAACAGGGACACAAACATATCGGTCATGATGAGTCGCCAGTAAGCACGAAACGAATGTGCACGAGATTATACCTGTCGTTCATGTTGTCTTTGGTTTATTCTTCTGGTCATATTTGAACTAATTTGGTACTAGGTGCGCAACACCTAATACACAATTGCAAATCGGCCATGACTTTTTTAAAACAAGGCAAGCAACTATTCAATAACTGAAGCATTCAATACATAACAAACTGCCCGATCCGAGCAAGTTTGAGATTACTTTATCAAAGTAGAAACTGACTTTGCTACAAAGTGAGACTCTTGCTTATGGACGAAAGTTTTTCATTCCCGCCAAAGAGAATCATATATTAACAACAACAGAGTTTGAATCGATATTTAATTAACTTTCTTATTTAAAAGTGAATAATAATGATAGCTAATTTTGGTTTAAATTAAAGCGTGTTGACGTTAGCCTCCAATATCAAAGTTGGGCACAGTCATCGAAATCCCAATTGAGATAAGCGCACATGGCTGCGTTACGAGAAGTGGCCAAGGACCGTGATCGTGTTATTCTCCCAGCGGACAGAATGTCTGGCTTGGTTTTCATGAATCATGATGATTACTTTTCTAAAGTCAATTGTTAGATTTCTTGTCCATAATTTGAAATTTATTTCAAGGGTGATGTAACGGAGTTATCTTGCCTTCTATAAAACGGGCTGTTGGAACACAGCAACAATGTAAGCATTTCTAAAGACGCACAAACATGGTATTCCGCTGAGACGATTTGTGTCAATGACAAATGCGCGAACACATAAATTTGCGAAATGGCAGGCTAACCTATTAAAGCCGATGAGGGATCACGTATCTGTGTACAGTTTGAAAGATTCCTTTGAACTTGTTGCAAAAGAAGGAATGTTTAACGTTAAAAATCGATGGAATTTTTTGTTTGATGTTGAGTAGTTATTTACTACTGTAATTTTAAATAAAATATCCAGTTTGTATTTCATTATTTCCAAAATTTTAAACTAAGCAAAACGCACTTGAAGAGGTTGTTGTATTTATGCTGTTCGAATAGTCAATTGATTTTTAATGGTCAACTATACAGACAGAAAGATGGTCTAGGAATGCATTCCGCTTTGACTCACATCGTGACCTATATGCTTTTGTGCATGTTGGAAAGAACTAACTTCAGTTTAGTAGGTAAATTGAAATAACGCTATCGTTTTTTTGATGATATATCCTTGGTCTGGGATAGCCGTGTGCATGACGAATTACTGCTCAAAATATTTGATGAATGGCATCTGCATATAATATTTACAATTGGAAACGAAGAGGATGACACTGTTGCTTTTATTGATGTGTTTCTCAAACATAGAAAGGATGGCACACAACACAGATCAGTCTTTCATAGGAAAACATGGAAGGCAATATTTGCATTTCAATAACCACGACCCATTAAAAGGGAAATGAGGTTTAGTTTGGACACTGCGTAATAGAACATTGCGCATTGGTTCGCCAAACTATTTGAAGACTGAGTTGGATGGTGTGTGTAACACTTATTATTACAGGTTACCTACCACAGTTTATAGATAAGTAAATATTGAATGATAAGAAATCTGTGCATATTCAGTTACAACATGGATGGGAAGAGTCAAGGAAGCGCATAAGAGATAGATTATGCTCCACTTTGGTTTTTGCATATTTTGCAGCTGACTTAGTTATGATAGCACCCACCTCCAAAATTCTTCAGCTTATTTACCTGATTTTCGGATTGCGTACCGAAATGTTTGAATCCACGGTCATCATGATTTTCCAAAATATTTCCATATCCATGTACGGATATCTTTTTCAATGGGACGCACATCACACACTAAGTTGACAATCAGTATGCCATTGTATTTAATCATTCGTCGAACAACATAGCAAAACTACCGCCAGCCGCAACGCACTGACGCAGACACGTATTGTTAAATTGTATTGCTTATATATGTATATGTGGCGAAAGCTGCAAACAGTTAATGTTCGTGACTGCATAGAAATTGTGCAGCCGACATTTCCAGTCAAGTTCAATGTATGCAAGACTGCTAGAGGTGAGAGCCGCATATCTAAATTTGATTTCCATATATATTCAATGCGGGTTGATCCTCGATAGTCAGTTTGCCGTCGTACTCTGATGATGATCATGGAAGGTCGAAACGCGTCAGTGCGTTGCGGCTGGCGGTAGTTTTGTTATGTTGTTCGACGACTGGTTAAATACAATGGGATTGGTGTTTACTTCAAGCTCGCAAACTTGATTTAAATAATTGTTACCACCACCCGCACAATCAATTATTGTTAAATCAGTATGTCAAGTGGAAATATTAGTTTAAACTGCCTCATTTATACTTGTTGTTAGATCTCTTAAGCATAACTTTTTTTTAATGCTAGGAAAGTGTATGTCAAATTGGTTTGTGTATATGTCTGCATGTATACATTCTTCACAATGAGATTACAGTGATTTAATGACAATTACTGACAACTCACTAGATAAGCGTACGTCATGACTGGGTGTATGTGTTCTCGTTTGTTTTGGATTGAGGAGTAATCAGTTAATGCACGTGTACACTCATCCCAGTGAAATTACAGCGATTTGGCAACATCTGACCATTCACTGGATAAGCGTGTTTGTGTGTATGTGCGTGAGCGTTTACTTAAGACTGAGAACTAATCTGTTACATGTAATTACAGGCACGTGTAACAGTCATTCAAGTGAAACTAAAATGATAACTGTCATTTCCTAAATGCACACGTCAGACCTATTTTACACGTACTTTCCTAGCTTTAAAAAAACAAGTTATGCTCAAGCGATCTAACAACAAGTATAAATGGGGCAGTTTAAACTAATATTTCCACTTGACATACTGATTGTCAACTTAGTGTGTGATGTGCGTCCCATTGAAAAAGATATCCGTACATGGATATCGAAATATTTGGTAAAATCATAATGACAGTGGATTCAAACATTTCGGTACGCAATCCGAAAATCGGGTAAAAATCTATTCCCTGTCCGCAACATGTTTCTTTTAAAGCTTCCTTATCCTTGTTCAAAAGACGAGATTCCACTGCAATCGGCATTAAACGTTACATTTAATTGGAATTGTTCCTGTGGACAATCACATGTAGGCAGATGCAGTAGAAAATTACATTTACGCCTGTATGAGCACATACCAACCTGCTGGTTGTTGCAGAATAAGATTGGTGTTGCACGCATGTCTATAACTACCGACTCGGCAACCATAGTGTTATTGCCATGTACCTTTTCTGTACTATAATGTTGGTATCAGGTACTGACACAATAGCCATAGTGTTGGTATCATTTACAGACTCGATATATATATTATAGAGTGAAATAGAGTTGAAGTCGCATTGTCGAGACTTTATATGATGCTAGCTTCACTACTGTTGGTTTAAACATTCGTCTAAGCGATTGTAGCGTCCTATTTTCGCGACTCCTATTAATGAGTCGTCAGTTAGCATGAAACGAATGTGCACGAGATTATACCTTCCGTTCATGCTGTCTTTGGTTTATCCTTCTGGCCATAATTGAACTAATTTGTTACTAGGTGCGCTACATCTAATACATAATTGCATATATAATAGTTCTTCGCGTCAAACAATATCTAATTGTTATATAACTAGACATGTTATTTCCTGTAAAATTGCGGCATGCCAGCAGAGCGCTTTTCAAAAGCTAGGTGTGTTGGTATGCTTTCTTATTTGGAAGCTATTTCAATGAATTGACGTCAGGAATTTAGCAATAGAAAACGATTTTTCCGTGCGCTTGCTCGACCACGTGGCTCTCCAAGTCCTGTGTAAAGCTGTGCTCAGTTTCGTTTACACTTTTGTTAAACTGGTAATCGTGTGTGCTTATGAGTGTGTATGTGTGTACGCGCGTTTCCCATCATGTGTGTTTCCCGCTTCCGTTTTTCTGTGTATCATGTTTTTTTAATGCAACTTAATCCCTCCTCTTTTCATAAAAGTGATTATAAAAATTACCATATTTTATGGTTGAATTCGGGTTCTGGCGAAAATAAAATGGCCGTTCCCATCTGTATTGTACATACCTGCCTTTTAATAAATTTATATTTCCAGACATGATTTATTTTTCAGTAAAATTACGAATTGCCTTTTCTACATTACACAACGCTTGATTTATTCTAAACAATGAATATAAATACTGGGATTGGTGTTTATGTCAGGATCGCGACCTCGATTAAAATAATTTATGAAAGGGTTACTTAACTAACAGGATGTCCGATTATATATTTATCTTTTTTTAATTTCATATTATAGAGGCTGAGAACGGAGAATGGTTTACTACTTCAACGGCTCACAAAGATGGAGGAGGTATGTTTAATATTAGTTTTGTCTTTTAACTGATTGGCCGTAGCCAAAGACATTTTCGACGCTGTACCGGGGACAATAACATGAGCATTTTCAGTCCTTTCGGCACACAGCCATCCTATATTATATGAAGGCCTGGTTTAGATAATTTGCGCGGTTAATAGGTGTGTGAAATGCTGAAAGAAACTTAAACCATTGGCACTTAAAAATCTGATGCTATGGACAGGTGGTGTTCATCAGCTTGGTGTGTCATATTTTCGAAGAGAAGAGATACTCAATCTCAATTATCCACCCAACATTAGGAATGGTCGGTCTAAGATTTTTTTCAGCTTACACTTGAGTTTGAGTACTTTCATGTTTACGAAACAATGAATCCTTAGTTCTTTAAATGTCTTTCTGTGTGGTTTCGTTTTCTGCTGTAGTAATAAAGTGAACATTGAGTCAAAACTAATTCGTATACAACATACTTGTCATCTTCGCAATGCATTTTTTGCAGAAGTTTATGACAAATCTCGGTTCTACCAGTAGTACTGGTATATATCGTGCTGTATGGGTTTCTAATAGCTCATATTGTTCCTGGTTATGCGAGGGTCGTTAAAGAACACTAGTTTGCCCATTCCAAGGCTGATATGTCAGTGGCCACATTTTCCTTCAGCAGCCGAAACCTGACCTTCGCGTTTGGCGCGCTAGCTCTCATTCCCTCACTACCAATTTTGCACTAAATTTTTCTGCATTGTTTGACCAAACTCGAGGCTTCACATGAAACGAGATGATGGCAGTTTTCTATTAGACCCGGCAATGTTTATGCTACCATTCCCGGGCTGACTAGCTAGTGCACGCAGGTCATCAGGCCGGAAATTTCTCTTTTTACTGGCCTAACTCAAGTAACTATTAGTTTCATAGTTGAGTTGTAGTGAAGCATCGTTATGTAACGTTGATTAGTAAATTAGCCGTAGATGATGTGACGAAGAATTTGATTTCTGTGGAGTTTGACCTGTGACCAACATGTGTCGCGCGTAGCTACTGTTTTTAAAGTAATTTATTTAACAGTTTTGTTTTTTAACTCTTAGATAACTTGACCAGTTTCATTTGAATTTATGCTAAGGCATGTTTTTTTAAATATAGAACAAAATAGGATTATTCCACGGTGGCTTACAGTGATTTCTCACTCTCGTTATCCAGATAATGTGACTGTGTTGAAGTCTTATAATGACAAAAATTAGACCATCGCATCAGGAAGTCATTGCTTGTGTGAGTTTTGTTACTGATATTACTACTACTATTACTACACAGCATTACCTCAGAATGATACACCTATGTATCATTGTCGTTTAACACAACATTACATAGTTATGTTTGGGCTGTATACGAACATCAGGTCGCTAGTTTCTAGCGAGGGTTTGTGACTTTGTTAGTCTGACCTTTGTATCTTTGCCTGCCTGGTAGGATTAACTAACTGCGCTTTTGCGTTATGAGTATATCCAAACAAGTCATAAAGACAAACCATCACACCAATATTAAAGAACTGTTTACTGTGCTAATCTCAATTCCAATTCATATGGCCTTTCATTGGAGCTATCAATGTCATGTGTTTCACAAATCATGTGAAATGGCGATAAAACCAGGTGTTTTTGCCTAGATAAATTAAGCAGATATTGCTTTTAGACCTGAGGATCTAATAGTTCGAACAGATAGTATAGTAAACCATTAAAAATTGGGTGCTTTAAAGCATTTTTATCTTGCGCATGCACTGTATTCATTCAACTGGGCTGAAAACTTCAAGCTCTTGTTACAAAATGACAGGCTCGCTGCTTTTTTTCAGACCTCTACAAATGAGAGGCTTTTTCCACGTCTATTGCAGTGATGAATACATTTTTAAACTTTTTCACTACACTATATAGTTTTTCAAATTTCAGATACTTGTCAATGCAATTGATTTATTAATGAGGCGTATTTTTTGTTTTCTCGCGTACATTTGATTCCCTGCTGCTTTGATTTGTCTTCGCCCGCCCAAATAAGATGCTTGGTTTATTCGAACATGTTGCTCTTGAAACTTGAGCTCTCATTTATTGAGGCAGATTTCTTTCTAGATTATGTTCCTTGGTTGTTACACAGTGTTTTGACTACAATCAGGCTGCATTATAAGAACAATAGTTTCCAAGTTCTTTTGTTTTCATGATAGTGAGCCGGCAGATTTTGGTGCACGTTGTTGTCAATCTTGTTCATTTTCAAAACGAAATACGCTCTTCGGCTCATAACTGTACGCTATTGGCATTTTTTGCATTTCATGGCGCCAAGGAGAGTTCAGCGATGGCCGCTCGCCTCGTTCAGTCTCAATTGCAACGCGCTCAAGAGGCTGAAGACATGTTCACACTAAAGCGTGACTTGGCGGTAACGCGTAGAAAACTGTGTTCTCTCGAGCTGGCGGTGTGCAATGTGCCTGGTGTGGCTGGCACACCTCTCGCCGAGCAACTCCTCCGCTATGCCGAGAGTCTAACAAATGCTGCTGCATCTTCTATAAATCACTCTGCGATTTCCTCTAATACATCGCCGTTGATGGGTGAATTAGCCGGCGGTGCGACTCACTACTCAAATAAAAATAGTAAATATTTTTTTATGGTTCACTAGAGCATAATTAGAGGGTTTTAAAAAAACTGACAATTTTTGGCTGTATACAAATGGAATCTAGGTAATTGGCCGGTCAAACCAACGAATATAATATATTTTATTTAGAATTTCAGGTTTTGTTTATGACTGCATATAAATTGAGCTATCGACATTTCAGTTAAATACAATATGTACAAGACTGCTAAAGGTGAGATCTGCATTTCTGATTGTTCATTCCCTTATATATATATATATATATATATATATATATATATAGTTGTAACTGATCCTGGCTTGGAGTCAATTTGTCGCCGTGTGACCATGGAGGGTCGAAGCGCATCATTACGTGCAACTGACGTTAGTTTTGTTATGTTTTGGCTAAATAAAATCATATTGGTGTTCAATTATTATGTTGTCTTAGTTACCAAGTGCTAACAACTTAGGAGCCCGTAGCCATAGAAATTCCGGCCTGACGACCGGCGGGCTCAAGTTAGTCAACCCAGTCATCATCCTGTTTCAAGCCTCGAGTTTTGTCTAACTGTGCTGTAACTTTTTTGTTAAATGTGTAGTGACGGAATGATAGCAAGCGATCCACACGTGAAGGGCAAGTTTCGGCTTCTGCAGGAAACTTTGGCCACATTGCATCTGGGCAGATAGTGCTCATCAGCCTTGGTTGGCAGACTATCTAGGAGATGGAAAACTGAATACAAACCATCACTCGAAATGGGCGACCTAGTGTTCTTTTACAGTCCACATATAACCATGACAAGTACAACTTACAATAATTACATACTGCATCGGCCGTCGCGCAGTATAAAAAGGGTCGCCTTATCTGCTGAGCCGTGCAGGGTGGATAAGCGAAAACAGGCTACTGCAGGCAACTCAAACTCTATATTCGATTCTGCGTCCTTTCCTTCCCCTTCCTCTTCTCAATCTTACAATAAATCTCTTTTAGATACTATAAATATGGTTGGTTTAGATCATAACACTGAGCCCAATACTAGGTTGCCAAATATCGATAATGGTTCTTGTAGACGATCATTCATTAAACCTAAGTTAGGTTTTAACGTAGGCGCATTTAATGTGCGAACATTAAAACAACTTGGACAGCAAGAATCTCTTGCTCGTACGTTGGATAAATTAGAAATCGACATATGTTGCGTATCTGACACCAGAATACAGGATCCTACGTGCATTACAGAACTGGTTGCACCATCCCTATCTACGCGTTATTGACTTGGAAAGTCTGGTTCCACAGAGCTCTCTCAAGCCGGTAAATGGAGCGTTGGTATTGCCCTTAGCGCGCGAGCTGAAGCTTGCTTAATTGAATGGATCCCTTTAAATAGTCGATTGTGTGCGGCACGTTTAAATACATCTACTAAAATCAAAGCAAAAAACCGTTATCATCGTTGCCTCTTCGTTGTATCTGCATATGCTCCTACCGATTGCAGCACAGAAGAAAGCAAGGACGCTCTTTACTCCGAATTAAGCTCCTTACTAAGTAAAGCACGAAGTTCGGATATAGTCCTGGTTATGGGTGACATGAATGCTCAAGTTGGTCGCTTAAGTAACACAGAATTTCATTTAGGTGGAAGATACACTCTAAGCTCGACGCGCAACGATAATGGCCTACGGCTTTTGGATAGCTGCGCTGAACATAGACTATATTTATGTAGTACAAACTTCAGACGTGGTGTTAGACGTTGTACTACATTGCGTCCTCCAGCACCCGGGAAACGGTGGACTCAAATAGATCATGTAGCAATTAGTTATAGATGGCGTGGTTGCATCCAGGATTGTCGTTCTTTTTGGAACACCATGCACTTATCCGTTGTAGATTTGCACTAAATTTTCCGGGAAAATAATTAAGAATAAACCTCAAATTGATGTAGACAAACTCGAACAACCGTCCTTCCGACAAAATTATGAAAATATTCTAAAGGGAAAGTCCGAATATACTTTGGCCCAAGATAAGTTCCACTATGCACAATGCAGGTACTACTGTATGTGGCATAGCAGGCCCTCGTAGAAATAATCACCGGTTCTCTGAAAAATCTATGGAGATACTCGAAATAAGACGCCAAATTCCACCTGGTTCACCTCATAATAATACACGTCGCAATATAAGACGCCAACTTAAGCGCTATCTAAGAGTCGATCCCGAAAATTATTGTGCCAGAAAGGCTGAAGAAATGGAAGTAGCTTTCGCGTCAGGTAATAGTCGCTATTTGTTCCAACTTATCCGCACAACAGGTCCGAGAAAGTTAAAAGTTAGCGAAACTATAAATGATAGTAACAACGACATTAAGGTCAATTAATTAATTGGCCACCCGCGTCAGTTCCGCTTCCCGAAAGCATGTCTGCATCAACAGTGTGGAATGTTAGTCCCGAAGAACCATCCGAATTAGAAGTACGCGATGCAATCCTATCTCTTAAGCGCTGCAAAGCCGCCGGCCCCGATGATCTGCTTCCGGGATTGTTTAAGGATGGTGGCGATATAATTTCAGGAGCGTTGACCAAACTTTTTCATGCTATATGGAAAGAGGAAACCGTACCACTTGACTGGAATGAGTCGACCATCATTCCTATCTTCAAAAAAGGCAATCGTAATTCGTGCGATAACCATCGTGGTATAAGTTTGACTCCGGTCGTATCAAGGTTATTTGCTTCGATTATCCTACGTCGTCTTAGCGCTTCACATGAATCACATACAAGAGAAGAACAGGCCGGATTCCGCGCAGGACGAGGTTGTATAGATAATATTTTTACGTTAAGGCAAGTTCTCGAACTAGAGACATTTATATCACCGTCCCACAATAGTCGTCTTTCTAGACTTCAAGGGTGCATTTGATTCGGTGGATCGCAATGTTTTATTCCATATCTTGTCGAAAAGCGGTGTGCCCACTAAATTTGTTAATATTATACGAGCTCTCTACACAAATACTTCTGGTCGCGTTAAGGTTTACAACGAATTAACGCATAACTTTACAACCAGCAGTGGTGTTCGTCAAGGTTGTCCACTTTCCCCATTTTTGTTTAATTTTGTAATCGATGCTATTATGAACGGAACTCTCCCACAAATTCAGGATGCTGGAGTTGAAGTTCTCTCGGGCGATAAACTAGTCGATCTTGACTATGCGGACGATATCGTACTATTATTCGACAATCGGGATGCTGCCCAGGCCACCTTGAATAGATCAACAGACGTTGTTCCGTCTTTTGGTATGAAATTCGCACTCTCTAAATGTAAGATATTGCTACAGGATCACCCACCACTCACTCCAACGTTGCGACTGCTGAATGAAGATCTAGACATAGTCGACAGGTTTACATATCTTGGGATCTCTATCAATAACGTAGGAAATATGTCCGAAAAGGTAAGAATACGGATCACGAAAGCTAGAGTAGCTTTCTCGAACCTTCGTCATTTATGGAGAAACGCGAATATTTCACTTTGCCTTAAAGGTCATGTTTACAACGTATCTGTAAGCGCAGTCTTACTATACGCTAGTAAAACTTGGCCTCTTAGAGTTGATGATTTGAGACGCTTTCAGGCATTCAATCGTCGTTGTTTAAGAAGTATAGCACATTATGGTTACCAACAACGAAAAACTAACGTTGACATCCGTATACGTATTTGTGGATCTGACAATAAGAGCTCGTCGTTAGAAAAACAAATAAGGCTCCATCAACTTCGTTGGCTCGGTCACGTGTTGCGTATCATCATCATCATCATTTTCAGCCATACAAAAGTCAAGTGACTAATGTTTCACTGCCATATAACTATAAGGAGTGAAAAAAAGTATATAAGTGAATTTAGATAAATTATTATTGAGATTTACGAGAGAGGGAGAGGGGTAGAGAGAGAAGGAAAACCCTGCTACTATGAGTAAATTTATCAGGATAACTCACAGAAATGAGGCAAAACGTGTTGCGTATGCCCTCATTTCGATTGCCCAGTAGAGCTCTGTTCTCTCATCTATCACCAAATTGGCGTAAGAAACAAGGTGGGCAGATTTTGACATGGCAGAAACAATTGAAGTCACTTACATCCAAATTGGGTAGTATAGGATCCACTCGTCTGCCGGGATGGGGTCCTCGTGCACATCACAGTTCTTGGTTAGAAACCCTTAGCGATATGGCAGCGAATCGAGCTCAGTGGCGATCTTGTTGCAGATGTATAGTAGAATCATCTTCGTAACTTTCTTTTCTTAGTAGGGCAAAGTTAGCTGCGAGGTTCGGTTTGTTTATGACGTGATACGGTGAAATCCGCAAGGAAGCTGTATTGCTGATGTCGCCTTGCCCGAATGCTAACTTGGCCATAATGGTGTTGTGGAGAGGTTTAGTTTGCCACATTTGTGTGAGTTATCCTGATAAATTTACTCATAGTAGCAAGGTATTCCTTCTCTCTCTACCCCTCTCTCTCTCTCTTAAATCTCATTAATAATTTGTCTAAATTCACTTATATACTTTTTTCACTCCTTATGGTTATATGGCAGTGAAACATTAGTCACTTTTGACTTTTGTATGGCTGGACATGATGATGATGATGAACAACTTATGTCATAGCTGACCAGGAGGATATAACAAATTGAGTTTTAAAAAATGTGCGATCCAATAGATTGATGCTTCGTGCATATTGCACATTGATAAAAGCAATCTCCACTACTTATGTGCATTCTTCACATGATCAAATATATAGTTTTATGGCGAAATGCTATCTACTTCGGATGAGTGGCCAGTGATCACATATCGGGAGCATGTTTCAATGTAGTTAGACCGTTTCATCATGGTCAATTTATGCGACTAACTTGGTACTGGGTTGTCAAACATTAACATTCTGCAATCCCTCTTCCCTTGGTGTAGCATTTTTAACAAAATTTTTCAGTCTACTCGTTTTTACGAGTAGACAAATGTTTTTGTAAAATATTTGTACCTTTGCACTATCTTTCCAATCAGCTTTACTTCAGTATGTATTAGGTGTTGCGAACCTAGTAACAAATTAGTTCATCTGTGACCAGAATGGTAAACCAAGGGCAGCATGAACGGAAAGTATAATCCCATGCACATTCGTTTCGTGCTTACTGGCGACTCATCAGTAGGAGCCGGTATTACGCCATTTAACCTCTATATATTTTGGTCAAGAATGTGGGTAAAATGCCCTAGACGAATGTGTAAACCTGCAATAGTGAAGCTAACATCATCTAAAGTCAACGAAAATGCGACTTCAACGCTAATTCACACTATATAATATATACCGAGTCTGTAAAGGATATTAACACTACCGCTATTGTGTTAGTAACCGATACCAACATTATTGTGCCGAAAAGGTACATGGTACTAACTCTATGGTATCCGAGTCGGTACATGGTACCAACCTGATGGATATCAATTTATGCTATAATTCACCGAAATTGAGAATTACAACAATTTCTGAACACCTGTTACTCCAGTAAATCCATACACTCTGGCCTTGATCGATATCAGTTATCACATTTCGCAGTAAGCATGACATCATTCAATTCAATATATAACAGTTAAATACTGTTTGTTGCGGAGAACTAATATATATGCAAGTATGTATTAGGTGTTGCGAACCTAGTAACAAATCAGTTCAGTTGTGACAATAATATAATAGGGCGTAATACCGGCTCCTACTGATGAGTCGCCAGTAAGCACGAAACGAATGTGCATGAGATTATACTTACCGTTCATGCTGCCTTTGGTCACAACTGAACTAATTTGTTACTAGGTTCGCAATAACTTATACATACTTGCATATATATTAGGTCTCCGCAACAAACAGTATTAAACTGAGCTTTACTTAAATTTGATCAATAAAATAGACTTATATACGCTGAACTAATGGTATAAAAAATCCAGGTTTGCGAATGGCATATTCGATCCTTTATCATGAACGAATGTTAACTGAATGAATAGACGTGGTATATTTTCATATTTTCGTCTCAGCTTGGTTTAAATTGTCATATGCAGTCTTGAATGAAAATTTTCCCTCGCTAGGCTGGTTTGTGATATTGTTTATTTTTAACTTTTCCGTTATTAAATCAAGGTTCGATCCTGATATAAGCACCTGACCCATTATGTACATCCATTTTTCAGTATAAACTAAGCAGTGTATAATGTTAAAAGGCAATTGATCCTGTAAAACGATGTCGTCCATATTGAGAACACTTCACGTACTGAAAGTGGTAAATTCTGGACAATACGTAGAGAGTGCTCAATGAGAACTAAACCTGTCTATTGGATGAATTGCCTTTACTACATTATAAAATGCATAGTTTACACTGACAAATGTTTTTATATAGTGAAACTAGTCTTTAAATCAAAATCGCAACCTCGATTTGAGCAAGTGTTATCACCGCCTGTTCGTTTAAGCATATTTAATAATTACCTGGTCTTTGTTATCCTCAAAGGCTGCTGTATTCCGGTCAATTTTTTCCCAATATTTGGGGTTTCAGCTTCGAAGGCCTCTATCATAAGTCCACTCATCATATCAATTATAGTAAACTAATAAATGAATAATTAATTTCGTTTAAACGCCTTCGTTTTTACTTATTGGTAAATGTCATATTTATGAGTGGTGGTTCATTAGGTAAACGTGCGTCATGTATGTGAGTGGGTGTATATTAATATTTGTGAATCATTCGATTAAATATAAATACATGCACGTTCTTGATATAAGTGGATCTCGGGAAATGGCTTTCTAAACTGAAATTCGAAATATCGGCAAAAAGTAGCTACTGACATAAATATATTCGTATTTTTCATTTTATCTACTCGTCGCCTTTACAAAATGAGCTTCTATTGAGAAGTATTCTAGCTAGCCATCATTAGCATAAGTTGTATCTGAACACTTCTCTTAATTCTCTCTGTCTACCTATGTTAACATCAATCTTAATCTTTGGACCTCATAATGCGTCTGCTTTAGCCCATCCCTGTACTGAGTTGTACAACGTTGAATCGGGATCAGTATGTGATTTTGTGGCAGCTCTCTATTAGAATGATCTTCTTTAATATAATCGATTTCATGTTGATGATGATGATGATCATGCGGATAATGGTGATGGTGGTGATGGTTGTAATGATGAGGATGAAGATGACAGATATGGTGATAGTGGTAATGATGAAGAGATGATGGTGATGGTGATTGAGTTGTTGCTTTTGTTGATGATGATGATGATATATAAATTAACCGTTATGGGTTATGTGGATTCTCAATACGCATCATTTTTCATTAATTATTTGTTTCTGTGTCTACAGCTTACTATCTGTCTATTCATACTGAAATCATTTATGGATTTTCTCATAGTGGAGTAAGCATTCAACGAGTCATTGTGTACGATTGGAATCGGGTATTATCTACCGATAACATTCGCTGTATAAGTGCATACTGTAGCTAATTTCTGTGCTAAATTATGCAACGCCGAGTAGGCATCATTGGCGATTTTTTCGCAGTATATCTCTACAACCGTCTTCTTTATATTCGCCTTCTTTTTTCATTGCAGAGATTATTCTAGGTGGACGTCGTGTTTTAAAGGCGTACTGTTTGGCTGTGAAATCCAGATGGGTGTAGTGTGTGCGGAATGGAGGTTTAGGTGGCCTCCAGTCTGTGTGGTTCATACAGAGTTTAGTAGATATGTATTAGAAATCTGTATAGTTGTATACGCAAGACACTTACCTACATCTCATAATTTTTTGCTACGGTTTTTTATCGTTGTATGCTTAATGTTTTCAATCTTTAACATATCTTCACTGCTATGTTGGACAACTTATGCGAAATTATATCTGGTATAAACAGTGTTGAGGTTTTTACCTGGTTTGCGTTTTGAATAACGCATTAATGATTCCTGTTGTTTTTTTATCTTCAAAGTATTTTTTGAGGTTTGTTTGTCGTTGGTCAACATTTTATACTCTTAAACTTCCTGTAAAAAAAGTAATACCTTCGACATGCCTGGTTTGTTGAAATTGTTCATGAATGCTATTCAAATTTTTATTGATTCTTGACGTTTAGATTGTGCTTGCAACATGAACTCGGAACTAATCATTATGTAATGGCTAGCGATATTCCTAGGTTGCAGTGAACAGTTTACCAACTGTCCTAATATCCCTACCGATAAATTCATAATCTACGCGGGTTCTAGCTTTGCACAAACAGTTTCACAAAGATGCGATTGATCACAATTTACAGTTCCTTTTTGTCTTCGATCGGGCTGGGTTTGTATTGAAGACAAAAAGGAAATGGAAATTGTGATCAATCGGATCTTTGTGAAACTGTTTGTGCAAAGCTAGATCCCGCGTATGCAAAACGCGGCATTGGAAAATATAAAGATGACACTCCGCAATTAAATTTCAAAATAATACTTAATCTAACCTTAGTAATTTAAATTGAAAAAAAACTTGTCTATTGAAACTTAACTTTATTAAAAAGCGCATCTATGTGGCATAGTTATAAAGACAATATTTTCGCCAGAATTTAACTGGCATGGAATAATAAAGTTTTCGTCCAACACAATTTGTTTTGTTTAAACCAAGGTTGCGAACTTCATATAAGCACCAATACCATTACATATAAATTTTTCAGTATAAACTAAGCATTGCATATATAATTGGATTGATCTTTATATCGAGTTCGCAACCTTTGTTTAAATAATTTTTATCACTATCCGCGTAGCCAACGATTAATTACATAACTTTTTATCAATTTAAGTAGCTAACACAGAAACGTAGCTGAACTAATAATTATTCATGAAAACCTCGTATTGTTTAAAAATAACTTTTTCATAATTAACATTCTTGATGACTAATACCCAGTTTATCACTTATTTCAATCAAGTTAGCGAGTTTGAGATAAACAACAATCCCGTTTATTAAGCTTGCAAACTTGAAATAAATAAGTGTTATGGCCATCCGCACATCTATGATTGTTTAATTGCATAACGCACAGTTTATCACTTTTTGGATGTGTTTGGTTATATTTTTCGCTGTGTGTGTGTGTATGTTTTCTTCCAGAAGGTGAATCTTGCGAAATTTTGTCAACCTCAGCAGAGGAAAATGAGACAAGCAATGTGGCAGTGGCGGCATCTGTCGACACTGAGGCGGATGGTATCTCTTTTTCATCAACTGGTGGCGAGTCTGGCAAGTTTAAATTCAAAGATGAAGACGAAACTGCATCATGCCAGGTAGGCTGTTATACTTTTCACAAGATTAAAGTTGGCGGACTTGAAATAAGCTCAAACCTCAAGTTTTAATCAGTCGCATAACTAGTAGTGAAACTACCATCGATGCATGCGTTTGATGTCAGTTGTTCCATGTTGTACAACTGGTTACAAATACTGAATTGGTGTTGGTTACAATTCAAAAAACTTAATTTAAATAAACAGTTGTTATTAACACTCGCGCATTTAAAGCTAGCTTAATTTTATAACGTATTATAAATTTAGCAATGGCTGCACAAATGTAATTTTCTTGCATAGAATTTGTGCGACCGGCATTCCGTTCAAGTCGAATGTATCTGAGACAATTGAGGTTCAGAGCGTTAATTGGAATTTTCACTAATTTTACATAAATTGCGACTTTGGTCAGTTTGCCGTCGTGCTCTTGTGATAATCATTGTAGGTTGAGCACGTTGTTACGCGCGACTGACCGTCCTATGCTCTGTTGTGCGACAGTTTACAACAGAATTGGTGCTTATTTCAAGTAGGTAACATTATATTTGTTGTCATAAACCACCAAATAATGTTTGTATGTTTTAGGAATGTGGTAAAAGAGGCAAAGGTGCTTCAATCGTGATGGTGAGGAGAAAAATTATATCACCTTCCTCGTAATCAAATTTTGCTTTATTGCTTACATAGATGAATCCTCTCTCAATTAGTTGCTGCATATAATTTATTTTTAAAAAATTGGTAAAAAATATCTTGGATAATTTGTGTAAGGTGTGCCGTTCTTGGTAGTTTAGTCCAGTTGAATGGCTGTATGTATGCCAAATCAAGTTAAGCTTTCAGTGTGCTACACATAAATGTGCAATTTTTGTATTCAAGGTTTCGATCTTGATATAAGCGCCTGACCCACTAATTACATATGTATGTATAAACTAAGAATTGTATAGTGTAGAAAAGGCAATTCATCCAGTAGACCGGTTTCGTCCTTATTGGGAACTCATCATTAACTGGTCTGAATTTGCCGCAGACAGGGCTCAAACCTGGGCACGTATGCTTCGGAATCTGGTGCTCTAACAACTGATCCACCCTGCCGCACACTACACTACACGCAATTTTCAGTTATATAGTAACTAATGTAACCTGGTTAGTCTATTTTTCCTTCAGGTGGAGCTCATATGACATCCATTTAGACCAAAGTTCCGACTAACCATCCCAGATCTGCCAGTACTGAACAGACACCACATTAAATGGGGAAGTGATATTGAAATGGGCATTTATATAATTAATCGAACATTGGTTGCACAGGCGGTGGTAACATTTATTATAATCAGGGTTGCGAACTTGCTATAAACACCTGACCCATTAATTACTTACATATGTCGGTATAAACTAAGAATTGTATAGTGTAGAAAAGGCAATTCATCCAGTAGACTGGTTTCGTCCTTATTGGGAACTCATCAAGTACTGGCCAGAAACCAATCGAGTTACATTAGTTAGTATATGACTAAAAACTGTGTAGTGTGCGGTAGGGTTTAATTATATAAATGTTCATTTCAATACCACTTCCCTATGTAGTGTGGTGTCTGTTCAGTAATGACAGATTTGGGATGGTTAGTTGGAACTTTTGGCCTAAATGGATGCCATATTGGCTCCACCTAAAAGAAAAATAAACTAACCAAGTTACATTATTTAGTATATAACTACAAATTGTGTGTAATGCGGTGTGCGGCAGGGTAGCTCAGTGGTTAGAGCACCAGATTCCGAAGCAGACGTGCCCAGGTTCGAGCCCTGTCCACGGCAAATTCTGGCCAGTACGTGATGAGTTCCGAATAAGGACGAAACTGGTCTACTAGATGAATTTCCTTTCATACACCATACAATTCTTAGTCTACACTGACATTTATAAATAATTAATGGGTCAGGTGCTTATATCATAATCGCAACTTTGATTATTGCAATTGTTATCACCGCCCGCGCAACCAATGTTTGTTTAAATATATAAAAGTGTAATTTGGTGGTCTTAATTGCATAATATGACGTGTAGGACAATGTCAAAAAATTCTCAATGCGTTTCTGCTGTAATAGGCAACGCAGTTAAAATACCTAGTCTTCTTCGTTTTGATTTTTAGCAGAATATGCGTATCGGCTTGTCAATTGCAGCACGTGTAGAAGATTGCATCAGCCGTTTTTCACAAATGCGGACCAAAATATAGTCTGTAGAGGACGTATTGTTATCTACGTGTAAGTACGAAACACATGCATATATGGGATGTCACCAGTTGTGCAAGCTGACATTTCCCCATATTCCAAGTTTTTACAAGCTCACTTGCTACTCGTTTCGACAGGCTTAACACACTTTATACCTATCGATATTGACATATTCTCCTCGTCCTGTTCGAAACAACTTGTAGCTTAGTATGCCACGACTAAAACAAGTAAATGTTTCAGGTTCCTGACGCCAAGAATACACATCTTCCAAAACATTTTAATTATCTTACAGCGTCTCCGTATTTAGGCAATACACTTTTAAAGTGTCCAGAAGGTTGATACTACCCGAAGATTCTGCTTACACTGTCAGATTTCCTATGGCATACGACTGGTAACAGTGCTGTCATGTTATTTGTCTGCTTGAATATACTTTGATTTGTGGAAATCCAATGTTTTCAAACTTGTTTCAACTAATAATCCTTATAGGTGCAATCACGGAGGGCTTAACTTAATAGCCTATACGTGTGTTGAAAGCTTAACTCCCTACAAATTGTGCAGCCGACATTTCAGTGAAGTATCATGCATGTGAGCATACTAGGGCTGAGATCCGCGTTTCTCATTTTATCTATACACATCGCGGCTTGATCCTCACTATTCAGGTTGCCATTGTGAATAATTGTGTCGGCGTATGTGTGGCTGGTTAAACCGAATGAGTTTTGTGGTTTTCTCAATTCTGATAATTTGGTTTGAATAATCAATTATTTGTGCGGCCGTATTTTGCCTTACTAATCATGCTTTCTTACAGACCGACAGTGCTGTGGATGTCTTGGATTCGACCGAGATCAAAATTTCTTTAACCGATTCAAAGAACTTCGCCGCCGCCACATTTGAAAATGCCAATCAGCCTGACATCGGCACAAATGTTAAGGTATGATCATTCAATTACTGTTAGACATATTAAACTGTTTATTTACTGTTCATGTTAGCGAATGGACGTAAATTATGGTCAGAGCATTAATCAATGTTGAATTCTTTACAGATAAATTCTTAGTGTGCTCATATGCGACGAAGAGCACTTTACTGAAGGTGTTCTCTTATTAAGTTCTGTATATACCATGAAAGATTCGATCATCAATTACCAGGCATGTCTAGAAATCAATTGGTCTTTCGTCAGCGAGCAACCATTAATGCTTGTGCAAATTCTCCGGAAGCAAAATCACATTGCCACATAACTATGAAATAGTATTCATTGCTGTGGTAACTATAAACTAAAAATAGGTCGTTCATTCCCAGTAGGGACGGATGGTTTTAAATTAGCGTTTGTCTTCTCTTAGATATTCTGCCACTCACAGCGGACGAGAACAATCTGCCCTGAACATCTGTTTTAGAGGCGCAACAGTTGAACTTGCCTTCAACAGCTGTAGCTTCTCCCTCCAACGTGTGACTCGTTTAATGTTAATTGCGCAGTAAAACCAATCTCTTGAATAGTTATAGAATAGGATCGGTTTATTTCAAAGGCACTGACAAAGTTTGTAATCATTTTGCTGGTAAGACAAACTAGAGTCCGGCCTGACATATTTATGGCAACTGGTCGATTGAGTATTTGTATAACTGCAGTATATTAAGTCAACTAATACTGCCTTAATACACGTTGGTCTAGGAGATGAAATCTTCATTTTACCACGTTACTTCATTTATTTTTCACTTGATTTGGGCGCATTGATTTGATGATTATTGATTTTTGTGATTCGTTGTCTCCCGTCATAATTTCGATTTTGCAAAATATTTTAAATATAGACTGCAGCCGTATCAAATTCACTGGATAATGCTGTTTCATCTCATCCAGCGAATAATGGTAAGGCTGACCATAATAACACCGCAGATTCTGATCGTAGATTAGCTAGCGAAGAAATGCCAGGCAAAGTTGGTGAGTTAACTTTGTTAAAACAGATTTTCTCCGATTTGCTTATGTTTCAAACTAACATTGGTTAGGCGGACGGTGATTTCAATTACTTAAATCAAGGTTGCTACCATGATATTAAAACCTGACCCATTATGTGCATACATTTGTCAGTATAAACTAAGCATTTCACAATATTGAAAGGAAAAATAATCCAGTAGACAGGTTTCGTTCTTATTGCGATCTCTTAACGTACTGTCCGCGGCAAATTCTGGACAGTGCGTGATGAGTTCCCAAAAAGGACGAAACCGGTCTACTGGATGAATTTTCCTTTCAACATTGTGAAATGCTTAGTTTATACTGACAAATGTATGTATATAATTGGTCAGGTGTTTATATCAAGATCTGAACACCAATCTTTATTTTGCTAGCCGTGATGTATAGCTAACGTACCATCAGTTTGACCGAGTGTCACCTTTCTTCCTTCTTTGGTCATCATCAAGGCACTGCAGAATCCCGATCGATGGAATCAGACCACTATGCTTAGGCAAGAGGATTTGCGGTTCAAACCCCTAGTACAATGAATGAAAGGGGGTTTTTGGCTTCACATGAATATAAATTTAGTCTACCCTTCACTACATATGCATAATAAAATCATTTTGTAGTACTTGGGTTGATAGTCTTTTTATTGTGTATTAGGTTTTGCACACCTAGTAACAAATTAGTTCAAATATGACCAGAAGGATAAACCAAAGTCAGCATGAACGGAAGGTATAATCTCATGTGCACATTCGTTTCGTGCTTACTGGCGACTCATAAGTAGGAGCCGGTATTACTCTCTTTACCCACTATATATTTAGGGGAGGAATATGGGATAATTTGACGGTACAATATCCTTTACGAATGTGTAAGCCAGCAATAGTGGAGCTAACTTCGACAATGCGACCTCACACTATCACCAATAGTGGTGAAATTTAGCATATCTTGAATTCCATTGTTTTGATAATATGTACTGACTGGACAACCATAGTGTTGGTACTCGTTACATGCTCGGTTTATGCCATATATAGTGAGTTGACTTTGAAGTCGCATTGTCGAATACTTTATATGAAGTTAACTTCATTACTGATTACCTTCCAATTGTCCCACATTCCTCACCAAAGTATATAGTGGGTATAGGGTGTATTACCAGCTCTTACCGACAAATCACCAGTAAGCAAGAAACGAATGTGCACATGTGATTATACCATCAGTTCATGCTGACTTTGGTTTATCCGTCTGGTTCTGTTTGAACTAACTTTTTATTAAGTGCGCAACAAATAATACATAACTGCATATATATTACTTAAATCAAGTTTTCCAGCTTGAAGTAAACACCAATCCCATTGTATTTAACAAGTCCTCGAACCACATAACAAAACTATCGCCGACGACTGGTTAAATACAATGGGATTGGTGTTTACTTCAGGCTCGCAAACTTGATTTAAATAATTGTTACTACCAACCGCGCAATTAATGATTGTTTAATTGCATATATATTAGTTCTTCGCAACAAACAGTATCTAACTGTTATAGTCTTTAAACAATCATTGATTGCGTGAGTAATGGAAACAATTGGTTATATCCATTGGGATTGGTGTTTACTTCAGGCTCGCAAACTTGATTTAAATAATTGTTACTACCAACCGCGCAATTAATGATTGTTTAATTGCATATATATTAGTTATTCGCAACAAACAGTATCTAACTATTTGAGTCTTTAAACAATCATTGATTGTAGTAATGGAAACAATTGGTTATATCGATGGGATTGAATTGTTTATGAGCTCATAGACTTGATTTAAATAGTATAGTCTTTGTTGTGAAACGGGCTAATATTGATTATTCCTTCATGTATATTTTGGGAATATTTCGAAGTGCATTCCATTCCTCTTCTTATATATATATATATATATATATATATATATATATATATATATATATATATATATATATTATAAAACTGCATGTACGGATGCATGTTATGCATGAATTGACTTACTTGAGAATATGAGCACAAATGTACAACGCACGTGTGCGTGGTCTAAATCGACATGCGTTTATAGGCGAATGCCAGTTTTGAATACAAGCATGCTATCTATAACTAGATGTTGCACAATCTATTTGAACCTCCAGTTGCTCCGGGGCCGGAGGACAGTATTAGGAAAAACGCTTTACACTACATATAAAGCTTGTGCTATCTAAATGACACATATGCTCTGCATAGCTATCCCAAAGTCGCTCACCATCCCCTCCTCAACGTGGTACGACGGTGTCAACCATGTCTCGATGGCCGATCGTACATGGTCTAACGGGGCTATGGCAGTGGTGTCACCAGGGCGTGGTAGATTTCCGACCGGCAATCGGATCTCCTATAAAATACCACATGAGCCCGACGACGGCACCGATGACTCGGCGTGTGTTCCCCGCCACAAAAGGGTTCAACAGCCACAGGATTACATGGACTCCTGGACAGTACCCCGTACTTCCGAATGGCGAATGAGCTCTCAACAGCCACCGGCAACCATGCAACTTACTGCTGCCTTGCAGACTGCGCTTGGATGTGCAAAGGCTAGAGGTGCGTCCTCGATCAAAAAGCCGAGTGGTGAGGGGACACCACTTGTACCAAATTCCCAAGAAACTCCATGAAATTGGAGCTGGCTTATCCTCCAAAAGGAGTCAGCCGCAGTAAAGTTAAAGTAAAGTTGGGCTTAAAGTGCATCTCCCACCTAAATCAGATTTTGCGATGCTTAAGCGCTAAACTTGAGTATTAGCGTCAAGCATAGCCAAGACTTTATTTGAACTTCTCGTTATACTTTGTAAAGAGATTATGACGGAGTAAAAAGCGTCGTTGCTGTCCTTTGTGCTGCAACCAGTGGAAGCATGTGCAGATAAAACGTAAAGGTAACGTTCATTGAGATCTCTAAAATTGATTTGCGTAAATGCCTTTAAGCTGTTTAAAGGCATCTATTTAGATAACCAAGCTTCATTTCGTGAGCTAAAGACAATACCGACTCATTATTGTCCAAGTTTAGAAAATTCCGCGGTACCTAAGGTTTAAAACCAATAACGTGTAGATAAGTTTGATGCACCAAATTCTTTAATACTCGTAGGATCCTGAATACTTGATTCTTCTACGTAACATAGCAATTTCTAGTTTGTCTAACCTACGAACTAGAACTTCTTGCAACCCAATTTATCTCAATTTTCGTACATCAAATGCGCGTCAGCCCATACAGTATATATGAATTATTTTTCGTGCTATCCATGGTGTTATGTTGGTTTTGAATGAAAACTTGGTTTCCTGTTTCTAGTGGGGATGGTTTACAATAAGTTTTCAGCTCTTAGATAGTCTGCCTACTAATGCTGACAAGCACCAGTTTGCCAGGCGCCAATGTCTAAGTTATCCTTCAATAGACGAAACATTCCCTTCGTGGCTGATAGGCTTGCTCTTATTTGGTTTCTACTCATTTCACACTAAGTGTTATTGTGTAGCTAAGCCAAACTCAAGGCTTCACATAAAATGGGATGCTGGGTACACCCAATTAAACATGGTAAGGTTCATGCTACCATTACCGGACTGATTAACTGATGCCCGTCGGTCGTCATGCCGTATAGTTAGCATCACACGCCAATGACTAAATTATACATGTCACTAAAAATAATCTTCAATAAAAATATCATTATTTCTTTCCCGCGCTTTCTCTCTTTCCAAATATTGCCCCAACTTTAACTATTTGAGGTGGGAGTTTAAAGTAATATCGATATTTCAAATTAAATATTAACTAGTTAGACTATGCATACGTAGATCTACACCTCCAACCATGATATTTTCATTTGTCAAATGCAAAGAGAATTTAGCTTGTGATGGTCGTGATTCACTTAGCTTGGTGTTCGCTAACATCAACAAACTTATATAAAAACGTGTACTTAATTTATCTTTTGTATTTGAAATAACGAGGTGTTGGCAGAATAAGGCATGAATAGATTTAAGCTAATAGTCTTCATTGGCACAGCACGGATCGTGTAATACACAGAGTGGTTTTATTAAAAATATTACCTTCCCCCACTCCTTATTATTGCCTCCATATTAACTACTTAAATTAGCACAGTCAAAAATTAATTAAGCCTCTAGATAAGATATTTACAATACTAAAACGTATAATTACACCACCAAGCTTATAATTTAAGTTTAACGCATGCAATGAGAAATTAACAATCGATGGTTTTAGTGTGTGTACGATTACATTTGTCTGAGCACACTAACTTGATTAAAATAGTTTCCACATAAGTGACGAACATCAGTTTCAAATATAGCATTAAACAACAGCATAATTGAATCCTCGTATACGAATTTCCTTACTTTCTTTACATTTGGATACTGTTTATGGCGGATAACTAATATGTATGAGTTTTCCCACATTCCTCACCCAAATATATAGTGGGTAAAGGGTGTAATACCGGCTCCTAGTGATGAGTCGCCAGTAAGCATGAAACGAATGTGCACTAGATAATACGTTCCGTTCATGCTGTCTTTGGTTTGTCATTCTGATCATATTTTAACTTGTTTGTTACTAGGTGCGCAATATCTAATACACAATTTCTTTACCTTTGTCTTATGTAAAATAATTGAGCTTTGACAGAAGAAGGAATGAAAAATTTCGCCCCACCATATTCCTTAAACAGAACACGACGAAATTAAGTCTTCTAATCTTGTTTCGCACAACTGGGTAAAATTTATTTTGTTGCAATACGTCGATCAAACGGCCTTCTTATGTGACGTTTATTAGCTAAAATTCTGTGGATTAAATGCAAAAGAAAAACTGAAGTTAATGCTGTGTTCTTAAGTCCCTCTCAGTTAAGGCACACGATACCTGCACGGTATTAGCGCTAGTGGTACACAAGTTGTGCTCTGTTGACATTTTACGGTTGCAGGCCAAGTAATGCCATGAAGCCAGCCAAAGATAGACATGCTTGTGGCCATCAACACTATCTCACAACAGAAATTCTTTTGTACTTAAAATTTATCGTTTACTTACATAGTTATATTATTAATGTATAGCTAATTCAATTTGTGTTTTTTGTGTACATTTATTTGTATTTGATGCATACACCCACTCATGAATGCTGTCTGCAGATTGTGAAGAAGCGAGCAGTTGTAGGAAAGCTTGGGATACCATCAATCAAGACAGAGTTATGTCTTCAGCCGGTAAAGACAGTCTAATCTTGGACACCATAAATCGGCTACAGACAGACCTCGTCCACTCGAGAACACGCGAGGCCGATCTTAGCTCTAGCCTGCGAGAAGCGAAGACTCGTCTACGTGTCTTTGAGGAGGTCAGTTTCATTTTGCCAGGATGTAACGCAATTTTCCTTACTATATCACAGGCAAAACATTGTGCTCGTCGGGCATGAATCACATAAAGTAGAAGCAATTTTATAGTATCCAAGCGAACTCTACTATGCATTGTGTGAGGTCCAACAAACAGTCAATCTGACCATAAACAAGCTGGAGAAGGAGCAGCTGCGCAATCGATATCATTATCATCACCAACGACGTCAGAAATTTCACAAGATAAACGATTAGTATTGCAATCTGCCTTTCCTGTGTTGTTGCCAGGCTTAAAAATACAACTCGTGAATAGGGCGACTCGACAAACAACATACGTGTAAAAACATCCGTACATAGACTAGCCAGCAACACGGAAGTCTAGTCAAAAACTCAACCCATCGATAAAAAAATAACCATATCTCAAACATAACTCTGTTATACGGTTATAATGACCACGATACACACCCAGACGCACTCACAAATCATCGATGAATTGGGCTTCAATTTCCCGGTGTGTTCAGCTGTTTCGCATACTATATCACGGAAGAAACAATTCAAGAGGCCTTAATATGCATATATAGATATACATTCCAATGCATTGCTATTTTTTTACACGTTCCATATTAAATCGATCACCAATTACATTTAAATACTGTTTGTTGCGAAGAGCTAATATGTATGCAAGTATGTATTAGGTGTTGCGAACCTAGTAACAAATTAGTTCAGTTGTGACCAGAAGGATAAACCAAAGGCAGCATGAACGGAAAGTATAATCTCATGCACATTCGTTTCGTGCTTACTGGCGACTCATCGGTAGGAGATTATACTTTCCGTTCATGCTGCCTTTGGTTTATCCTTCTGGTCACAACTGAACTAATTTGTTAATAGGTCCGCAACACCTAATACATACTTTCATATGCGACAGTAAGGCTGATGTAACACTTTGCAATAGTAGAAATAGCAGCAGTGACGGTATGAATACTAAAAAAAGTGATACCACACTGTATCGGCTGGCCCGAGTGGTGAGGGGATACCACTTGTACCAAATTCCCGAGAAACTCCATGAAATGTCACAAATACCGTTCATGCTACGGCGTCCCCGGCAAGCGACGCGCTCTGTATCAGCGCGAAAACACCTATTTATTTCGGGTGTTGGAATGTTTGATGTTCCGAAATGGCTGCCAACCACCCGGCATGGAGAGGTATAATCCGGGATTTCTATGGAGCCGGCTTATCCTCCAAAAGGAGTCAGCCGCAGTAAAGAAAGAATACATACTTGCACCCATTCCGTTGTTTTGTGAAGAAAATAAATCTGCTTTGCAACGTAAGACGTATAAACATGGTTCTGGCGGAAGTGTTTATTTAACTTTCTCTCGTAGTTACCTCTTCATGGTTTACAACTAAACAGAAAATTTCACTCTATTTGATTATGCCAAATAAATTAATCCAGATTATTGGTTGTAGACACTGGTCTGCATGATGACTTTGGATAAATTATCTACACACATACATGCATACATAAACACAAACAGATATAAATACATAAATAAATACATACATATGCACTCAGATGATGATCATGGAAGGTCGAAACGCGTCAGTGCGTGCGACTGGCGGTAGTTTTGCTATTTTGTTCGAAGACTGGTTAAATAAAATGGGATCGGTGATTACTTGAAGCTCGCAAACTTGATTTAAAGCATTGTTACCACCACCCGCGCAATCAATTAATGTTTAATTGTATTGTCTATATATGTATATGTGGCGAAAGCTGCAAACAGTTAATGTTCATTACTCATAGAAATTGTGCAGCCGACATTTCCAGTCAAGTACAATATATGCGAGACTATTGAAGGTCAGAGCCGCTATCTAATGTCGCTTTCAATATGTATTAATTGCGGTTTGATTCTCGCTAATCAGTTTGCCGTCGTACTCTGATGATGACCATGGAAGGTCGAAACGCGTCAGTACGAATGACCGATGGTAGTTTTGCTCTGTTGTTCGACGACTGGTTAAACATAACGGGATTTGTGTATACGTCAAGCTCGCAAACGTTTTAAGCACTTGTTATCAGTACCCGCGCAATTAATATTTGACTGCGATTCACAACTTTAAAAAACAAGCACTAGTTTTGCCGAATCGTACGACTGACCTTGTTACACCTTCTTAAAGCAAGAATAATAATATTTGAATTGTAATGACAGGATGTCGATTATATTTTCTCGGTATAAAATTGACATTCAATTAGGTAGCATAAGCATTACATTCAGTGGACTTGATTCGTTCTTATTAAGAACTCTTCAAGTACTGTTCAGAATTTGCTATAGATAGAACCAGAATCGTGGCATATATGTTTCGAAGTCTGAGACTATCCATCGCGCCATCCGTGCCATATTATACACGCAATTTGAAGTTTTATACCAACTTACGTTTCTGGTTAGCGCTTCTTTCGTATGGAACCTATTTGGAATCTCGTAATATATCGCCAGTACTTGAAGAGTTCCCAATGATGCAATGTTTGGTTTATACTGACAAAATACATATAATTAAAATCCTGCCATTAGACTTAAAATAAGTATAGATTCCCATAGTGGCATGGTGTCTGTTGTAGAATGACGGATCGGAGGTAGTTAATTAGAACTTTGTGGATTAATGTATTCCAAGTAAGTACTACATGAAGGAAAGGCTAATCAGAAACCATAATTTGGCATGACATCAAATTGCGTATAATATGTAGCACGGTTGGTACAATGTATAATCTCAGTCTCCGAAGAAAAGGTGCCGCGGTTCTAATCTCGTTCACGCCGTATTCTAGGAAATACTTGAAAAAATCTCAATGAGGACGAAACCTATCTACTAAATGACTTTACCTGATCTGCGTTTTGACTAACGCAGCTTTCATTGTTCCAGTAATTTTCTTTTTTCATAATATTTCGATCTACATTACCGTAGATCTTCATCAGATGCATTTCACGAAATAAATGAATTTTTTTTTTTTTTTTTTTTTTTTTTTTTTTTTTTTTTTTTTTTTTTTTTTTTTTTTTTTTTTTTTTTTTTTTTTTTTTTTTTTTTTTTTTTTTTTTTTTACCACTCAGGCAGACAACTGGTCTCCTCTTGAATCTTATGGTTACCTATAGACTTTATTGATCTTATTCCTTCCGGCCGCGATAGGTATACACGTTTATTTTGACAGTCTATCGTCTTAACCCATTTTCTAATGAAATCAAGTCCCAATAAGGGCGTCTGCGTATTCGAAACAACAAAAGACATATGATAGACCTTTTCATTTATTAACAACTTTGTGTCCCACTCGCCCACAGCCACCATCGATGCGCCCGATGCCTGACATAAACTTGTTTTCGTAGGTTTTATATTGTTCAATGGCCAAGTCAATGGTAGTACCGACACATCCGCTCCAGTATCCAATTGCATTATTACTGGCTGTCCGTTGAAGAGTTCTAAAAATGTAACTTTAATGAAAATTCTTACATTTGGCAGTGTTTCCCACACTTCCTTTTCTTCACAAGCCATCTGGTTCGGACCACTTTTTGGTTTGTTCTGCTGGTCTTTCTTCGATCTACCCGTCGGAGCCACCAAAGGATTAATTTTTGTGCCTTGTTCTCTGCCTCCATTATTTGTGAGATTGTTCACCCTGTTACCCCACTGCACTGGTCGTTTTCTAGGGGCAGTACATGGGTTTTGTTGCCGCTTATACGCCGTATTCGTCGGAGCCGGAGTCCTTATATACTGACTTTGTTTCCAAGCCACTGGCTGTTGCCTTCTGTCGCGGAACTGCTTATTATGACGCGAAGAATTCCAATACGGTATGTCGCTCCTCTCAGATGTTGTAACTGTACCCATGCGTGGAGATGCCGCTGCCATCTTATTTGTCATTATGGCTGAGCTTTGAAGAGCCTGAAGTCTCTCTTCAAGGCCTCCTGGGCTGCTGGATATTTCTCCGTATCTAGTAGGATCCAGCAGCATGAACATGATGGCCTCATGTAGTTGCAAGCCTGGTAAAGACTCGGTAAGCTTCGAGAACCACCGCTTGATACGTGCCATGGTATCCAAGGGCATCTCACCCTTTAATGGTGTCAGGCTGTATAATTCTGAGAACACTTCTTGAGGCCTGGCCCGGAAATGATCCAATACGCGTCTTTTGTATTCTTCATATGTGAGGTCAACTGGCAATTCCAATTGGACAGCTACTGTCCGGTCCACTAATTCCTGTACAGCTACACGCACAATAGGTGCTTCCAATGTAAATTCTTGGGCTCGCACTGATGCTTCAAATTTTTCGAACCACAACTGTGGCCTTTCCACATCTAGTGGTGCTAACATCGGCTTAAACTCTGATGACGGTCGGACATAACTCGTCGATTCGGCTGAAAACGCTGGCATATTAATTCCTGATTCCTCTTCGCTGGGGTCGCCATTATTGTGTCCACCTATGTTGGATGGTCCACGTACTTGGATGTCTTCTGTATTTATTATTAGCGTATCGTCTAGACGAGCCTTAATTGTGCCTAATTCTGCAGTTAAATTATTCATTTGAGACGCCAGTGCCTGAATCAACGCTTCGACCCCATCAGAAGACATATTTAATTGTGCCATAAATGCTTTATTTTTACTCAATTATATATAGAATTTTGCACGCACAACAACAATCTATTTAATAAAACAAATTTACACATTAATTAATATATGTGCACATCAGCTCAACGTCTGCTTTCTCATTGTGCTGCCTGCTTACTTCTTATCCGGGCGCTTCTGCGAGGAATTTCTGTTGAAATAATGTCTGCCCTAGATAAGACCTTTTGCTCATTATTTGTCTTAAAGGTGGCTATTGGCTCAAAGCGGTAGCCAAATACTTGCTAATGCTATTGGAGTACTGTCAACCTATCTCATTTGAAGCATTCTATAGAATTTACCAAACGGTTAATGTTTAGTGTTAATTGTGCAATAACAAAATGAGAGCAAGTGTGTCAAATGATGAGGCTAATTTTTGGCTGCGCTAGGAAACTGGCCACTAGCGTCTCAAAATTAAGGAAATCGGGATATGTTTCTCTGGTTAACCCTACGTGTCAATCTATCTAATGGAAGAAAAACTGAATCTAAAGCGTCCATTCCCACTATTAAATATTTTGTATAGTTATGCAGCGGTGAATAATAAGTATTATCAAAGATTATGTATTGTTTTCTATGATGATATTGATCTAAATATTAGTGTGGAAATGGGATTTAATTTGTTCTTTCTCTTATTCTTGCAAATTTCATTCAAGTGCCGACAGCTTGAACCTGAGGAGCCAAATAGTTTTCAGTTATCTCTCCTCGACTGTCTTTCTTCCGTTGAAATTATTTTAAATCACTGCTATCGTTATTTAAGTCTGGCATTCCTCTTAGCTAGTAAAGATAGCAATAATTTTGGCTCAGATTTTGTTCTGCTTCGCTAATGATTGCAGCTTGGTTTGCCTTTGTTCTATCATTTTTTTGCGAACTCTCTGATTGTTCATTATACCTACTTGGTGTGAAGTAAAGAACTTTTCTCTTTTGACGCTACATTTCAGCATAACGATGACATTCTTAAAAGAAACCTATAAACTAAGAGAGATTGAGAAGCAAGACGACCTATTAAGGTAGACCTTCTCAAACGAAACATGCCAAAGATCACCTAGACCTTCATTGGATGAACAAACTAGGCCAAGTAAATTGTAAATCAATGCGAAATCACAAGTAAAAATTTCCCTTCGGTTTTAACTTATGCTCTTCAGAACATGACCTAATCTCGCAGTTAACCCATTGACTACGGTCAAAGAATCTTGTTTTATTATAAATATGTGGGAAGATCATTGAGCAAAATTCAGTGTCACATGGGGCAAAGTTGTTAAACAAAACCAGCGATGGGCACGTGTATCCCATCTTGGAGGACAAACTTATTCTATTCTACTAACTTTAATTATCGGATTTTATTGTTGCCTAACAAGTCACGCTATTAAATTTTACGGCAATTTTACACGCAAGCTGAGAAAAGAATACATTAATGAGCAATCGGTCTGTAATTTTAGGTTAAACGTGATCGAGCCAGTGCCTTAGTACTTCTGCAGTTTATTCGACATAATTTTCACAGTGGGTTCTCATCTGCTCTTTCTGGTCCCGTTGGGTCGAATCTGCTTTTCTATGTATATTGTCTGTTTTACAACAATTTCTATTCTTTTCTTCACACTTTTCTTTGCTCGAATTGACATAGGCCAATCAACCGAACGACACACAGAACGAATTGCTGCGTGTCCAGGAAGAGTTAGCTGCAGTTAAACTGCGTGAGGCGGAGGGAGTCCTCCGCCTGAAGGAGATGCGTCGACGTGTAGAGGAGTTGGAGTCTCTTTGGCAGGTTAGTTCCCCGTTACTAATGTCGAATGAAGTTTCTTCTATTTAAATTATTCTTTTTTGAATTTTATTCATGAAAAATTTTTATTTCAATTTAAGTTGAATATTTACATATTAAAATTATAGATATATATAGATTTGATGTCGGATAACCGAATGTGGATTATATACTTGTTGTTAATATAAACTCAACGTTGCATCAGGTAGCAAAAGCAATTCATCCAGTAGTTCAGTTTCGTCATTCT
Organism: Eudiplozoon nipponicum; assembly: GCA_029291075.1. Classification (NCBI taxonomy): domain Eukaryota; kingdom Metazoa; phylum Platyhelminthes; class Monogenea; order Mazocraeidea; family Diplozoidae; genus Eudiplozoon; species Eudiplozoon nipponicum. Next base: position 213,452 of record JAQBSW010000336.1, read on the forward strand.
TGGGAACTCTTCGAGTTCTGTCCATAATTTGCTACGAATGGAACTCGAAACAGGGTACATTTACTCCAGGATTTGTCACCTAGAACTTTAGGTCTTTAGAGATTCCAAATAGGTTCAACCTGGAGAAAAGGCTAGCCATAAACATATATTGGTACATGACTTAAATTTGCGTATAGTTTGTGGCACATGTGGCACAGTGGTTAGAGTCACAGACTCTGAAATAAATGCGTTCCAGTTCAGGTCCCTTCCGCGGTAAATTTTGAACAGTTCCCAATAAGAGTGATAACAGTCTACTGGATGAATTTCTTTCGCTACTTGATACAATTTTCAGATTATAATGACAAAAAAATTTTTGTGTGTTTATTTTTTATAGTGTAATCTAAAGCAAATTACTTCCGCATAATATGTTTCGTAAAAACAATTTGTTATTAGAAATTTTCATTAATTTTCAAGTCTTAGAAACGAAAGACCTAAGAAATGTTTGAGAAGCGTTCGCTGTCTTCATTCTTATCTATATTTTTGCTGGCCAAGTTCCGAGCCGTAATTATATAGACTGTTTACCTGTGTACTTCCATGTATGTTATAAATTTAACTAGCATTAACTATTCACACGTGTCAAAATGATTTTATGCATCTGCAACTTAGAAGACCTCAGATGAGCCCGAAGTCGTATTACAGAACAATCCTGGAATTTCTGCTAAAGAACTTGAGGAGCAACGAAGGCAGCTGGAAGTCCTCAGTATTTATGATGGCGAAAATTTACTTCAATGCTAAGAATGCAACGTCACTAGTCGCTGGAACTAATGTATGTTCGTACCGCTTATTCTGACAGCAACTGTCAGAATCGGTTCATTTGTTCTTAAGATAGGGTCAATTATATTCTTCTGGTACCGACAAGACTAATGTTGACTCTGCTGATTCGAGTAGCTATAACCCACCGGTCGTCTGAATAATTCAATAATTAATTGAGTTATAAGTTTTACTGAAATCCAGTGAAAAAGAATCTATCCCTCGTTCTTCTTCTTTTCCCCACCCCCGAACTAATTGTAGTTTGTCTATCAACTCACTTTCTGATTTTAATTTGGCTGGTAATATCACCTATTACATCTGTATATTTTGTTTTAGTATAGTTGCATCGGTACCATTGAGACACGGCCAGTCGCCATAGATGTTTCGGTTTTAGTAAAAGGCGGGTTTTAGCCACTACTATCGACTTTTATCATTAACCTTAGTGGTAAAAAATAGGTTAAAATCGTTATGCTCCAGTCGTTTATGCCAACGCCAGTTATCAGTTTCCTCACAAATCTAACTAACTTGTTCTGGAGTACATGTCTCGCCGTTATATACGCAGTTGATCCGCGGTTTGGCTTTGGTTCTTCCCATGTGGTCCGGCCACCCAGGCACTACAAGCGTTCACTGCTCGTTAATACGCATTGATACCAAGACATTACTATTATTTAATTCGACGGCACGTTCTATTGATATTGAAGCATATTTGTTACATTGGACCAGATACGTGGGACTAATGAAAATTCGTTTCTATGTTTTGTGAATTGTGCCTCTAACATTTTGTATAATGTATGAAAATATTACATATTTTGCTAAGGCTCATCTGTCTGCACGTCCTCAAACGAAACACGACGCTAACTGCGTGACTGAGAATTCTGGCTCTGTGTTGCGTTTGACAGATCGTGTTCTCGAAGCCAAACTCAACGGTGAAATCTCAGAGTTACAACAGAAGGTGGGTTCAAATAGGTGTATCTTTCATGTTTTTTTCTTTAATAATCATTCTTTGTCTGGTATGTCCTATAAAAAGTGACATGCCAACAAAGCACTCGGTGTGTTGGTATGTGTGGCAATAGCCACCTTTAAGACAAATAATGAACAAAGGGTCTTATCTAGGGCAGACATTATTTCAACATAAATTCCTCGCAGAAGCGCCAGTATAAGAATGAAGCAGTCAGCCCAATGATAAAAGCAGACTTCGAGCCGAAGTGAACATAAATTAATTAATATGTGTAAATTTGTTTTATTAAATCGATGCTCGTTGTGCGAGCAAAATTCTATATGTAATTGAGTAAAAATAAAGCATGTGTGGTACATTTAAAATGGCTTCTGATGGGTTGGAAACGTTGATTCAGGGACTGACTTCTCAAATGAATAATTTAACTGCAAAATTAAGCATAATTAAGTCTCGTCTGGACGATACGCTGATAATAAACACAGACGACATACGTGTACGTGGACCATCCAATATAGGTGGGCACAACAGTATGCTTCCCTTTTTGGAAGCTATTTCAATAAATCAACTTTGATCAGAACTGTGCAAGCAAAAAAAATTGTCCGTGCACTGGCATTTCCATGGGGCTTTCCAAGCCCCAAGTGAAACTGTGTTCAGTTATATTTCCTTTTTTCAACGTTTTTGACTTATAGATATATATTTTTGTTGTTGACGTTTTTCTATCTAAAGGTAACTTCCGTTTTCTTTTGTATCTCCTGTAAAACCAGTTGACAAGATAAGACTAAAGCGCTACTGTGTAATTTTTAACATATTATTTAAATTCATATTGGGTAATAAATGTGTTTTTTTTAAGAATTACTACCATACTTTACCACATCGAACCCTGTTCTCAATGTACTAGTAAGCTATCACTAGTTTCTAGTAGACAGACCTGATTAATTCTGTCTTACATGATTATGTGCATCTAGAAAATATGGACCATGCCTAGGCCTCCGTTCATACATTAGTGCATGTATGCAGGTTATTTCTTTCACATGAGCAGTGATCAATTTCGAAAGTAACTTCTTTATGGATAAATGGTCATTGAAACCAGCTGTAAACTGATATGGAACCGGTTAGTGTTGCTGTTGTTGTTCATGAATTCGTTAACTGAAGATACGTTCAAAAGACACGGCAAAAATTTACCATTGTCCATGGACTGGTTTGATGATCATGCTGTGAGGTTAACGCATCGGTAATACGTCAAAATACCTGAGGAGATTTTCTTCGTAAGCTATAAATTATGTTTATAATCCAAATTGAATAGAGGTAATGAATTCAATTTTCATTTTCTAGATTTAATTTTCTGTTCGATTTGGTAAATAGGAGTAAGGGCCTTTGATGGCAGGCCACCTAAGAAAAACGAAATATTAAATACTAGTTAAATCAAGGTTGCGATCTTTATGTAGACACCCGTCCCATTATGTACATACATTTTTCAATATAAACCAAGTATTAATAGACCGGTTTCGTCCTTATTTGGAACTCAACACATATGCTTCTTAATCTATTGCTGTTACCACTTTTGATGTAGAATTCCGATTTTTATGCTGCTTCTGATATGTGTATATGCAATAATATATTAGGTATTGCGAACCTGATAGTAAGTTAGCTGAAATGGGATCAGAATGATATGCCGAAGTTAGTCAAGAATATTGCGATACTTAATTATCTCTACTCTGCTTGTAGTGCTTTTATGTAGCATACGAGAATTATTGATATTCACTCTAAATCCAAATTTTGTCAGTCGACGATTAGTTAAATACAATGGGATTGGTTTTTATTCCAAGCCTCGCAAACTTGATCTAAAGAATTGTTACCACCACCCGCACAATCAATGATTGTTTAATTGTATTAGTCTTTACTAATCAGTCTTGGCTTTTTGTTTGAAATCATTCGAAGCTTTGGCTTTAGTTAAATATGATTAACTGCACTGACAGCTGCAGTAACTTTAGCTACACTACAGATGCCATACTTTAATGGCAAGTCGGCGAAAGGATGATGTAGCAAGAATTTGTTCTACAACATACGACGTTAATTACTACAGTCTGTATTCGTGAAATTTAGGGTCTTTTTATTTCTTCTGCACTGTTTGTCTCATGCTTACTCTTTCCATGTTTAAAGCTCGATTTGGAAATAAATTATCTTCTTCACAGGTGATGGAACTTTCGGCTCAACACGAGTTGTCCAGCCGTCAGGCGGATCGTAGAGAACAGCGGCATGCCGAATTGCTTGATAAATTGGCTGAGGCTGAGGCCCGAGAGCGTCAGTTATGTGAAGATTTGCGACGAGCTGAAATCGTTTGCTCGGATATTGAGGCGAAAGTAAGGAAACATTTATTTTCTTTCATAATTTCCTACCACTGCATTAATGTGATCAATAAAATAATTCTAATGATTCAAGAAAATCTATGATACTTTTATTAAGAGAAATATATCGAAAACTGTCGTTATGCCACGTTTTAATCCGCTGCACGGCACACGGCCGTTAGTCTTCATAGAGTTCATCAATTTAGGAACCCTTTTGACAGTGGCGGAACGACTCCTTGAATTTCAAGTTAAGTTTTCCAAGTTACAACTGATTTTGTACGCCATTGTGTAAGCGATCGTCCATTTATCTAAGCATAACGTACAGGTTCCTCGTAGTAATAATACTGACCATTTCCTTGATGTTAATTAGATGAGAAGGATAACCGACTATAGCGGCAACCATACGGACGACATTGTGGACCAATGCTAATACTCGATTTGATGTCGGTTGTGCATCGAAGCATAAATTAAAAGCACATTTTACAAACCGACCACTCCTATGCAACAGCTCTTCAATTTGCCACCAACGTAACATCTTTATTAAAGAACAGTGACTGTGCTGATTTGAATGTTGTCTGGCAAGTCCACTAGCATATCTTGCTCGGCCGACTTTTGAGAAAGCTTCGGTGAATAGTTGAATGCACAAGAATCTTAGATCAGCCGTCTCGAGCAATAACACTAGTATTTCCTACATCGTTTGCTTGATTAAGCAGTGCTGTATTCTCACAAATAAAGAGTAATATGTTTGTATATCCTAAAATAGCCAGCGAGAAGCATTTTCTAATTGAGAGGCATTTTAAATTCTACTCTATAGGTTTATGTTCTTCTGGAAACCACGTTTGAAGTGATGCAGATCTCCGTAAATATATTAATGCATTGTACTGCTAGAAATATCCAATTAGTTAATTTTTTTGCATTTATAATGATCAATTTTGAATGCATTTCATTTATGAAGAAATTTCTATGGAGACCATTTTACATGTCAGTGTGCAGACTGTTCTACTTAATTATGTAACATTTTATCATTACCATAATAGAAGACAATGCATCAGTATTCAAAATCCGATGCTTCTATGCCGCATAACTATGTAAATATTTATGGTTATGTGTGAGGTGTAAAAGCACATTAGATCGCTCAAATGTAGTGAAGCTGAATGACTGAGATGCCGAATTCTAATTGTCACCCCAGGCTGATGAGCATAATGTATGGAGATAATCTGGTTTTGAGGCACCAGCGATCGAAGCTTTCTTCATAAATCGAACCATTCCCTCTACACTTGGCACACAGTCATTCACTATCTACTTAATAATGTGTGTTACCTGCAAAGTGGAGCCGAACTCGTGGCTCCATATTAGGTAGTCGTGGTGTATCCGAGTAGTTGCAGCAAGGTTCCGTACAATTTTCCAGTACTTCTATCTATAATGCACCGATCATTTGTGCTGACATTTGTGGGCAACGTACCACACAAGACATCCTGGAAAATTATTTGAATTCTCGGATATCGTAACTGTGTTTCAACTTGATCATTGTTGAAGCTAAACCATGGTACTTTACTTTTTGAACTTCAATCCATGTTAAAAATAAATGAATTTGCTCAAACTTTTGATAAATTGACGACAGATCTCCTGCATCTAGGATTTACATGTTTGAAGAATTGTTTAAGCGTTCGTGCACTTATAAAAACATGGTCATATGTGCATGTCATGAAAAAGTAAATGGATCGTTCTCTCTCCCTCTCACTCTGTCTACTTTTTTCACCAACTTCAAACTATATTTTTGTTCTTCACGAATAACCACACGAAATAATTCACCCTCTTAGAATACCCAAAGTGCACATCGTCTGTTTAGGTCTAACAGAAACTACATCTACACTTGTTTATTTCGGTGAGCACATTTCTTGACGCACTGCTTTGTTTAATCGGCGAATAACTTAGTTTACTCCCCATTACCCTCGGTTGTTATAGCATTTCTTTTCTCCATTTTAAAATACTCCTTGACCATTTAGTAGCTCGACAGATATATTTTCTCCACGTCTTCCTTCGTACAAGTGCTTCGGCTCAATTTTTATGCGTAATACCGGCTCCTTCTGATGAGTCGCCAGTAAGCACGAAACGAATGTGCATGAGATTCTACTTTCCGTTCATGCTGCC
>JAQBSW010000337.1:0-219515 GCA_029291075.1 Eudiplozoon nipponicum
GAAAGTTCCCACGTACGTTCTCTAGACGTAGCATTTATGATAATTACTAAATGTAATATCGGAAAGGCGTTAGCCACATACGAAGCTTTATGGATAAACAAATTGCCTGATTTATGCAAGCAGAAGTATTTCCAGGCATTGAGCTTGAACTAGAGGTGATGCACACAATTGATTGGTTGTTCAATTTACATATAACGTGATATTCATTTGTAGATACTTGAGAAGAATATGAAAAAATGCATTTCTTGTATCTGATAAAATTTCATTTTTTGCTCATGGAAAGTGTACTAGGAAAGTAGGAATCATTGAAAGGTATAATTGCATGTGCACATGAATTTTGAGCTTACTGGCGAATCATTAGTAGCAGCTGGTGCCATTCCATATATCCACTGTATATTTTTGGTCAAGAAATGTAGTAAAGGTGGACGGTTTAATTTTATTTAAGTATTCTCCTGGTTGTTAGTGTTTTTATTCCAATCAATTGTGGTCGACAATTTGAGAGACTAATTTTTTCCCTTAATAACACGTTCATTTTTATGATATAAATATTTCAATGATATTGAGTACTGCATTGTTCGTAACAAGTACCCTTAGATATGGCACTGCTTCAATAACTTTTCTCATTCAAGCGCTGGTGAAGACAAGAAACTTAGCAAAATCACAATACAGTTTTTTCATTTGTTGGAAAAAGTAGTTATTTGAAATTTGATACAAAATTTATGCGATGAAATAATTTATAAAAATTAGGTTTCTGTAACTGATTACGCAATATTCTCCTATATCTGCGTCCTACGTTAAATTATATTTTATAGTTAATATAAGCAAAATTTGCCTGTCAGAATTAAGTTTTGATTGAAATGGTATAACGTAATATAATTTAGTTCGATAGAATCTAAAATAATATTAATTAAGATTAAAATAAGCGAATTGTGAATAACTTGTTTTTAATAAAAATAATGCGACACTTTTTCACCGAAGAATTCTTTCATACACTCAACTGCAATTGTAACTAACTCTTTACTTCTACTGACAGTAATCAATAAAAATAACTGAAATTTTGTTCCAAAATATAATGTGCCCAAGTCTTACTGTTAAATGTAATTGCAAATAAGCTTATTTTATAAATGCATAGATTTATGGAACATTTGTTTTAATTAGGATATCGTTTAAAAATTATTTTTGCAAGTTACTCTGTTTAAGTTGTTTTTTTCTTTGTCAATGAAACATTTGATTCACAACTTTCGTAAGCAGACAACGTTTTAATTATTAAATCCTTTTAAAGTTGTTATATTTTAGCAAAAATTAAAGTACTATTAATCAGGCTTGAAACTTACAATGACTTGATGGAAAATGCAAAATTAGTTATATGCTTGAGACCACAGTTTTATTTTATCGTATTTATTTTTTTTAAATTATTTACAAGAACAAGCACATATTTGCTATCCAAATTCATTAAAAGATATATTCTTGTGTGTTGTGTCATCTACACCTTCTGATTATCATCAGTGATACATATAAAGTTTTTAGTTTATTTCCATCATTTTACAGTGGTCGAGAAATCAGTTTAGTTTATGAATAACAAGAATAGTTGCAATGTTTGCAAAATCTTCGAAAAATAGTCACTTTTAAAATCTACTTGAACACGTTTCGTTTTAGGATATCAATACGAGTAATGTTAATCAAGGTTGCAATCGTTATATTTATACCTGACCCATTATGTGCATAAATTTGTCATTATAAACTATGGATTATATAGTGTGGAAAAGACCACTCATCCAATAGACCGATTTCGTCCTCATTGGGAACTCATCACGTGCTGTCCAGAATTTGCACCTAACAGAACTCGAACTTGAGCAAGTCTGCTTCGAAATCCAGTGCTCTAACCACCGACAAATGTATGTACATAATTGGTCAGTTGTTTAAATCAAGATCGAAAACTTGATTAAAAGTAATTGTTATCGCAGCCCGCGCAAACAATGTCCGTTTAATTAAATAAATGCAAGTGACAAAACAGCTTCTCTTTGTTAAGATACTTCCAGATTAACATTGTTAATATAATTGCATTTAGTTATTCCGAAAATCCGACACAACAAACTAATCGGCTAAAATTCAACTATTGCTTACTCTATCGAAGTTGTTAAAAAACCTGCTTGAAAACGCACCATTAAACCTAAGCTCATAGCCTGCTATGGCATTGCTTTCCATTTGATTATAAATATCACCGCAAAAGAAAATTTATTCTTTTGCACAGAACCTGACAGACTTGTATCCATGTTGTTCAACGGCAGGTTAAATAAAATTTGATTGGTTTTTACTTCTAGCTCGCAAACTTTATTTAAAGAATTATAACCATTAATCGCGCAATCATTGATTGTTTAATTGTATCATCTATATATATATATATATATATATATATATATATATATATATATATATATATATATATATATATATATATAGCGGCTGCTTAAAGTTAATGTTCGTGGATTTGAAATAGTGCATGAGATTTCAGTAAAGTAGAACGTATACGAGACTACTAGGGTGAGAGCCGCATATTTACTTTTGTTTTTCATATATATCCGTTGCAGTTCGTACATTGCTATTCAGTTTGCCGTCGTACTCTGATGATAATCATGGAAAGGGAAAACGCGTCAGTACGTGTGACTGACGGTATTTTTGCTATGTTGTTCGACGACTGGTTAAATACAATGGGATTGGTGTTTACATCATGCACGCAAACTTGATTTAAAAAATTAATAAATGTACCGCAAAATTTGTTTTAAATTTAAGGTCTAAAATTAAATTTTATTTTATAAATTGATTAATATTTTTGATACAAATGGAGTTTTTGCCTTTCACTTTATATTAACAATTGAGAAATAGGATAGAAAAATTTTTTTTCTGTATTTGCTGTTTTCTTCTTATCCAATTATTATAAAAGTAGGAATGTTGTAGAATAACCTGTTTCTACTTATTCCTTCAAGTCATTCATGATCACTTTAAAATAAGACGCAGTATCGGAAATGTTACTGCAATGAGCAATTGATGTGTGGATTATCAATTCAATGAATCAGAAAGACGCGATTGATAAATTAAAAATTTTAAATTCGTTTAATTTGGAAAACGAAAGTCGATTTTGTCGCATAAATATGTGATGACGACAGCAAAAGAATAACTCCTGTGAAATAGATGATAACCGATCGGAGCATCAAAAAATCAGTATTGCGCACTAAAATTTTATATTTTTCGAAATGAAACCATGCTTGACTTACGCATATGACTATTGGCGCGATTGCCTAATTTATGTATTAAAAAGAATACATGAGGAACAAGATTAAACAATTCTTTAAATCAAGTTTGCTTGCTTGAAGTAAACACCAAATCCATTTTTTATTTAACCAGTCCTAGAGCAACATAGCAAAATCACCGTCAGTCCCACGAACTTCCATGATCATCATCAGAGTACGACGGCAAACTGAATGGCGAGAATTAAATCGCACTGCATTTACACATATGGAAAGCAAAATTAGATATGCGGCTATCACATCTAGTACTGCGGTTTGATCCTCGTCAGTAAGTTTGTCGTCGTATACTGTGCTCGAGCTAGGAAGGTCGAAATGCGTTGGTACCACCACCTGCGCAATCATGGATTGTTCAATTTTATTAACATAATGAACGATGTTTATACCGTTCGCAGTCTGTTTGGAATCAGCAATAAACAATCACAAAGTCTATTTATATTCACAAAACATTACGCAATGGAAGGTAGACTTACTGATGACGTTATAGTCATTAATGCGATCGTTGACATAACTTACAATCAACAAACATTTTAAACCACATTTTCTTGGTATTGATGTAATTTTACACCGGTAAAACATTTTTATGCATACATAAGTTGTTATTCTAGGTAATAATTAAATGAAATAAACTTAACGTATGCAGGCTTTGCTAATGAATCTCACAAATCAGAGCATCTTGGTTTGATATGCAGTCTCTTCACGTGAGTATGCCATCAATTATATTTACCGACGGATTCGTAGAAGCCAGACAACATTTAAACTATAATCTCCTCACATGATTTCCTGGTATGGTCGACATTGTTGTATCCATCTACTACTATCTAAGTGCATAACAACAAGATGCTTCCCTCGTCTAGACGCTAACGAAATATGTAACGTCTACTAGTGAATTGCAACATTCTCCGCTGCTTTCCTGGTCTGGAAGTCATTGTATTATTTAACGAATACAGTTTATCCGTATCACCCCTCGATGCTTCCTGGTCCAATTGCCATTGTGTTATTCAACTTCAACAGCTAAAACGCATCATCTCCCGGTGCCTCCTTTTATTACATTACCTTACAGTATTCAACGACAAGGCTTGAAACGCATTCAGCATAGGTAATTATCTTGTCTGGTCGCCATTGCAGTAATCAACGACTACAGTTGAATTGCATAATTAAACTATGCTTCCCTGGTATAGTCTCTATCGTAGTATTCAACGATGTAAGGTTAATTGCTGCATTACCTCGTGTTCCATTGTTCTGATTGCTGATAAGGTAATCGACGATAATTGTATTATGCGACGACTACAGTGGAACCATGACATGACGCGGAGCCTGCCTGCTCCAGTCGTCATTATTTTTTTTCAACTTTTAAAGTTGAACTACATCATAAAACACAGTTTTCCTGGATTAGTCGCCATTGTACTATTGAACGACGCCTGGATAATCTGACTATTAATTCAGTTTTCGGTGATTTGATCGGCGTTATATTATTCAACGATACAATTTGAACCACATCGTCATCCTATGCTTTTTATATCTGGTCGTCATTTTACAATCCTACGACTACCATCGTACCGACTCATCTTATCATGCTTCTCTGGCCTAGCAGCCTTTGTGGTATTCAACAACATTTGTAGAAGCGCATCATTACTCCGTGTTTTGTTGGTCTTGTCACTTTTGTATTATTCATGGACTACATTTCGATTTCACCATTCTCAGTGCTCCTCTGGTCTGGTTGCCTGAGAAGATTCATCGACTAGAATTAAATCGTATAATTGCCAAGTGTTTGTCTGGTATAGTCACCGGTGAGGATTCAACGACAACGGTTTATCCGCATAATCAAGCACTGCTTTCCTTAGCTGGTCGCCAATGAAGTATCAAAAGTCTATAGTTTAATTTCATCATAAAGTAATGCTTTTTAGTATAGTCTCTATAGATTTTTTCAACGCCAGCAGTTCCACCAGCTCAACACCCGCTGCTTTACTGGTCGGGTCGCCATTTTAGAGTTCGACGATTTCAGTTTATTTGCGTGGTTACGCGATACTTCATGGTCTGGTGACAATTTGTGTGTTCAACGACTATAATAGATCCGTAGAATCATTTGTTGTTTTCCTGATCTGGTCGGCTTTATAGACTTCAACATTTACAGTTTGACCCTACTATTACGCGGTGCATTCATTTTCTTGTCAACACTGCATTATTCAACGACTTCAGTTGAACTGTGTCACAAAACACTGTTTTCGTGTGCTAATCTCCATTACAGTTTTCGAGAATTAAATTTTAATCAAATCATCACCAGATGCTCTTCTGGTATGGTCATCATTTTACTATTAGGCAATCGCATTAGCAATTTTTGTTTTGCTAAACTGTTGTTCATTGTAATATCGAATGACTAGATTTCATTTTAATTATCACCCGGTGCCTTTTTTCGTCTAATTGCCAATGTGGTATTCATAAACCAAAGTTTAGTCTCATCAACACGAGCTGCTTCCTTCGTCTGGTCACAAGTGTAGTATTCAACGAATACAGTTTATTTGCATCATTACACGATGCCTCTGATCTGATCGTCATTCTAGTATAAAACGACAACGTTTCAATCGCATTCTCCCCAAGTGATTCCCTGGCCTATTCACCATTTTAGTATTCAACGACCACAGTTTATCCGTTTCATTACCGGTTCTTCTTATATATATATATATATATATATATATATATATATATATATATATTATATAGAAGATACATAATCTTGTGCAAAATGTACATATATAAAAAACAAAATGAATTATTTTAACAAGGTAACACATATTTGGTCGCCTTTCGATTAGTACAACCCGCAACAAAGCAATGTAATAATGAAAATCAAATATTTCTAACATAACAGATAAATGTAATGCATCCTATCAAACAATTTAAATGACTTTATCAAAGACAAACGTTTTTGCACAATTAATTTGGAGCAAAAATAACCTATTTTTACTATTGCAGAAAATATACTATGCATTTTCGCATTTATTTCCAATCTTTAAAAAATTTGTCTATTTTATATAAAATTGGATTTCCATCTATTTTCGCAAAACAATCCAATATCTATAAGTGCATCTTTCTTCTTTTGTTTGATTAGACAGCACTTCGCAATGAAAAATGCAATGAAATTCGTAAATGTCCGCGAAAATCCGTCCAATAACGTCTCAAAACATTAATTCTGTCGGACTCTTAAATTGATGGCCACAGTAATCATGAGAATGTATACAATCCAAGAACACTACGTTTCCGGCGCCTATTTATTCAATGTAACTGAAGCAATTTAGTTGTTAATAGTTAACTTGGTGGCGCTTCCACCTAGTCAGTAGCTAAAAATGCCTTTACATATCTGTCCATTGGGTTATAACTTTTTTTCATGGAGCTATACCGTGTCTCTTGATTCTGCTTTGTTATTAGATGCGCCGTGACAATAACATTCCTTCGTTTATATCAGCTCTGCGCAATTGTTATTGTGGCTTTGAAGATATTTTGTACTTCTATTTTTTACTTTCGTACTCTTTTGATTTAATCGAATTATTAATAGGCACAAGGTTACAGAATTATTTTATTCAATTTTCTAATTTTCAAATGTAAAATCTTAATAACTCGTAAGGCTTCAACAATGTTATTTGAATTTATCCAATTAAATTGCACATTTATATACTTTGTTTCAGCAACAGTACATTACCACTGCAGCGAGTAGAGGGAAACAAGCAAGTCTCAATCTAACTGATGCCGCATCATCGCAGAGAAGCACTGGTTGTGACACAGCTCTGGATGTTGATGGAACAGCTGGACAAAGGCGTTTCTTCTCAACCTCAATGGCAAATCGTTGTGCAAAAAATGCATGGATTCTCTCTTCATGGACATCACAGACCAATTCCATTGTAACAACAACACCTTCCACATATTCTAACGCCTATCAACTCATCTCTCAAGATGCCCGCATTGACACTAAAAACTCTGTGGTACAGACGGCTTATAGTAATTCGACTGATAAAAAGAATAACGGTTGCAAAGTATCACAATGTGTTGAAGCTCAGCAATCGTTTTTGAAACCTAGGAGTCACAACGGGTTTCAAACAAAGACGGAATTAAATAGAGCTGTTGTCTTTGAAGAAGGCAAGTCTTTTGCAGTTTTTTTATATTTCTCTAATATTTTAGCCTCATATAATAGGAAAGTAGTTACGCATGACAAACCTGGAGACATTGCTCATTAAGCTGTCAGTATCACAGTAATTTCCCATTGAATACACCGAGAAAACTGGTACTCAAGTATGTTTATGTCGAATGAGATAAATGGTTAGAATTAACGTCCATTGATAAACTAATGTGCATGTTAATGAATATTAAGGTAGCCGTCCAAAAATTAAACGAGGTGGGTCTTAATGCTCGTATAGCAATCAGCTTAGTCGTGTAACGCTAGATACCAGTTTATGTTCACAAGTTTATTGTATAACATAGTTCGGGTCACTATTCGAGCATTTTCTCGTCGAGCCAATGTTTATAATTAATTAACACAACTTTAAACTATTCTACAATTTTTTTTAATTGCATTAAATTGTCTTATATATATATATATATATATATATATATATATATATTCAACTGTTCTGTTCAAAAGTTTTTTCGAATACATTTTCTACTTTGAAATTACGAAGTTTATCTGCTCTAATGATATCAATGTAAATCATTTAAACCACTATTGTTTGCATGAGCGGTGATGACAATTATTTAAATCGATTGTATAAACACCTGTCTTATTATGTACACAGATTTGTCAGTACAATCTAAGCATTTTGTTAATTATGAACGTTAATTCATCTAGTTAACCGGTTTTAACCTTATTGGGATCTCTTCATGTACTGGGCTCGAGCGTGATCACGTCTGGAAAATAAAAATTCATCTAGTAGTCCGATTTCGTTATTATTATGACACTTCACGTACATGCCAAGGTTTGAGCCGTGTCCGCCGTGAATTCTGGACAGTACATGAAGAGTTACAAAATGGTCGAAATGGGTCTAGTGGAGGAATTGACTTTTCGACATTGAAAAATGCGTAGTTTATTTGGAAACTTCTATGTCCTTTCTGCTCTATTTAACTGCTCTTTGTTTCATTCCTGTCGCTTTTTGTTAAGAAATACAAATTGCATTACCTACAAGACTATGTCTATAGGTCATATCATCGCTAAGCTTATGAGATAATTTTATTGGATGATTTAAAACGTATAAATTTTGAACAGCTTTTGCACTGCCGCAAGCAATTATTCGCCCTACTGATTACTTGATCACCCACCACCGCTCTCGAACCATTTAAAAGACAGAGACTATGAAGAAAAGTATGCTTCAATTTTGCGGCTTTTAGAATCCTGCAGTGAGGTGTTGTTAATCCTGTGTTTTATGTTTATTTTCCTATAGAAATCACTGTCAATGAAAATCGCGTCCAGCTAATTTATTTTAGTTTCTTTACAACTCCTCTTTATATTAAAATGTGTTTTGTTGAGGTAGCACTGATTCAATAGAACATACCTGTAATGATATTTCATAGTTGGAGATACGATTTAAGGCGTAAAAAATCTTAACCTAATTCTATTAAAGGCGTTTTTAGATGTACCATTGGAAAAAGGGATAAAAATTCTTGGGTTTCTATCAATAAGCATAATAAATCATTTGAATCACACTATTTGTCAGATAAATGACGTTAAGTATTCATTTTTCTTATACACAGCAGATTTGCGTAACTCCATTAAACATGAAACGCCTCTTATCACTATGCGGACTTTATCGCGTAAACATGTTATACAATTACTTCGTCATTATTTCATTCACGATTCCTATTTGCAATTTTACGTTTTGGTTTGTGAATAGTTATGAAATTAAAACTTTATAAAAACCTTGCGTAAACTTGCTTTTATTTCAATGTCTTTCATTTTTTAGTTTTGATTTTTTTATCTAATTACACTGTCGTTAATCTGTCCTCGAAATCTATTAATTTTATTAAAGGAACAATGTTCATTATGATTATTATAAACTTCATCATCATATCAAAAAAATATTAATAATAAAACAATAATAAAATTATGCATAATTTTATTTTATTTAAGGGCAGCAAAATCGACGTTGATCCTAAGAAGTTTCATTTTTATAAATACAACCGATGACAAGTCCATTTGTTGCACTGTGTTATATAATAACAGAAATGTGTGACTACGCAAATAGAAATGTTTGGCGCAATGAAAACCGATTCAATGTTTGTCTTACAGAGCAACCTTGTTAATCAAACCACCGTTTTAATGTTATTAATTATTATGCGTGTGCATAGTCTTTAAGTTTAGACATTAATTGATTTGTTATTCACCTACGAATTAGTTAAGACAGTGAATTCCAGATAAAGCCAATTGTTGTTTGCTTTGAAAAATTGCAATCACCTATTAAAATTTTATCTGTTATAAACTATGTACCTAGGTTACATAAACAAAGTTACGTTTTTAATTTTTCATTTATTTTACACATCATTCGGCTGATAAAGTAAATTCAGTTGGAATTGTAAATAGCCGTGCCAAAGAAGCCGGCTTTCCGGCGCCATGCTCAACAACTATTGTTGACGACGACAACGAAGACGAAATGGACCATGTGTTTGAGCTGCGTCTCTCAGATGGAACTGTTATTTACGTTGGACAGTTGGCTCCCGGCGAAAGTCTCCATGACGGCGGTCACTGTTATAATGGGTATAATTTTAATTATATGGCCAATCTCCGTGATCCAAGTCGTAGGCAATCTTGTCTTCCACCAGTTCAAGCCACCGGTATGCGTTCATCAATTATGGGCCCAGCTTCTTCAATATATAGGTGAATAACTTACGCATACCAAATTATTTTGCTTAAGTGAACTTATGTTCGGTTACGTTTATGTTATAAAAACAGCATACTTCAAGCTCGCAAACTTGATTTAAAAAATTGTTAGCACCACCCGCGCAATCAATTATTGTTTAAATTGTATTGCCTATATATATGTATATGTGGCAAAAACTGCAAACAGTTAATGTTCGTGACTGCATAGAAATTGTGCAGCCGACATTTCCAGTCAAGTTCAGTGTATGCAAGACTGCTAGAGGTGAGAGCCGCATATCTAAATTTGATTTCCATATATATTCAATGCGGTTTGATCCTCGATAGTCAGTTTGCCGTCGTACTGAGATGATGATCAAGGAAGGTTGAAACGCGTCAGTGCGTTGCGGCTGGCGTTAGTTTTTTTATGTTTTTCGACGACTGGTTAAATGCAATGGGATTGGTGTTTACTTCAAGCTCGCAAACTTGATTTAAAGAATTAAAACAGCATGTCTTACAATATATTTAGATGTTAGATTGTTAATGTTTGTAACGGCTCAAGAACAATTCGCCGACATATTGCGTAAATGAAATTCAAATTTAATTTACGCCGCACCAATTAAAACAAGCGAAATTTTCCGTTAACCAATTACAAGAGTATATAAGCACGGTGAATTTACCATGCCAGTCAGTATTCACTTTTGCCTTCTTCTGCGCATTACATGTGCGTGCTGTCTCCTGTCATGCTGACGTTTCACCTACGCTGACTTCTGGACTTGCTTCATACGAAGAGTCAATTTTAGTCACGCAAATCTTGTCGCTGTACAAATAGTGAGACGGAACAACATCTACTTATTGGACCTTCACGCATGCCAGTCACCACGATGGTGTCGCAGATCTTCAACTAGACAATACTCAGCCTTCACACAGTCTCTTGCCGCTGATGTCAACGCCACAACAGAAGTAGCACCAGTCAGTCAACCAGAGCCGGTCTCAAGTGTCTAGGAGTATTTCTAGACACTGCTACACTAACTAGCTTTCTCCGCATTTGCCGGAGAACGCAATTCCGCCCCTATTAAGGGCCCCCAACAGCACATATTCTCAGCCATCTTGGCAGCGGACTGACTTTGTGACGTCGTACCGCTTTTACTTGAAGCGGGGGCGTTTTATATGTTATTCTAGTATTTAAACAAGTTTCCTCATTTTCTAATTTATCCACACTGTCATTACACCTAATATTTAATCATATCATTTAAACGTGCATCAGTTATTCAGTTCCCCGTGAGCCGGATTGTCGTGTTGAATTATTCTACATGAACCCATGTTTATTTCAAACTTCTATCTTTATAACTTAAAATTTCATGCACATATAACTATTCTTTCATTTATTATGTGAATAATCATAATAATGCTAATTTTAAAATTAAGCACAAGTTTCTAAGAATTGTACAGAGTTTTCGAAATTTAATTTCTGGCAGTTTGTGGAAGATGCCTTAAATTTTGACAAATGCTAGTTTTTTCTCGTAGCTTCAAAAAAATATTATAATTAAACGAATTTCCTATTTCAATTTGTACTTGTCCTTCATTTAAGTGGGAATACACACTGTTCGTTCGTACTGATAGGGTCGACAAAATGTAGCGTACTCTTTTCGTTTGAGAGCATTTTCTCTAAAATATAAATTAATAAGCTATCAACTTTTCACCCTGAACAGAAAATGTAAGCTTTCCCCAATCGGTGTGTTTCACGCATTTATAATTTATTCGATGCCGATACTTTGACTATAATTTGAAGCGTTTTTAAATAATATTAAATGGTAACTTATCCAAATTTCACTTCATATTATTGACTTCATGGTTAGCTTTATATATATTGAGCTTTCTCTGTTAATTTAGTCTCGATTATCTGCCTAAATAGAAAAATTTATTGCTTAAATACAACGCCGTAAATAATTTATTAATGAGTTTTGAAGTTTATATGAATTATTGTTTCTACGGATGATTTATATCCTAACTCACGCAGCTTTGAGATTTGGTTTAAATCTCTTCTAAATAACACGTTGATTATCAATTTATTTTAGAGTTTTAGAAATCTAAATTTAATATGTAACTAAATACGTATGCTTTAGGATTTGCTTTATTAGTAATTTTTTATTTCCATAGCAATATTTATAAAGTAATAATTAAATATTATCTTTGCTGTATAATACTTTTAAAAATATTAAACAAATTACAATAAATGTTAAAGGATTTTCTTTACGGTTGTAATAAAGAATTTAAGAAATGCTTTGATTATTTTCGTTAAGATGTAATTTATTTTTTAATAAAACGACTTTCTTCTACACAAAATCTGAATATCGATTTTACTTGATTTATTTTCCTAATACTTTTAATCAAATTTGTGAGCATTAAGTAAACGCCAATCCCATTGTATTTAACAAGTCGTCGAAAAACAGCAAAACTACCGTTAGTCACACGTACTGACACATTGCTTTCCATATGTATTCATTTTGGTTTGATCCTCGCTAGTCAGTTTGACGTCGTACTCTGATGATTATCATGGAAGCTCGAAATTCGTCTACGCGTCAGTACGTGTGACTGACGGTAGTTTTGCTATGTTGTTTGACGACTTGTTAAATACAATTGGATTGGTGTTAAAATAATTTTTACCATCACTCACGCAATTGAATGATTTTTTTGTTAATTTCCTATTGTTTTTAAAGAAACTAAAATAGACATAAATATAATTTAACCTCCAATTTGACTTGTTTTATATACATATAATAATTTTTAAATTTAAAATTCAAACCTTTTTGCGTGCTCTAGGTAAAACACTAGCAAATTCAAATTATTACGTACAGAGTTGTATCATTAATTTTTATTTACATATGACAGTGAGCACAGAATTTTGTGAATTCCTCTCGATAAAGTTTATCTTCCAAACTTGTGCTTTTCGCACAACTAAATAACGGCAATTTAACCATCTAATTATTCGGATATATGCCGGTAGTTTTGACACAATGGACTGACAAATTATAGGAGACAAAAAACAATGAGAATAACTTAACACTATTTCCCTGTTGAAAATAGGATTGACTTAAACTTCTTTGCGTTATTTATTTAACTTAGCGATGAAAAAGTGATGCCGTTTTTTATTATTTATTTGAATTAGTAAAGTTAACTTCATTCTAGACGAAATTTTCTTTCTAGACTAGCTCTTTGGTGCGCTATGGAACCTATTCTCTGAGGAAAAATGATAATCTACTACCATTGAAGGAGATTGCGTTATCTTCATTATAGACGATGTCTGAGCTTAGATTTGCTAAATTTTTTTTCGGTGCACCGTTTCTGTTTATTGTGTAACACTTAACTATTGGCTATCCTTGCCTGTTTTCTCAGATATATCATCAATTTGTTCTTTCTATTTTTTGTTAAATTCTATCTAACTAAATAGGTTCTCGCAAATTTTGTTTAATTCTTTTTAAAAGAATCATTTTATACATTGTGTTAATAACAAGATACGGTTTTCATTATGATTAGATTCAAAAGTTATAAAGCTAGTATTTGCAAATATTTTAAAATGTTGTATTATGACATTTTATTCACCATTTAGCATTCGTTTGAACAAACTTTTCCCATGCTTCATTTGTTATAATGCTAGTACTATATCCTCTCCATGATGCTTTGAAACCATTATTTCTACTATATAATGTTAATTTATGTATTTATGCTTCGAAAATTCTCTCTTAGTTTTTTTTTATTTTTTAATTTTATCACTTATTAATGAAATTTGATTGCGATGAAAAATAAAATTTATTTTTATATTGATTAGGACCCATTAATAATGAATTCTATACTTCGGATACTTTCAGTAATATCATGTGCAGTTTTTTATCTTTGAAACCAAATATCGACTATCGAAGCTTTGAAAAGTACAATTAAATATGCCTAGCCCCAGATGACAGGCTTACATTTAGGAAAAAATAACTAGAATAAAAGACTGAACTGACTATTATTCCCGTGATGTCGTATTTAAAATGGCATGAATAGGCGTTACATTTCAATGGTTAAATTTCAATTGACCTGCTTAATTGCTACTGCACTTTTGTGCAATTTAGACAGAAAACCAATGACTTTTAAACTGACATTCGATGAAGTTTTGCTGTTGCGCAATTCGAAAATCTTCATATATTCGGATTGATGGAACTATTGGTTAATTAAGTAACTTTTCTTTGTAAACCGCCTTAAAATTAGTCACACAAAGTTCGAAATTCGCCTTAAAATTTCATTTTTGTAGCACAACACTTTTGCTGTATATAAAATGGACTACTCATCTTTATTGAAGTATAAAGTGTTTTTTCGCACTGTGCTTTTCATAAGCTAAATCAGATCTCCAGTATTGCTCATAGTACCAATTAACTGCTTTAAAGACAATCTACTTTTCAAAAATTTCTAAATAAATAATTATATAACAATCTGTTATGTGTGTTTGTTTACTTCTATTTCAAAGGTCGTGTAAATGATAGTTTAATCAATAACCACTAGAAGTTTCCGCGAGTATGCTTAATGTGTTAGAAATACAAGTGATAGAATCTAAACGTTTTCAGAGGTAAATTTATGAGTGCTAATCCGCTCTACGAGTATTCCGCGACCTCCTTGCCAAAATTGGCCGTGTAGAATGTGTTTGAACAGCTTTGTCCAAGCCATTGTTCTCATTAGTCTTTGTTTTTTTTAAATTATTTGTTTGAAGCCGCAAAGCGTCTGTGCCGATCAGCAGTGTTGTGCTTTTGAGCAATGTTGGTGCCTCATTGTCATATCGAAATGCAAATACATCACTCATAAAAGACGCATTAGATGGTGCAAACGGAGATGATGAAGGTGAAACGTGCTATCGCCTGGCAATAATTCCCCCGCCTCCGGGCACTGGTTACGACGTTGCAAAGTTAGTTTACGTAGACCTTATCTGCACTTTTACTGATAACGATAAACTATTCTAAACCAATAATTGTCTATTTTAGGTAAAATTGGAATAATTTAATATGTATATTTTAAATAATGTCCCATTCTTCTCTAGTAATAAATACTTTTGCATACATTGAATAGTTGAAAGCAAATTCAGTTGTGAATAGTCACAGTTTAATTATGATAAATGTTTCGACTAAACATAAATACACAAACAGTTAAATACCACCTTGAGTATACTGTTTTCCTAAAGGCACGATTGAAAGTTTGTTGAGATTTTATTAAAAATGGCTCATGTGATAAAAGAGCTACGATAATCAACAAGCGTACACAATTGGGCAATATGCCGAACCAAAATAAAATTTAAAATGTATAGGCAACTGCACAAGAAACTACTTTGAAGACTTCTCCCGAACGGATGATATGCAAAGCCGAAATAGACAAATAGCTGACACTAAACGAATGCCAAAAGTCCAGGTAACTAGACGGCAAATAATATTAACATGCACCTTTATTAACCAAAATGTGTCAAATTATGTACACACATTTTTTAGTAAAAACAAAGAATTTTATAATGCAGTAATGTAAATTCAACCAGTAGACAGGTTTCATCCTTATTAGAAACTAGTCACCTATTGTCAATGATTTGCCGCGAATAGTATGTGATGAGTTCCCAATAAGAACGAAAACGGTCTAGTGAATAAATTGTCTTTTCATCATTATACAATGCTTAGTTTATACTGACAAATTTATGTACATAATAGGACAGTTGTTTATATGACGATCACAAACTTTAATTAACTTATTGTTATCACCAATGTTCAACCTCAAAAAACTTTCATCTATTCATGTTCCCGTTTTACTTACTAATTAGAAAGACTAATCGTTTGCAAAAGTATGCATGATGAATTTGTGATTTGTCTCCATGTAATTAAGCTTAATCAAAATATTTTACCTATATCCAACTAAAAATATTCACAAGTAAATTTTCTTTTATCTATTCAATGGGTGTTATATATATATATATATATATATATATATATATAATGTTTTGTGTCTGAAAAATCGATATAATTAAATTCATAACATAGCAGAAGTTGCTGACGTCTATTTTATGATTTGTGGCTTTTGAACAAGAAGTTCACGTTTACTTATATGTCTACATATACCTAATTTGGCGTATACGGGTGTGTACATTTTAGCGGATAGATTGGTGGGTGTGGATTAATTACTATACACAGCAAATCCGATAAATGTCGCTTAGGCGTTTAATGACCGGGTTCCTGCTTTCACTCAATCCGATTTCATTTTAACTTATATTTTAAACTGTTTACGAATTATTATTTTGCTATTCCAAAATTATTTTTCAAAATGTTTGCTGTTTTCTGTCATATAGCATTATTTCTATATCCTATGATAAAATTTAACTTTGTGTTTTAACCTGTGATTTTGTCGCGCGAAAATCATATTATCAAATAACAGATACATAATTTCATTGGTATATTATTTTTTCCTGTAACTTTTGCGATCGTAGCTGTTTTAAATTCCTTAAAAAATACTAAGATGCATTAATAATAAGATTTGTATTAGAAGAAATTTAAGACACAAGCAATTTGTGTTTTATCATTATGCGCTGCAACATGTAATTAATAAAATGATTAGTTTGACCGTTTATACTCATGCTTAGTTATATAGGAGATTGTTGTTCTAACAACATAAGCAACTTAACTAACACGAAATTAAAATTAATAAATGTTCATCGTCGACTTCTTCCAACTGAAAAAAGATCGGATTGGTCTCATTTCTACAATAATTCTCAGTCAAAATACATGTTGATCAGATATATTTTGAAGGATTTTTGCGCAGTGTGAGCTTCATATGTTGACTCGCCGTAAATGGCGTTCGCGAGTTGTTGCTTTGCCCTAACAGTTTCGCAAAGATCTGATTGATTCTCACTTCCATGTACGCATCGATCTGGTCTTCGGTTTGGCTAGATGCGGATTTGTCTCTTACTTCAGAAGGCTTCAACATTGTTCATACTAACCACCAGAAATAAGGCACGATCTAATCTTCGTTGACTGGCGGCATTTTGAAGATTCATTTCCGGTTCTATCATCAGGCCAGTATACACAGCATAATACTCACAATAGCAGACTTAATCATATGTGGTGACCTTATTCCGAAACAGTTCTATTTATATTTTAGTCATTTTTAGACTCACCAATGGTTTTAAACAAAGAATTCGGCTCAATAACTAAACTCAATATATGTATATGCATAGAGCACATGAAACCCCTCATTCAACAACTAAATCTTTCTATATATATATATATATATATATATATATATATATATATATATATATATATATATATATATATATATATATATATATACTGCAATTTGCTGACCATCTTTACCTAAGTATAATTGGAGCTATCTCAAATTCCCAGTATACATAATATAATCTCGCGTGCAGAATGTTGTAGAGGAGAGAGAAAGTATCGAACATGTGTGTTATAACTGTAATGTTACGATGGCACGTTAATAAAAGTTAAAATTCAATATTTAAAAAAATCTACAAACTTGAATGTCAGATACTGTTTTTAAGCACCTAGTTACACACACGCAACTAGTAACAAATCAGTTCAATTATGGCCTAAAGGATAAACCAAAGACAGCAAATTACATAGATAGAAACGGAGTGAAGGCCTGGTCGATGTTTAGGTCAAGACTAAATAAAGAGTGAAACGAAGAGATAGTATGTACAAACTAGTTGTCCTCAAAACTAGTTGAACGAACGTTGCAGAGTTAACCAACTCATAGGAATAGTTTTATATGAATATACATCCATATATCTAAAATAAATCATTATATATATATATATATATATATATATGTATATATACAATATCGTATTACACCTTTTTAAATTTATCAAAAACACATATATATACACGTATATTTCATATACAGTTTGCCTCTGAAGTAATAATTATAAGCAAGGGTGTGCTACATATATACATATATATATATATATATATATATATATATATATATATATATATATATATTCTTTTTAAATTGATTAGTTATAAAGTTTATCGACGGTTATATTACGTAATGAAATGTAAACTGGAGACTACGTTTCCTAAGTGAAAAATAGAAAAATGTAACTCAGGCAAAATATATATTTAGATTATCCACGGTTTTCTTTCGTGGATAGTAGATTTGCACTATCAGTTTCGCAAAGATAAGATTGATCTAAATTTCCAAGTGCGCATTGAGTTCATCTTCGTGGTGGTTGGGTGCTGATTCGTCCCTTCCTTCCGAGGGCTTCAACATCATTAATACAAACCACTGGATATGACGTACGATCTATTTCAGTTATTGCTTATATAAAACAAAAACCTGCTTGACTAAGGGTAGTAATATATTCAGCTGTTGCTTTATTAATGTTTCTTTTTCTATTTGGGTTAAAGCTCAAAATAAACGTGTTTGACATCTTTATTCAACAATCTATGCTCCCCGAGCTGCTATTTCATGCGAACAAATTAAAATTACTGGGATGCAGGAAGTTTATACTTTGCATAAAAAATATAAAACGCTTTTTCTAGTAACAAGAAAACATTAATTTAGGCATCATACCTTTAATTCTTTAAATTATTACCCTGGATCTTGTATCTTTGTCAAAATTTAATTTAGCATATATATTCCTTTGGTTGGGTGTGCCAATTAACTACGCACGTAAATCAGAGTCGCTTCAATAAACCTTTTGATATACTAATTCACTGATCAAGGTGCTTTGAGCATCTCCACCTTTGATTTTGTAACTTCTCCTAACCAATATGTTGCTTTTTGGTGTCTAAATTGCGTGAAAACTTTTTATTTGATCAATTTTGGCAGCACTGATTTATGATATATGCTACCTGGATCATTGCATTTTTTTAAAAATAAAGTTTGTCTGTCGCAATCTCAATACGAATAGTAAAGATTATTTATGATATCCTTGCTTTATTCAAACAAGTGGACAGAATATAGTTGTTTGAGCAGTTCAAATAAGTAAGAAATTCGTGTGTTACTATGTTCTTTATTTGAATGAATTTTACATATGTACACATTAAAATTTTTAGAAAACGGTTGCAATTTTGATTTTACCGATAAAATATTCAAATGTTTACTAGTTGACATCTTAGAGAATTTCCCATTGTCATTCCATCGACTAGTGTGAAAATTTAAAAATAAAACTGCAAAAAAAACACCCTCAGTTCAATTTTCGATGGGTCTTTCTAAGTAATATGGAGGTATATGGAGTACATAGTGATTTTCATTGTTTAATCTGTTAATTTATTTTTTTAATTGAAAAATACTACCTTCTTGTTCTCTAAGTTTTAAGATCTAATCATATTCATAAAATCAATGAATACGCTAATTAACTAGAGACTTGTAAAGGATAAGAGTAGCAGTTCTATTTCGGGGCCTAAATACGCATTTTATAATAATTAGATATTAAAACACATATCTGAGGAATGCCAACAAAATCGCTATTACTATAAATGAACATAACGAAAGAATTTGATTAAAACGCATGGCCTTGTCCTGACATATGGACACTGAGATTGTAGGCAGCAGTTTAGAGAAAAATATATTCCGAAACCTGATATAAAGTGAGCATTGCATCCTTTATCACTGCAAGGTCCCAACTAACAAAAAATTTAAATATGTCACACGATAATTCGACGGATTGATAAAAGTGAATACGGAGGAATTTCATTGTCAAGAACTAGTGGTGTTCTAAACATGAGTATAAGCAAATAGATATCTAGCAATTAGCTGATCTTCGTTTTGACTAATACAGGATGAATTCCAGTTTGTTTGTTGTTTAAAGATAATTTGATATGCTTTTGCGGCCACCTTTTGCAGTTCACCCATCATTACAAATTAAAACAAGCCTAATAAGGCACGTTATTTGTAAAACTTGTGTTGATGAGTGAACAGAAGAAATAGGCCGACAAAGTCCATTCAAATACCTTCAAGAAACAAAACAACTGAAATTCAGCCTTTGTTATTCAAAAGGTAGATCAGTTAATTTTGAGTAATCTAGTTTCACAATGTTTTAAACTTTTAGATATACAGTAATTTTTGTAGACAAGAATGACAAAGTATTGAAGCGGAATTTAACAAAATAAACATGAGAAGCTTTATGGATGAACAAATTGCAGCCGGATTTTTGAAAGCAGAAGAAGTACGTTCAGGCATTGAGCTTAAATTGGAGATGACGCAGGCAACTGATTGGTTGGTCCCATATTTTACACATTGTCCTTGTTTAAATTATCCAATTTTGTTTTTCATTTCATTTTACACATAACGAGATGTTCATTTGTAGATACTTGATAAGAAAATGAGAAAAAGTACGGTTTTTGTATCTTTGCACATGGAAAGGTACTACGAAAATAAACATAATTTGGAATTCACCATTTATTTACACAGTTTAGAAGCAACTAATTGTGACTTCCTGCCAAGACAATTCAATTAACTAATTAAATTTGTTCAGGAAATTTACAGAAATTAAATAATTGTGCCTTTGTTATTACATGCGCGTTTTTTATTCAGGTTTGTTTTTGTATTCGGCAAACCTGCCGTATAAACAAATTCCTATTCCCTTTTTAATTTAACATATTTTATGTAACAAAAAATATAATTCACTCAATTAGAGATGTTGAGAATTCGGAGACTTTGCAACCTTGGTATTTAAACATGCCACTGTAGTAAATTTTTGCGTCAAACGATTAAAAATCGTTTAATTTAAATTATTAATATGCTAAAGAGATTGGTACTCATATTTTCGTTCAATTTCCTTTCTAAATCATGATCATCTGTCGAAAAAAATTAATGATGGGCGTTTTAAACATTTTGCTTATTCACAAATATGTCACCTGTTGAATTTTCAAGTTTTATATTTTCAGTATTAGATAAATAGTTCACTATATTTCAGTTGATGTTATCATTCAGGCCATAAAATATGCATATGTGTATAATGACTAAATGTTTGGTAATTGCCACAGGAAAGTTATGCTTTTAGCTTAAAATTTAATCGCAAACAATCCAAATCCAGTTCATGGCGAGATGGACTGCAATGTTTTAGGTCCATTTCTCAAATTTTTAAACAGTTAATAAATCAAAATATGGATATTTAATGTAAGTCTGTTGTCCGCTATTTTGTTTTCGTCCTAATTTGATATGGTCAATATTCTTCACTAGAAGAAAAAGGTCTTTTACTAATATGTATAAATAATAATATTTACAACTCCAATCTTCAGTTTCTATTGCCAGGTTAGTATTGCAAGCGTGTTTGTTCGTATACTCTTAACTTACTTTTTTTAAATAACAAATTATAGGCATTGTGCATACTGATAGTTAATTCAATGCCGCGTTTTGCGTACGCGGGTAATAGCTGTACACGGGCAGTTACACAAAGATCCGATTGATCACACTCTCCAATTTTGTTTTGTCTTTGATCGGGTTGACTTCTTCTTTGTTCAACTGGAAATGCGGTTCTATCACATCTTTGTGATAGAACCGCATTTCCAGTTGAACAAAGAAGAAGTCAACCCGATCAAAGACAAAACAAAATTGGAAAGTGTGATCAATCGGATCTTTGTGTAACTTCCCGTGTACAGCTATTACCCGCGTACGCAAAACGCGGCATTGAATTGATTGAAGTGTACACACTGCAACAAAATTTCAAAAAATACTGATACTTAGTTTTCATCATATAAATTGATGCCGGCTTTTTTTAAACCGATAACTTCTTGACGTTTATATAATTAAACAATCACTGGTTGCGAGGGCGATGATAACAATTATGTATATCACTTTTGCGTTCTTGATATAAACACCTATTCCATTATATATATTTCAGTATAAACAAAGCATTGTATAATTTAGAAAGGAAATTCATCCAGTAGACCGAATCGTCTTTATTTCGATCCCTTCAAGTACTGTTAAGATTTAGCTTCGAACAGCGCTCGAACATGAGCACGTCTGCCTCAAATTTTGCAACTCTAACTAATAAGCCACTCTACCACACTTAACGGCACAAGTGTTCAATTAATTTATTTTCGTCATAAATTTAACAGGCATCTCGAAGCCTCAATACGTCAGTCGATGTTGCCACTGACACCAAAACAAAGTATTATTCAAATTGGTTCCAAGCAACAGCTAAATGAACCTTCTACGCCATCACGTATAAAGAATTCCAATAACGGAACTTCGCCAACGGCAGTGGACCCTACGCACAGTTCAGCTTACGATGGCGAAACTCATATATTTACCAAGGATGATAAGTTGAAAGCATTAGACTCTGCTGTTAGTCATGGTAAGCGATAATTTTAGTTGTTTTAAAATTCACTGACTTTATTGTCAATAAAAAGATATATGAGACTACTTGGATAGAAGTCGTATTTGTTTTTTAATTAAATATATGTGCATTTTGGTTCGATCCCCGCTATTCAGAATTCCGTCTGCACAGGTGATGACTAAGGAAGGTCTAAACGCGTCTTTACATGAAAATGTTAGTATTTTGCTATACCCTGTGACAGATTAAACACATTTAATAGGCGTGTATCTAAAATTCACAAGATATGCATAAACAAAATTTATCTATACCATCACAATAAATTGTTGCATACCATAAATATTGTGTTCGACTTGTTAACTTAAACGTTTTTATACGCAGTTGGTTCGACACTAAGTGTACAATACAAATAAAGGAATTTCTGATTTCGTTTTGAACATACGTATACCAATGCGTATCGCAGTGTTAATCCTCATAGAAAGAGGAACAGCTAAGCACAACCACCTTAATCAATATGAACTGGTGAGTTGAGTTGTATTAGCAAAAATTATTCACTATGCTTGTCATTTAGTTTTCATTTAACGAATACATTTTTCATTCTGTGTACTGACTGTATGCAATTAAAGACATTAATTGGTTTTTTTTTAAAGTTTAGTAATTCTAAATTGTGATAAAGTGACAGACGGTTCGCTGCCGTAGTAACAAAATATTAACATGATTCCATATTTGTCACCGCTTACTGCTTAATTGCCAATCCTAACTTATATTGAGTTGGTTTCATAATGACGAATGCAATTTCTATAGAATGACCGGTATTTAAACTAAGAATCGTTTGCGGGTCTGTCCTTTAAAACTTGCTCTACTTATTTAGTCAGTATTGCTACCTGTGGAAATCATTTCTTAATGTATTACTTTAAATATTTTACAAACATTAGGCAGTATGGGTTATTTACTTAGCATTCAAATATGTCACCGGTTTTGAGATGAATGCCTGTTAACCCGCCACAAACTTTATCATCCTCCAATACCCGACACACCATCTTAGTGTGACTTCTATACCAACGGCAAATTTTTCATCTAACCGATGTGGCTAGAACGACTGCCCTAGTCCAAATGGGACATCACAATCGAATCACGTTTTGGTAACAAGATGTAGTGATTAATGAAATTTATTTAATAAAAACTCATATCAACTGAAAGCAGAACGCGTTATTAGTTTACATATAAACGAACTACAAGAAACTTCGGTACTCAGCTGTTCGATTACAATTCGGCAACGATGTATCTAGGCCACATAACCTTCTGCATTTTACGTCCAAATTTCACGCACAAATAACTAGACTCGCTTTTTCCGAGTGTGTTGAGCTCACGCTTGATTTACGTCACTGTCCTCTGGCCTCTGATGCCTTGGCTTCCGCAGTATTAACCAATGTCTCCTTGATTTCATTCACCAACGTAATACAGAATAGATCCCGGTTTGGCCCGCATTCTAGTGTTCAATGCCTGTTGAAACAACACAAATTGTATAGATATCTATTGCATTGCTTCGTTACAACGTGTGCTCTGAAGCAAATTCTATCAAAATTGTAATATATAATATTATATATATACATATACATAAACACATATCCTATATTATCTAACAAATCACACAACATAGCAAAACTACAGTCAGTCGCATGTACTGTCCCATTTCGAATTTCCATGCTACACATCAAAGCACAAAAAAATCAAACCACGATGCATTTATAAGTTAAGGGAAATAAAATATGGTTTTCCTATTGTTCGTTTAATATATGGTGTTCCTTATACTATATTTAATCTAGACATTTCGGTATGATAATTCTTGAATGTTTGCACAGTGCAATCGTCGCATTTAAAGTATCTACGCTTTTTTTCGTTGGTAGTAGATTTTCAATATCAATTTTGCAAAGATCAGATTCGTCGCTATATCCGAGTACACATTGATTTCGTCTTCGTTGTGGCTCGGGGCAGATTCGACCCTTTCCTCCGAAGGTTTCAACATCGTTCATACTAACCGCAAAATTAATTATAATTTAATCTTCTAAGGAAGCCTAACTGACCTGGATGGATGGCAGTTTAATTAATTGCGTATCCAGTGAAAATAGTTTAAATAATACCAGTATAAAAAAGTATGATTTCAAGTTAACATACGTTTCGATTTTACAGGCAACTCATTAGTAGAAGCTATACCGAATAACCAATATATACGTCAAGAAGAAATATGGGACATTTAGACGGTAAAATCTCTTTTACGAATGTTTTCTCAAGCAGTAACTATCTAACTCAAAATGAAGTCTTCACAAATATATATACCGAACCGATATCAAAAGAATGGTTTTCCTGATAGGCGCAATTTCATCCAAAATGAAACAAAGCCTATTCGTAACATCTGTTACACGATTAAATAACATACACTCTGACTTCGATCAAGTTCAGCATACACATTTCGTGGTAAACATGGCATCATTCAATTAAGTTTATCATAGTTTATTTTTACGAGAATTTTTGTCAAAGACCTAGAATTAACAAAGTTTCTACAGCTTTAAATAATAGTTTCATTAACAAATATAGGCAAAAAGGACATATTATATTGTTACACATTCTTTAAAAATGTAGACGTCAACTCAGACATTTTTTCAACCAAATCAACGGCTGATGTGACTGACAATCGATATCGACTAATGACCAATGAATCAAGTTTCCTACAAGTGGAGCACTGCTCTCAGAGGGTTCGAGATAACGAAGTGTCTCTTTCTACCACAACAGAGTCTAAAATATCAAACTGTTATACTGACACAAGTGCGCCAGATGAACTTAACAATAAACTGCAGAAAATCGATCAAAATCCTCAATACAGGTTAGTGTAGCAGAATAGAATGTAAATGCGCGATTCTTGCGAGTAGTTAGTGATTTTATGTAGTATTTAATTAACCCATTTACCTCGGTTTCCACATATTTTATTGAGAGAATTTTCCAGTAACTGGAATATCTTCGGAGCCCAATCGCATCAAAACACGGCCCTCTTTTCGAGGTTCATTTTCTGTTAATTTTATCAAGGCCATTAATTACAATGTTATTTCGAAGGAAAGAAGATGGAGGTACAGTTATAGATAAAATTGAGCGAATTTGCTCATTTGGTAACAAGAAAAACAGCAACCGACTTAGCGTTATGAAAAATATAAAAATAAAATGTCATTAATTAACAACTGTTCAAGCAATGCGATAATTTTTTTTAATTTAATATTTATCGATTACATTTTTGGAGATTTCACCTGCTAGTCCTAGCTTGAAAAATAATATAAATTTGTATATCGCATTGTTGTTCTATTTTGCTCTTAACTGTGACTTCGTTTTTACTCGAGTAGGTTGATATAAAATGACATTTACAGATTCTTGAAATGTTCGTTTGTTGCTAACACCTACCTCGTGTAGACAAATATAATTTTGGTGAAATATTTGAATTCTTACGCCGGCTGCGGTTGTTTAATAGAAAAGAATTTGTGCATGTACAATGAGTTTCACAAATTTAATATTTATTGAACGGATAAATTCGTTATACTAACCTTTTGCCTTGTTTCAAATATGTGCTTCAAATGATTGTCTTTCTTCACGGGCACAATACAACTCATCAAGGACACGAAACGAAAGAACAAACTCGGAAAAAAACCTTACGCTCTAACAATAGCCTATATTGCAAAACCTAGTCAAAACAAAATCCATCGATACAAGGATACGAAGATCTCAAAAACCAATTTGCTGTAGAGTAGCAACAACTTTTACACACATATAAACACCCACATTACGCACTCAAAATAAACACGCAATTATTCAAAATCAGTCACACGAGAGCTGAAAATGGTAACCCGTAAAATTGAAAATCAGACTAGTTCACATTTAACTAATCAATTGAAACTTTACACTTGATTTAACTGAAAAATTTTAATTCATGCAAGTAAGCATTCTTCTAACGAAGTGCCTTTTATCCACCGTGTATACAATAGAACTTCAATTATTATTTCGGCAAATCTTATTTATCTGAACTTGGGAACGCTTTATTGTTAGTTAAGATTATCATCAATTTGTAAAAATGCAATCGTGTTTTTAAAATAAATCTATCGATACGTAATGTTATTAAAAATACGTATAGCCAAACCTGTTTTACGGAATTATGAATTTATAATCAATTTATACTTTTTTTCATACTCTGTTTTAGCCATAAAAAATAAATTATTTTCATGCTATATTTGTTGACACCAAATTGGTGACAAAAATGTAAACAGTTTATGGCTTTAATTATTAATTTAAAACCAAATTTGTATTCATTTAGTCGTCCGTTTCCGTTGCAGGAAAACAAAAAAGTAACATCTAATGTATACAGCCGGGCATGTGATTATTTTGATTAATGGCAATACGACCTTAACACATATTTCTCTATTAATTGTAACGCTTTCAAATGAAACCCAACAAAAAGAGATAAAGACGAACTAAATGTTGCAGAGAACACAAGCCCAAACTACCTAAAAGTTCCCATTCGGTTTATTGCACACGAAAACGATGCGTCTGGAGGACAAATTTCAGTTAAAACTTCAGGCCAAAATGTCAAATATGTACTTCCAAATCCGCTACCAAATGTGAATTCAAATAGCGTATCTTCAAAGTTAGGCGTTGAAACTGATGAAGTACTGGAAGAATTAGATAGAACGAATGCAGAACTAACTTTTACAAAGCAGAAGATTAACTGCGAGAAAGACCTGACAACTCAGTACGCACAGGAAGAAAATATCACCTCCTGCGGAGCTGGACCAACGGTTGGTCTTGTCTCAATCTTGGCAAATTCTACCAGCAGCTCTCCTCGACGTAGTTGTCGCAGAAAACAGCAACACAGAGCAAGCTTCAAACTACCGACAAAGGAGGAAAAGGAGATTGGATCACCGCATATTAGTCAAGGAAAGGAGGATTCGCAAGAGGTAAATTACCCTTGAGGACATTGATTTATTTTCATATATTAGCTAGGCAACTTCTGCTTTTAAATGATTAAAGTATGATATTTTTAGGAATTATTACTCTGCAGCGAATTCAATCATTTTTTCGCATTTAGCTTGCAAATCTGTAGTGTAATAATTTGCAATTGCCTTGAATTTATGAAAAAAATGTTATTCGTTTTTCCCTGTTAAATGATACACAATAAGCCGTTAGTTACGTTGAGGAATCTTTTTGTTCATTCTTTTACAATTTAAGGGAATTCGGTACATTATAATCAATTTTATTTGTTCCTTGTTCTGTTTTAAAATAGGATCGCGTTCCTTTCATTACGATTTATTTAATAGTTACCAAACTTTTACTAATTTTTACTTTGTTTCGAAATTCCAAATGGTCATTCCATTTTGAGCCGTTTTAAATCCTCGGGAATGTTATTTTTGGGAATTTAACAAAGTATAACAAATTCAAATTGCATAATAATTAAAAATGCCATTTAAATTGAAATTGACGAAATTTTTAATTGTTTGTAATAAATCTCTAACTCTGAATTTTTCATTTCAGTAAGTCTTTCAATGACTTTATGCACAGTGACACGTGAATTTTAATCAGATTGCATACCAAGATTCACCTGAACATTTCATTATACGCAGAATTTTATAAGTTTGATCAATTCAAGGTATATATTTATGTGTGTTAAACGATAAAATCTATCGGTGCATCCTGAAATATACATTAAATGCACACATAACTACATTATTAAATTATAACTATCTATCCATTTATTTTGATTAAACTTGATATTTTGACTAAACAACATCTTAGGGCAATCAATTTGATAGGTAGATAAACTAACAGGTCACGTTGTGCTTAGGGCTAGATGGAACAAAATAGTTTCTTTCATTAATAAGCAGTAGATGCCTAATTTGATGGCAACATTGTATTAAAACCTGTAAGCAAAAAGTTTAATTATCAAATCTGCTCTTATAATTTATAACATATAATATTTCTATGGAAAATCTGGTTGTTATTAAAATCAACTTATCCAACGAAGAAATGCCAGATAATGGAATTTCCTTATATCTTTTGGCATTCAATTAATATTATCTGACTATCAGATTGTTGAACCCTTTCTTTTGGTTCATAGCAGAAGCTAGATTGAATGGAATTATTGCCTGGTAATTGATAGAATCATCCATCTCAAACAATAACTGAGCCAAAGCATTCCCTAACTGAACTCAACTCAGACAAACGCTAAATTTAAAAGCGACCTTAATAGATTTTCTTAACATTTCTCTGTTGAAAATTTATTCAAAAATTTTACATTACTACTTTAGTCGAAAAATAAAATTTCACATTTTTATACCCGCAATTAATTCATTTTATTTCGACAGAATCACATGATCAACTCAAAAATAAATTAAATGTTAAAATTTCAATACTGTTTAGGTTTAAGGTTTAAAACATCTCATTGCTACGTATTTGTATGTTTCAACAAAATGGGAAATACAATTAAACAATAATTGATTGCACGGGTGGTAATAGTTTTGTTATGTTGTTCGACTTCTAGTTAAATACAATGGGATTGGTTTTACTTCAAGCGCGCAAACTTGATTTAAATAATGGGAAATAGTTTTAGCTAAATACCAAATTTCTGAAATTTAATAAATGTAGTAAATATTTTGCGTAATTTTTTAGTTCTAAAAAAATCAACTTTTGTGTTATATCGTTAATTGACTAATTTTTACTAAAGAAATAGACTTTAAACGAGTTCTTCTCATTTTGCAATTTGCGTCTTCTGTGTTTCTGGTAATTTTTAAAAAATCTATTGCTTATTCTATTTTGCACCAATTCGAGATCAATTTCTCCGCTTGTATTTCAGCAGCCGTTGCTGGTTAGCTTTTCTAGAATTATGCCATATTAAGTCGCCAAACTACCAAAGTCTCAACACAACTTAACATAAGGTTGATATTAGTATCTTTTGATTAACGTATGTCAGTTTAGATCCATTTATCTCCTTTTCTATATAGCTCTTATTTTGTTTACGAGTATTTACATATGTAAGGGCCAAATTTTACGTTTTTATAGAATAAATATTGCTCCTTTTCAAAGAAAACGATAACATCAACACCGATAACAGAATATCAAACTTTATTAACTGTTGCTGTACTGCCGTATAACAACGAAACAAATAAAATGTATTTAAAAGACGCCAAATCATTTATATTTCTAATTTTTAATTAAAAAAGCCGAAGTTAACAACCTAAATAAAGCAAAAATTTGTAAATAGAACTGGATTAATGAAAGAGAGAATCTAATTCACATGAAGATAGTTACTCAGGTAACACATAAAAATAATGCAGCATAGAACTGTACGCTCAGCACTATGGCTTTAATATAAGTCGTCATCGGTAAAGTATCTTCTCTGCGATTTTCACTGTATCGCTTCGTAAAATACGACCGAACGTCGCAATTTTCTCTTCTCTACAAAGATACTAGTTAAGAGGATTCCATAAATATCTTCCACTAGATAACCACCGAGCGTGATTTGATGCATAATCACGCAGGGTTTCCAACCAAGGATTACGATGCACAGGTGGACCCCATCCTGGAAGAGGAACAGGCCCCTTAATATAAAATTTAGTTCAGGCTGCCATGTCCGAATTGGGACATCCCGTTTACTATGCCAGTCTTGCGCTGGCTGTGAGAACAATGCTCTCCTGGGAAATCGAATTGAAGGCATCCTTAAAACGTATCCGAGCCAACACAGTTGTGGCGTCTTATTGATGGGTCTAAAAATAAACGCATGCTGGCTGCTCCACGAGTACGTCCATGGATGTCAGCGGAGTTTATCCATTGTCGTAAACCTATTTGGGCTATTCTTTCTTAATAACGGTGGTTAAATGTCTGTAAGTGTCCAATGTCTTTAATTATGAAATACTAAGTTTCTTTAATGTATAAGTAAACTGCTCGCACATATTCATTATGCATACGGTCTAAGGAAGAATGAGTTACTCGTAGTTCTTCATTAATGACGTAAGTTGGAGAAAGCTATTCTAACATTTGCGTTTCGCATTTTGACTTCATTTTTCCTATTGTCTAAATTATTGATACAGCTACCAAGAAGTTTAAAGCTTCCAATTACCCCAGAAGCCTCACCTGAGCACAGAGTTGAAGTGAGTGATGGATGATCCTGTAGCTGTAGCTTACATTTGGATTGTGCGAATTTGATGCCGAAAGAGTTAATGACGACTGAAAATCTATTTAATGTGGCCTGGCCGAATCTTAGTTGTCGGAAATTGACACAATATCGACTGCATAGTCAGATGAATAAATCTACTGCCAGGAGTTTTTCAACACCTGCATTTTGAACGTATAGAGCAATAAAGTTGCAAATAGCATCTACTATGAAATTAAACAAAAAAGAGGAAAGTGGACACGCTTGATGGACACCATTGTTAGAAGTAAAGTTGTGCACTAATTTATTGCAGGCATTTTCGTGATCAGAAGTGCCCGTACAGTATCTATGAATTTAGAAAACATACCGTTGATCAACAAAATATCGAATAAAACATTACGGTCCATTGGGTCAAATGCATCTATGAAGAAGGAAGACAGCAAATATTGGACGAAGATTTAAATCTCACTTTCAAGTATTGCCTCCGGATAAAAATATTATCAAATTCATTCGGTCAGAATCCTGACATTCTTCTTTTTAAATGTTTAACGCAAAGTTCTGGAACCGCATAAGATAATCAAAGCGAATAGCTTAGATACGACTAGAG
Source organism: Eudiplozoon nipponicum (assembly GCA_029291075.1). Classification (NCBI taxonomy): domain Eukaryota; kingdom Metazoa; phylum Platyhelminthes; class Monogenea; order Mazocraeidea; family Diplozoidae; genus Eudiplozoon; species Eudiplozoon nipponicum. The sequence continues at coordinate 31,240 of JAQBSW010000337.1, forward strand.
TTAGGTTAATATTTTGATGTTTACCGCACGAATTCCAGCTACTCTTTTTAAAACTTTCAAAAAACAACCATCACAGTCTCTTTATTCCACATTTTTAATCAAAGATTAGTCAACGTCCTACAAAATATTTCATCAACATCCTTAAAGTAGACCAAAATCACATTATCGGAGCGTAATTACTTTGCTATGTTTAATAACTTCGATAGTATTTCGCGTTTAGTGTTCCTCATTGCTGAGAAAGGCATAAGTTTGGGTATCTTCATTGGTGAAGGTACCAATGAATATTAAAGTTTGAAGCATTCAGCTCACCTATCAAGACGACACATTTTGTCAGTTATCAGGTTAGTGCTGCAATTGTGTATTGTTTAGACAACGTTTTAATTTTTGGACCTACTGCTTGAATAAATTGGAACAAACATCGGTTGTCAACTGAAGCGAATACTTTTTCTATTTCTGCTGCCTTTCTGGTTTAAAACGCTTCAAAATCGATTTGCTGTATGTGCTTCAGTTGGCGTGCTATCGTTACACGAGTATTATTCTGAGCCTAGTTAGCAAGATATTGGTGTCCGGTTTCGAGGATCTCCATAGACATTTCAGAGATATAATAATGCATATAACGCATTTTTCTCTTCGCCTATAGTAATCTTTATATTTTTCTTGTAAAGATGGCTGTTAGAGTCTGCTTATATCTATTTCTGTTTCATACCTATGCAGCTATCTGAGAACTTTGAGTGCAAATCTAGAATATATGAGCGCATGGTCGGCATCCAAATATGTGTTCCAAAAATATGACAGCCCTGAATGCGACATAATCTAATTAATTCCACAGTTGTCTTGAGGTTGGAGGACACTGTGGGGCGCTATACCTTGAACTACTTCTGACGTTTTGCTACTCAGTTATAAGCTATGCAGCGCGCATCTATCCAACAGTCGTTCACCATTATTATTGCGCATTGAGCTTAAGGTGTTTCTGTCACATAGGCAAAATTCTGCATTGCTTAAGCGCCCAACATGAACATACATGTGACACATAACAGAGACTATATTTCAGCTCTTAATTTTTCTTATTAAAAACTTTAGTCGGAATTGAAAGCGTCCTTGCTATCAACTGTGCTGCAATCGATAGAAACTTATGGCGATATAACGAAAGGCAAAGTTTATTAATATTTATGCCATTAACTCTAGTAGACGTCATTAAGAATACCGCACTAGGTAGGATGGTTACGGGGATCCGTGCAGTTTAACAAGCTCCGGATCATGAACTAAAGGCAATGCTGATTCCTCATTTCCTGGCTTGAGGAAACTCCCTTGTGCCAGAGGAAATAATGCACTTACTTCTGCCATAATTATAGGATTCTGTTTTCTTGGTTCCATTACGTGTTAGAGCTTTATGTTGCCCAATTATTTTAATAGTTTCCACATTTAATGCGCTGACATTAAAACTTGACCCACGTTTAATGAATGCTGCTTTACTTGAATGATCCTCAATATTTGGAAATCTAACATTAGACTCAGTGATTTAATTCATATCCACCATACTCATAGTAATCAAATTGGTGTTATTGCATAATTGGGAAGATACATGTTGAGGAAAAGAGGCGGTATCATCAATGAAGGTGTCTGCAATAGATTGGTTTCACTTATTCAATTTGCACGACTGCAGATAAGGCGACGCTTTCCATCCTGCGCGACGGTCGGTTCAGTATGAACTCTTTGTATTGGGTATTGTTCTTGGTTATATGCGGCCTTTAAAATAACCATAGAATTTCTACGCCTGGTAGGACTGATTTGTATTCAAAAATTTTTCTTTTTCTAGATAGTCTGCCAAACCGTGCTTACGAGCACTCTCGGCCCAGGCGCCAATGGTCAACATTTGCCCAACGTGTCTGACACGTTTGCTCTCATTCCGTCACTACCCAATTAACACGTATTGCCAATGCATAGTTAAACCGAACTCGGGGGCTCTACATGAAGCAGGATGATGTCCGTATTTCATTAGACCCTGTAGGGTTCATGCTACCACTACCTGCCTGACTAATTAGTGCTTGCTGGTCGTCAGACCAGACATTTCTATGACATAGGTTAATACTGATATGGTTGCATTTTGATAAAATTTCGCACATAATTATACATCTATATGTTGACATATCATACTCCTATCGAATCTAGGCCAGTTGTTCTTGGTATTTAGTTTGTCGACCAAAACAAGTGCGACAATAAAAAGGATAGATGACATGGATTGTCCAAAAGCAAAAAATGATAACCTATAATGCAATAGTGTCGAAGAAAACGTCAATAGTTTTTAAAATAATCATAAATCAATATTACTGAATGCATAATTGTAAGTTCAACTATTTTTGGGTATTTGTAATGCGAATTTAGAAATACCTTTTGTAATAAAGCATACCCTGATTTCAAAAAAGTTTCATATGACACTACGATAAATAGGTCATTAAATATTTGCTAGATCGCGTTTAAAATGTCATACATGGTGCTTTATGTTGCAATATTTTGAAATCAAATGTGATCAAGTTGGTTAAAATGTGTTCAGGTAACAATAAAAAGCAGATAGATATAATCGCACATATGGCGGTACGCGAACCCAAGAAAACAAAACGTCTGCTTTTATGAACATGCATCTGCCCATATAAACTAAGAATTGTGTAATGTAGAAACGACAATTCATCCAGTAGACCGGTTTCGTCCTTATTGGGAACCCATCCCGTATTGGAAAGAATTTGACACGGACAGGGCTCGAACCTGGGCATGTACTCATCGGAATCTGTTGCTCTAACCACTGAGTTACAATGCCGGAATGCATATCCTTTGCTACATTATACAATTCTTAGCTTATATTTGTGACAGGTTGGCTCAGTGGTTAGAGCAACATTTTCCAAAGCAGACGAGCCCAGTGTCGAGCCTAGTCTGTGGCAAATTCTTTGAAGTACGCAATGAGTTGTCAATATGGACGAAACCGATCTACTGGATGAATTGCCTTTTCAACACTATACAATTCTGACAAATGCATGTTCACAATGGAACAGATGTTTATATCACGATCGCATCCTTAATTTAATTACCGCTTGCGCAGCCAATGTTCAAGTAAAAAGTGTCAGTTAGTATTTACTTCATTTAGGAAGTTCTCTTTCTTGTCTAATCGTGGAGAAAAATCTTGCAACTGTCTGTTTCTTACCAACTTGATAAAACTACAATTTAGAGTTAGAAATCTATGGTCTACGCCAAATCTCTCCTTGAAATTATGAATTGTGCAAACGTTCATGAAAAGTCCACTCTTTATTAAATTTAGTTCGAGTATTTAGCATATGTCGCTACAAACTGTTGATTGGTGTTTAAATTTCAGTTAGACCAAAAGGATTCGCTATGTTTTTTTCATATATATATATATATATATATATATATATATATATATATATATATATATATATATATATATATATATATATATTTATATTATATATATATACATATATATATATATATATTTATATATACATATATATATATATTGCAATGCGAGTCTTAATAAAATTCATTGTAACCTTTCCATGTGCAAAAATAAAAGAAATTTATCAGATACAAGAGACCGCTTCTTTTCTCATTTTCTTCTCAATTATCTATAATTGAAAGGCAAAACAAGATAGAAATATGTAAACATGGAGAGAGTGTGAAAAAAGGAAACCAATTAAATGTGTGAGTCACCTTCAGTTCAAGCTTAATGCCTGAACATGCTTCTGCTAGCATAAATCCGGCTGCAATTTTTTTATCCATAAGGCTTCGTATGTGGTTAGCTACTATTGTTGTTGCATTTAGTATTTATTTTAAACGCTACGTCTGGAAAACACCTGTGTGATGTTTCAACGATATGTTGTGCAATTGCAGACATGTATTCATTAGTTGATTTAAAGCAGGCGTTTATGTTACAATGCTTTCTGATTCGAGTAATTAACTGTCTGGACGATCGGCCTACGTACGTTGATTGACAACTTGCGCATCTATTTTGGTAAATAATATTTTATGTAGAAATTATCGGGTGTTTCTCTTTGATTGCAGGTAACGGCAAGTGTGTTACACTTGTAGTTTAGCTGCATTAATTGTGCGTGTTAATGCCGCTTCAACTTTCATTTGTGCTGTTCGGGAAACTGCATCCCCCTTAAATGGGATGTTCAGGGAAACTGTTTTGTTTTTTGGTCCTTAATACGTCTTTTTCTGTTTAATTACCCTTTTAATAATTGATTCAATTAATTGTCTGGGATATCCATTAGACATTAAATCGTTAATTGCTTTATTATATTCATTTTCTTTAGAATCTTGACTAACCAACCTGTCAATTCTTGAAAAGCAACCACGAACTGTTGATAATTTATATTGAAATGGCACAAAACTGCTGTAATGCAAATACTGTGCAGACCATGTTGGTTTATGGTAAATTGTTCTGTTTAATTTATCATTAGTTTCTTTCTTTAATAGTACATCTAGGAAAGGCAGACAGTCATCTTTCTCGTGCTCTGACGTGAAGCCGATATTCTTATGTGCTTTGTTGAAACTTTGAAGCAAAGTTCGTGATTGCGACCTGTTCTTAAGTACAAGAAATATATCATCCACGTACCGTATATATTGAGCACATTTACTTATGTCACTCTTTAATGATGTGTTCTCTAGATGGCCTAGAAAAATCGCAGCCAGCACTGGAGATAAGAGACCCCCCTTGCCACACAACCAGTCTGTTTATAGATTTTTCCGTTAAAACGAAACTGTACGTCTTCGTGCATAATGAGATAAGCTTGCGTAGAATGTGACCTAGCACCGGCGATGGTAATGTGCCGTGTTCTACCGCTTTGACTATAATGTCAATGGTTTCATCAATTGGAACATTTGTAAATCAAGGACGTAACATAAAATATTACCATAATCTGGTTTTTAACATTTAATCTTGAATTTTGATTACAAAATCAAACGAATCGGCAACCGAATAATTACCTATCAGTTTGGGTAATGGTTCAAGTATACGAACTAACCATTTAGCCTGTGCATTAAACAGAAAGTGGCCATTGATAAAATTGGCCTCATGGGACAAACTTTTTCGTGTTTATGGTAATCCATACATTGTTGGTGTAGATGATCCAACTGGCTTCAGCTTCTGTGTAGTGGTCTCATCAATTATACCGGCATCTGTAAAGATCTTAATTTCATTATTACTTTGCGCTCCACTTTGTCTATTTCATCTGATTTATCATCTAGACGCGTGAATTTTGTATTGTCATTCAACACGTTTTCTATCTTTTGTTAGTAGTCAGATTTGCACATTACAACAACGCTCTTGCCTTTATCAGCACGTAGTATTTTGATGTCTGCATTTATATTTATACGTTTAAGCGCAGTTAAAAATTGCCTTGCCAATGTATGCTGTTCTGCGCATTTGGACAATTTAAAATGTGAAGCCTGATCGACCAATGTAACCTTGAACCAATTTTTATAATCAATACTGATAGGTTCTAAGTCGGCTGTTTGTTCAAATAAAAATTCAAATTCTGCCTCAAAATCAACATCGCATTTATTAGAAGGATGTATTCCATAATTTCGGCCCATCGATAGTGCCTTCATTGTTAGCTGATCGATTAGTATTTTTTGATAAGTTAAGCACACGTTTATCAAAATCGGCTGGTATTAAATCACACAAAACTCCATGTTTTATATCCTTTTCTAATTTCTTCAAAATTCTTGATTTGTCTTTCGTCATAACAGCTGGCAAAAACATCAGAAATCTCATTCTTGAAAAAAAACTTAGTTCATCCAATACATAAGATACACACCCGATCCTTGCCTGTAACACTGCTTCATCTACCTTTAACTGTTCAATTTTGGAATACGCCAACCTTGTAAGACTTCTTCGGTTGACCTGTAGTTTCTTTTTATTTTTGCACATGGAACGGTTACTATAAATATATATATATATATATATATATATATATATATATATATATATATATATATGATAGCAGTAATTTTACGCTTGTCACGAATTTGCTACGTGGATACAAGGTGCTAGGTGATGTTACATTTTAGTTGTCATATGCAGTTCAATCGACCGAAGATATGCTGGAGAATTAATCTTAATGGTGTACGCACATAAACCAGATTTCCCGGATACTGTAATTCATTCTTCAACTTTAACAATAGAAATAGTGGTAAGTCAAGCTGTGTCACATTTTATAAAAATTGTAATATTGTAAATCAATGCTGGGATGTTAATAACTTATTTCTCTACGTAGAAAATCATCAGGATAATTTTTGACTACAGGTTCCTGTATAGCGAATAAAGAAATTTATACCTACTGTCTGCATTTTTACTCAGAATAATTCGGATTTCTGTTTCGGAAGTCAAAAAATTAGAAGTAAAAATAAAGATTATATTTGTAAAAATCTTGTTTCACAAAACAAAATACAAATTAGATAACCAATTGCCTGACGCGCAAGAAAACAGAGTAATTTAAATAGTAATACTAGTGTTCCTGTAGAATCTTCCTGACAACCAAGGCTCTGAGCATTCGTCAAGTTAAGGCCCGTTGCCAGTCCTTGGCGACAAAATGATTTTGTACGCATACGTGCTCCAACAGAAGGATTTTCTGGCAGTTTATATATTTATCATGAAGTAAAAATAAAAAAACCATCTTTAGCCGCATTATGCGCAGTTACTCAAGATTTTATTTGCAGGTTATCCAGCTTTCTTTTTTCCCACATTCCCAATGTTTAATTGCCATATTTTATTTTAAATTCACTTTTAAATTATTTATCTCGTCATTTATACCAATCTAAAGAACTGAATAAATGGTAAACGGTTCAACTTAGTAATCCAATTTAGTTTGCTAAACCATTTGTGATATTACGCAGTTAATAACTGAGAAAGAATAACGTCTTCTTAGATTTTAATGTTAGTAGGTTATACCGTTTCTACAGTATGGCCTGAAATGCATATAGCTAAAAGTCTTAAGCTTTTAATAGGTGTAACTCTTAAATCCAATTTAAAACATTAAAGACAAAGCAATTCTTTACACTATCAGGTCCCAAAAATCCGATTGATTCCCAATTTCCTGTATGCATCTGTTTTGTCTTCGATCAGGCTGGATGCGAATTCGTCCTTTTCTTCCGAAGGCTTCAAAATCGTTCACACTAACCATTGAAAGTGCGTTGCTAAGCTATCATTTCCAATGGTTAGTATGAACGATGATGAAATCTTCGGAAGAAAGGGACGAATACGCACCAAGCTTGATCGAAGACAAAACAGATGCATACTGGAAAATGGTGATCAATCGTATCTTTGTGAAACTGATAGTGCAAAGCAACAACCCGCGAACGGATTTCGCGGAAATTCATCATATTGTGGAGGAAGATAAATCCTCCGCCAAATGTAAAATAACAATAACTGACATATTTAATCCACCATGGCTGATTTTAACGAATTTTATTTAAAAAGAGTTTTTTCTTTTTATTTTCCAGAACATTCTTTGTTTAAATACTTGACTTTGAATTGTGCGCCATTTTCAGTTTTTTCGAGTGTCTCGCACCTCGACCGGTCTAACCATCTTTTTGTCTGCTGCATTTTTTAAATTTTTCTCTAGTAACACGAATACATCTCAACAATATATTCCTACTATAATTGCCTTTTATTCTGATATTATTTCACACATAAAAGGGACGTTCTGGAACAGGTAATTTGATTATTCTGTTGTTCACGTATACCTCCTTCCAGATTATTTGTTCGGGAATTATTACGATACAAATTTCGCATTCCGATTGCCTAACAATAAGTGTCAATTTAATTGTTAAACTAATAAGACATGGAGACCGATATTAAATTTGAGGACACAAGTAGGTTAGTGCAGGATATTGCGGAAATGAATCTAGCAGATGTTAATGGGAATATAAGCATATCAGACTCTACTGTGAATTTTAGGACTTCAAGCGATCTGGCATCTATGGGGCTCTCAGACTCGAATAGGTTAGGGGCCTCTACAATATAAAGCTCGCACTGCGCAACAACTCTTCAAAATATAAAGCAATTCTTTAGTCCGACTTTTTTCTTTCCGCATGGTTACAATCCGGCATGATGGTCTTATACTCCTCAAATCCGCCCTCCCACCCCCATTCTACTCAACAACATAATAGCATTTATAATTTTATTCCATAGCTGAGTACGATAAAACGTCATACAATGTCTAATCCAATATATCGGCCGTTTGACTTCCCATAATAACTGGTGTCTAATCGATTCGAAGACTAATAATTAAATATGTTAATAATAAGAAAAATTCGTGAAGCTAAGCCAACACTATTTGTAAGTAATAATCAGCTACCCTTTCTTTCTTAATAATAGACGACAGGACATTTTGTGACAAAATTTGCTTTTCTTTACGTTAAAGTATGCTAGATTATTATATAAGATTTTTCCCCCAATATCATCACGCATCTTGCCCACTGCCAGCTAAGGACAAACGAATTTAGGAAATTATTTATAATATCATGTCAATTCTTGTATTTTGCATTCATGCCAAAATATCGTTGAAAGAAAATATAAAAAGAAAAGATTAAAAATTTTAAAAGTTATGTTCTTAAAATTAAATCCAGTCTGCTGGCATTTATCTAGTTATAATAAAAAATTTGAAATTCCAAACAATTATATAATTAAACGAACATTGGATGCGCGGGTGGTGATAACAATTATTATATTCAAGGTTGCGGTCTTGATATAAAAACCTGACCCATTAATTATTTACATATGTCAGTATAAACTAAGAATTGTATAGTGTAGAAAAGGCAATTCATCCAGTAGACCGGTTTCGTCCTTATTGGGAACTCATCATGTTCTGGCCGCGGCAAATTCTGGCCAGTACATGATGAGTTCCAATAAGAACGAAACCGGTCTACTGGATGAATTGCCTTCCTACACTATACATTCTTAGTTTATACTGACATATGGAAGTAATTAATGGGTCAGGTATTTATATCAAGACCGCAACCTTGATTATAATAAATCCAAACTATTGACAAAATCCTGGAAATCCTTAGAAATTATTTAAGTAAAGGTTGCGAGTATAATATAAATACAAATCCAAATATATATACATATGCCAGTATAATTTAAGCATTGTTTATTATAGCAAAGGTAATTCAAGTACTCTCAAGAATTTTTCCGTGCAATCAATGAATAATTAATTATAGAGATATTCAATTATATAGCAATGCAACTTCCTTATGTAACACGGTGTCTGTTGCGTAATAAAAGATTGTAGAAGATTAGTTCGAACTTGAGGTCTAAAGAGACACCACATAGGCTCCAACCAAAGTAGAGGTTAACCAAAAATGTGTAAGTATATAACTGAAAATTGTGTGTAGTATGCGGCAGGGTGGCTCAGTGGTTAGATCACCAGATTCCGAAGCAGACGTGCTCAGGTTCGAGCTCTGCTCACAGCAAACTCTTGACATCACATTTTAGTAAGGACGAAATTGATCTACTGGATGAATTATCCATTTAGGTTTGAACCCTATCTACGGCACAATTCTAAAAGTACTTGAAGAGATTCTTACGTAGGAGAAAACGGTCCAGTGGTTAAATTTTCTGTGCTACATTATATAATTCTTTGTCTGTACTAAAAATTGTATATATATATATATATATATATATATATATATATATATATATATATATATATATATATATATATATATATATATATATATACTGACGTGTTTATTTGAATTTGTTGATCTTGGTTTTAACCATTTTTTTCATCACCTGAACAAGCATTCCTTGGTTGACCCCCATCAATGTCAAATTTATCATTAAAATATAATATTCAGTTCTTTGCAAGATTTAATATAAAAATACAAAGCAATTTTGAAATTTGAATTAAGAAATAAATAATGTATTATTCTATCATTACTCAGATAGAAACAAAAGGTTTTAAAAACTGGAAACTTTTCTGTTCAATAGCACTCAACTCCATTTTATTGTCTAGTAGTCCATAGTGTCAATTTCGAGAAGCAAAATGGATTAAGTTGGATTAAAGGCAAAAATTATACGACAACAAATAAGAAGCTGGAAACAAACTCTGAGGCAAGCACGCATACACACATAATGTGGTTGTCAATGCTTGTGGAACCAATCCATAATTACTTCATTTTCCTTTAGCCGACTCGACCTATTAGTCTGACTTCTATACTGAAGACCCATTCCCTTCAAACTCTGGTACAGTTAACCCAACCCAGATAAAAGGTCTGACCCAATCCCAATGATGAAGTTAAGCCGGAATAGTAACGGATTTAGTAATGGGATTTTGAGAATAATACAAAATGTGCTTTTAAAAAACACAAATGTCCTCAAAGCAAAATGGTTTATTAGTTCCCTTATAAACAAATAATAAACTATAATTAAACGTACATTGGTTGCGCGGCTGGTGATAACAATTACTATAATCAAGGTTGGGATCTCGGTATCCTCATCTGACACCTTTAATAACTTACATATGTCAGTATAAACGAAGAATTCTATAGTTTAGAAATGGAAAATTATCCAGTATGCCGGTTTTGCCACTACTGGAGACTCATCACGTATTTGCCGTGGCTAGGGCTTGGACCTAGACACATCAGCTTTGTAATATGGTGCTCACACCACTGAGCCACCCTGTAGCGCTCCTTGACATACAATTGTTTATTAGGTATTGCGCACATTGTAAAAAATCTAACCAGAAGGATAAGCCAACGAAAACATAAACGAAAAGTATAATCTTAAATGCACATTCGTTTCATGCTTACTAGCGACATTTCAGTAGAGCCAGTATTACGCCCTATACCCACTATATATTTAGTTGAGGAATGTGTAGAAATTGGACGGTAAACCTCGTCTATACAAATATTTAAACCTGTAGTAGTAGATCTAACTTTATGTAGGTCTTCAACAATGCGACTTCAAAGCCAACTCACTATATATATATATATATATATATATATATATATATATATATATATATATATATACCACGCCTGTAAAAGATACCAACACTATGACTGTTGTTTCATTACGTGATACTAACACTATGTTTGGCGGTACACGATACCAACACAATGGATTTCCCTGTATTCTCAAGTTCACCAAATTGAGTATTACAACTACATCTGAACACTTAAATATTGGTTGTTGCGGAGGACTAATATATATGCAAGTATGTATTAGGTGTTGCAAACCTAGTAACAAAAAAGTTTAGTTGCGACCAGGAGGATAAACCAAACACAGCATGAACGGAAAGTATAATCTCATGCACATTCGTTTCGTGGTTAAATGGTTTAATACCGACTCCTACTGATGAGTCGCCAGTAAGCATAGGAGATTGTAACGTCCTATTATCCCACATTCTTCACCCAAATATATAGTGGTTAAAGGGCGTAATACCGGCTCCTACTGATGAGTTGCCAGTAAGCACGAAAAGAATGTGCATGAGATTATACTTTCCATTCATGCTGTCTTTGGTTTATCCTTCTGGTCACAACTGAACTATTTTTTTACTAGGTTCGCAACACTTAATGCACGCTTACATCTGAACACATTTTACTCAAGCAAATCGATAAACTGTGGCCCCGTTCGATGTTAGTTTTCAATTTTCGCGTTAGTATGACATCATTCAATTAAATAAATAACAGTTAGATACTGTTTGTTGTGAGAAATTATATATATATATATATATATATATATATATATATATATATATTATATATATATATATATATATATATATATATTTATATTTATATTTAATTTTGTACTAGGAGTTGCACGTAGTAACATCTTAGTTCAAAAATGGCCAGAAGGATAGACAGTTTGAATTTCAGGTCAACATGAAGACTGCAGCTTAGTTGATTGAAATACTCATTTGAAATCAAAATAAAAATAACTGAGATTTAGTTTGACTTCAGTAATTTCATTTTTTTCTCATTTTCTAAATACTTCTATGCGTTTCCTCCTTATGAAACTGATTTATCTTTTTCTTAATTTTAAATTCTCATTTTCAACACTTTGTTCAGTTTTAAGTAGAATGTAAAATTTATATTCTTCATAATTAGGTCGTCTGGTTCTAATCGTTTAGCAATATAAAGATTGTTGATCTAATAAATGACACCTTTCAGGTTCTTTAATAGAGTAAATGTCGTATAATTAAAAATGAATGAGTCAAGGTTCAGTGAAAATGCGTTGGAGACTTGCACTGATATATCTCTGTGTTGCATATTTTTTCTCCGTCGACTACATTCATATTCTAGCGATTAACAGCCCGCTTGAACGCTAAATTCTCGCATGGATGAAGCCAACTGATGCTGGGTTCTGACGGTGAGATCTGGTGGCCCACACTGTCAAATAGCAGGTTCTGGGTTTCTATTGCAATTTTGTTAATCGTCTTGACAATTACTTAATTGCCTGTTGCGAAGCTGAGCGAAAATATTTTATAAATCTTCATGCAAATTGTTCGTTTCTAACATCTCAAAAATCAAATCTTGTTTGTTTACTGGTCTCGCAATATTTGCATCTAGGTGATATATGATGATTCGTCTCTCGACGTAAAAATTGCATTCCACAACTAGTAACATCAAGTATAATTTTTAATTCAGCCACTGAATAGAGAAATAAATCGTGTATTGAAGCTTAAATTTAATATGAAATAAGTATAAACCATACAATTTTTTAAATGCCTTATTTTCCAGATCTACTGATGTGTTCATTTAATCGACTTGTTTTCAAAAGTTTTCCATATAAATAGAAGATATTAGAGTCTAGTTGAGTTACGGCGAAATGAAAATGGTATTTTTACCTGTGCTGTGTGCACATTTTTTTTAATAATTATATGCAGAAGAACAAGATTTTTTTCTCAATTGAAACTAAGAATGTATGAAAATGGCTGACCTTACTTTAAATGTAAAGAAGTTTTTATCAGATATTTAGATACATTGCAAATTTCAAACGTTGTTCTGCCAAAGAGAAAAGTATTAATTGAGCAACGCAAAAGGTACAGATATTAAATTTTGTATTATTGATCATTGAAAGGTAATTTATTATGAATCCTTTATTTTCTCTACAAGTAAACTGTGACCCTTTAAAATACACTTAGTTTTGTTACCCTGTCTAGTTGGTTGAAGATGAATTTTCGGAAGATACACTTTGACAGAAATTTGGCAAGTTTATTCTAATAGACATTTTTTTAAACTATAAAATGGTGCACCTGTTTTCTTTTGAAAACTTTCATTAATAAAATGGTGATAATTTAGGTAAATTTTTTTATCCAGTATATTTGAAAATTATATTTCTGTATTTATGAATTTTTAATAACATTTTCAGGTGTTGCAACAGGTAATATCAAATCGGAGCCCTGAATTTTCAACAGAAGCATCCTCAGGACATGCTAAAACATCAGATGAACCTAAATATGCAGTTTCAAAACAACCTGACAAATCTCGACGTAGATTCACCAACAGAACTGCACTATTTCGTAGTCATGGCAGTGCTGATGAGGATGAGGAGAATGACGATTATGAATACAATAAAAATGAGTATTTTGTTAAACCAAGGCTTAGGAATCGTGCAGTAAGATCAGGTAAGGCAATAAGCAGAAGCGATGACATTGACGGGGATGGAGATGATGAAGGCGAAAACGATAGTGAAATTAATGTTTGCTTCGACGAGGAGGATAATGATGACGATGACGATGATGGAGATTTTCCTGCACGATATGTAACAGTGGCAGCAGAATCGACAATTCTCCGATTGCCATACGGACGAAAGGTAGGTATTCTAAAACTTCAAATCAATGTAAATATTTGCGCTGCTTATGGCGTTAGATGAAGCATGGAATACTACAGAATTTAATTTAGCAAGGACTACTAAAATATTTCTTTAAATCAAGTTTGCAAGCTTGAAGTAAACACCAATCCCATTGTATTTAACCAGTCGTCGAACAAGAATTGTTACCACCACCCGCGCAAACAATTATTGTTAAATTGTACTAAATTTTTTTTAAAAATGTTTATATTAAACGAACATTGGTTGTGCGGACGGTGGTGAAAATAACTTCAATCAAGTTTTCAATCTTGATATAAACATCTGCCCCAATAAGTACATACATTTGTTAGAATACACTAAGAATTGTACAGTGTGGAAAATGCAATACATCCAGTAAACCGGTTGCGTCCTTATTGAGAACTCATCACGTTGTGTTCATATTTTGGCGCAAACAGAGCCCGAACCTACCAATTCTGATTTGGAATCTGTCGCTTTAACCACTGAGTCACCCTGATGAAATTTAATACCTCATCTATATTGCAAAGTGCTTAGCTTATACTGCCAAATGTGTGTACATAATTGTTCTGAATTTAAATATAAAGATAGCAATCTTGATTTAGGTAAAATATTTAGATGAGCAAAAACTTTATGAATGACATAGTTTCAAATATTTAAATAATTTTATTGCAAATTCCGTTAAACGAAGCAAACACGCTTTTGTGGCTCTCGTTAATATATAAATATAAGTCTTGCTGAAGAAAGTTCCAAATTTATCATATTATTCAACCAATTGCCTATTACGTCTTCGAGCGCTCATGTTATTGACTAATCCCAGGCATATCTTAGAGCGATGTTTTTATTATTAATAGAAGAAAATATATATATATATATATTCTAGTCAGTCTTTCTGTCTCTTTGATGAACACAGTAAGAATTCAAAGTCGCATGACAACACAATCCATCATTTATTGAACACATTCATTAATATATATATATATATATATATATATATATATATATGTTTATAATTGCAGTTTTATGACTGGACTTTGATGCACATATTGTCAGTACAAACTTATCATTGTACAAGTCAGTAAGAAAATTTTATAAAGTGTACAGATTTCGTCCAAATTGGGAACTCTTCAAGTAATTGATAGAATTTGCCGGGAATGGGGCCGTACTTTGGTATATTAACTTCTGAGTCTGGAGACTATCAATTGCGCCAACTTTGCTGTATACCTTGTGCTTTTTTGTCACTTACCAACTTTATTTTTTGTCTAGTATTTTACTTCAAACAAACCATGAATGATCTGTCATTAAAAAACAGACACTATGCCACCTAAGTAGGTTATCTAAGATTAAAATGGCAATAGTGTGATTTTGATCAGATATATATATATATATATATATATATATATATATATATAAACAGTCAATATAAACTGAACATTCATCAAAGTAGTAAAAACAATTCAGCGAGTAGACCTGTTTAGCTCTTATTTAGATCTCGACACGCACTTGCCAGAATTTGCCACGACCGTCGATCAAATCGGTGCACATTTGCTTCTGTGTATTTTATTCATGCCACGGTATCAATCTTGCCGCACAAACCAATTTAGTTTTTTGGTTAGGCTTACCTTTAGGTCGAGTCTCTGTGACATTTTTATGACCAATAGTTCTAATGGGCTTCGATTTGAGCACCAGTAACGCAAAAATTCTGACAATGACTTTATTTTTTCCAAATAAGAACGAAACAGATATACTTGACGATTTGCTTTCGCTACCTTAAGCAATATTTGTATTATAATATTATTATTATTATTATTATTATATTATATTATTATATATATATATATATATAATCTTGCCTTTATATTTCAATTCATATAAATTTCCGAAATTAGCAAAGTTTCTGCTCTATAATGTCAAATTGTGGGTCATTGTTTAGAACTTCAGGCACTACGATGGACTAAAGAGGTTCACATGAGGGAAAGGCAAATCAGACAGTCTGAGCAAGTATATGCCATAAAATTACGTGAATTATGCAGTAAGGATGTTACAGTGGAGGGCGTCACAGACTCCAAAGCTAGTGTGCTCGTGTTCGTATTCCGTCTACGGCAAATTCTAAACACTACTTAACGAGTTCCAAATAAAGTCTAAACTGTTCTTCTGGATAAATTCTCTTGGCTGCCTGGTGATAAATGGAGTTTGTAACGACAATATATATCGGATAAAATAGTGCAATGAGTTTACAATTGGACGAGATGAGAGGTGAATATATTTTAATCAAAATATGTGTACTCACACAGGTAAATTGAATACGTGGAGACAATAGTACGTTTTTGTAAAACTACCACGAAATTACGTTGTGCTTAATGACGAACCAGAGAATTAGATTTCGAGATATTTATGCGCAAAAATTATATTGGTTTAAAATCTTTAAAAAACTTATTAAGAGTTTCGTATTTATGCTTTGTTCTGAACATAATTTCTACGATCATAGGTTGTTAACTACTAATAAACGTGGCCAAAATGCATGAGGTTTCAATGTGATTATAGAATTGATATATTTAATTATTACAAATCCTGTCATCATGATTTAATTATAAACCTGGAATTTTATGCTTTGTTTGTGGTTGACTTTTAATGAAAAGCCTAACAATAAGCTCTTTTGTAATATAATTCAATTTAATTTTTCAATTTATTTTTTAATTAATTGTGCTGGTTAACAATAATTTACAATTTATCTACCTAGAAACAGTATTTTCGCGATGCGGAATCGCTGGACGCCAGTGCACAATGCTTACGTTCAGACATTAAAAATCGCGCATTAGGCACATGTCCACTGGTGTTGTCGGGCTGCACAGAAGAAAAAAACAACATCGAGCTACCGTCTTCTTATTGCAACAGGCAAGCTCCATACAATGCCTCCTAGTTTTCAAAGGGCGTTTATTTTGCACGTCTGTGTTTTTAAATTACAGTTTTGAATCTTTATCTACCTACGTTGAACTATTTCATTAAATCATAGTTCAATATACGTCACCAATATATATATGTATATATATATATAAATATATTGGACAAATATTATTCTTACTAATATATATTTATATATATGCATATATATGCATATATATAATATATTATAATATAATAATATAATATAATATATATATAATAAATATATAATATAATATAATATAATATAATATAATATAATATAATATAATATAATATAATATAATATAATATAATATATGTATTCATAATATCATATAATATAATATGATATAATATAATATATATATATAATATAATATATATATATAATATATATATATATATATATATATATATATATATATATATATATATATATATATAATAATATATATTATATATAGAATATATATAATATATATATTAATATTAATTAATATTATTAAACCGCCATATATATATATATACTATATATCATATAATATATAAAACATAATATATATTATATATAATATATATAATATATATTATTAATATTAATTAATATTACTATACCCTCAGTTGTGTTGAAAACGACTCGACAGGTAGAACTGACGTCACAAAACTAGCAGTTGCTTGTCAAGCAATTATTCATACGAACTAAGTGAAACGTGAACATTTAACAGCAAATTCATGAATTCTTGTGTATTTCCATTATAATACCCCTTGCCAGTTCTTAACCTGCAACTAGTATTAAGTGATAAATCGATGTAAATGCCTAGAATATTTGAACGCACAGACCTCACAAATATTCGACCTTCAACATTACCAGAGATAATATTAAATTCATGCCAAATTGTATTTTAAATAAAGATGAAATATTTTTCTTCGCGGCTAATATCTAAGGAAATATGTAATAATAACGGCCATCTGGTTATTATATTGGTCGTACAGAAAATTAGCAAAGTTTCATAATTGTTTGTTTCATCGAATTTAAAAGTGAAACGATAAGTTTTACTTTAGAAATTTGTTAAACTTAAAAAGTTACACCAGTTTAATCATTAGTTATTTTTCGAGAACGAATAACATTTAGTGATATTTATTTTGTGAATTTAAGATTTACATCAAACCTAGGTTTGACCAATACAATGATTTTGCAACACCACCGACTTTTACACACCCAGACCATCAGTGCATTTCATCAGAACGCGACAGAAAACCGAGAGTGGATGAATAAGGCGCATTGACATAGTAATTTTAAAAGGCTGAAGGGAAGATCAAAATGCGGTTTTAAGTCTGATTGCCGGCTCTTTTCTCTGCCGTGCGACTCATTACATAATTTAATTTTAGTTCATCTAAAGTCCAAATACTTCGTTCAAGCAATGCCCGTTCAATTTTTTCTCAATTACGTTTCAGTCGATTATCTAGCTTTGTGATAATCTTTTTGACTGTATGCATGGCATTAATTTTGTTTTTGCTAGTAAACTAGGTTATATACCAATATTATTTTCGAACGCATATATATTTAATCTATATATAGCATAAATTGATATCAATCATATTGGTACCATGTTCTGACTCGGAAACCATAGTGTTAGTACAATGTACCTTTTCGGTACAATAATGTTGGTATCGGTTACTAACACAATAGCCATAGTGTTAGTATCCTTTACAGACTCGGTATACATATTATATAGTGTGAGTTAGCGTTGAAGTCGCATTGTCGTAGACTATACGATGTTAGCTTCACTATTGCAGGCTTACACATTCGTCTAGGAGATTGTACCGTCCTATTATCCCACATTCTTGACCAAAATATATAGTGGGTGAAGGGCGTAATACCGGCTCCTACTGATGAGTCGCCAGTAAGCACGAAACGAATGTGCATGAGATTATACTTTCCGTTCATGCTGTCTTTGGTTTATCCTTCTGATCATAACTGAACTAATTTGTTACTAGGTTTGCAACACCTAATACATACTTTTATATATTTAATCATTAAAGAGAGCACTGCTAATAACCTTCTTTTCTTAAATTATCTGTTTCTCATAAAAAACATAGGTGTCACTGATAATTTATATCCGTAAAGTAGAACAACACGTTCAGAGAACGCATTGATTCTAGTTGGGAAAGAGTTGCAGAAGATCTAGTTTATTGTCTATACATTAAATTTATCATTATTGTCATGTACTTTGTACTAAAATCTGTTGTGTTGAACACGCACAAAATACACCCCTTGACCTTAATCGCTAAAAGGTAAACAATATTAGTATGTTTAGATTTTTTCTTTTTTGAATCTATTGCTAGTTGGACCATTAGATATTTTGCTTCTATTTGAACGAGATCTATCAAGATACTGCTGAAATTTGGTGTTTACATATTTCAAACAAATACGAGTTTGTTTCGTGAAATGCATCTGATGAAGATCTACGGTAATGTAGATCGAAATATTATGAAAAAAAGAAAATCACTGGAACAATGAAAGCTGCGTTAGTCAAAACGTAGATCAGGTAAATACGAGCTATGTCTTGCTTAAGCACGGGCAAAGTCAGCTGCCTACAGTTTTTTTACTAAATCACTGATGTTTGTGTTGTTTAACTAAATAATTGATTCCTAAGGAAGGAAAAGAAAATGATTTACGAATTTTTAATATAGTAAAGTTAGTGCCATGAAAAAACTGACCGGCTAACAATTCTAGAACAATCAAACAAACTACGGAAATATTTTGATTAATATATTTTTTTAATATTTCTGCATTCCTAAACGGTGGTATACTGGCTTGCATTTGTAACCTAGGTCGTGTTGGAATCGGCCCGTCATTTCTTTGTGCCTAACAATAAATTACGTCGAATTTTATAAAAAAAATCAATTAAAGGATAATTTTTGCCTGATGATCGTCCAAAAACTTCTTTAATTTCAATTCAATCCTATCAAGCATAATGGCGTGAATTAAAATCATATGTAGGTCAGAGATTTCATTTATTTTGATAGCAACACGCGTTTGCACCACTAAACGAGTGTATCCTTTCAGTTTTCATGTTGCTCGTTTTATGCTTTCAGGCAATTCAACAGATGTTATTTGAAAAATAGTAAATATTTAATGGTTAGTGTTATGCTGACATAATTTTCTTCTAATTTGGCATCTAATTAATTGCATTATGGCTATATTTTTTTGTAAATATAAACTTTCATATTTTTTTACCTGATGACGACTGTACATTCTGGAGTGTGTTTCCCCTGAATAGTTGCACTAAAATGTTAAATTCGCTTTCAACGGTCAATATTTCACGAGAGACGATGAAGTGTCAATCGGCAACCAGTTAGAACGTATTTAACTCATGTGGATATGGGAAATCTTGAGACATTGCAACCACGACGGATCATTAAAAAAACTGCCATACATATCTGAGGTATTTCTAGAATGGTTGCGCAGTACCAGCTTCAATTGTTGAATCTCTGCGATTTGAGTTCGCGAATTGTCGCTATGCACTGTCAGTTTCGCAAAGATCTGATTGATCCACATTCCTAAGTGCGCATCGAGTTGGTTTTCTTATTGGCCGGGTGCGGATTCGTCCCTTTCTTTCAAAGGTTTCAACATCGTTCATACTAAACACTGGAAATGAGATACGATCTAACCTTTGTTGACTGGCAACGTTTCAATATGGAACTTCCCACATCATCATCAGGACTCTAATCACACACACACTGTACAATGCACGTAATAATATGTTTAAGCAAATCACATTTGCTTAAATCTGTGAGGTATTTATGGCGGACCATCCAATTACTAAAGAAACGAATTCTATAATATTTAAGACTAAACACTACTGGCAGAAAGGAGAAAGTTTTCGAAATTGTGGTACAGATTTTTAGTAAAAATGACTCTCCAAATCAGACGAACTTTATTGTGTTCTTCTGTGCAAAAATCGAGAAATAATTACGCAATTTTATGGACATGCCTATTCCCCAACTAAAAAAATAAAATTATTTCGTGAAGGATTTGAAAATAAACTGCTAAATTTTATTTTCGTTTTTGTGTATGAGAGCGTGCCCCAAATTGTACGTCTCCCCCCACCGGTTTGCTGTTACATGGGTGGTATTAAATAAAACCTAATTCTCCTTTCTTTACAAATAGTTAACTATATAAATATTCTTTAAATTAAGTTTGCGAGCTTGAAGTAAACACCAATCCCCTTGTATTTAACCAGTCGTCGAACAACATAGGAAAAATACCGCCATTCGTACGCACAGACGTATTTTGATCTTTCCTTCTCACCATCAGAGTACGACGGCAAACTGACTAGCGAGAATCAAACCGCAATGCATATATATGGAATGCAAATTAGATATGCTCTAGTAGTCTCGCATACACGTGAGAGCTGCATATCAATTTTGCTTTCATATATATATATATATATATATATATATATATATATATATATATATATATATATATATATATATATACATATGAATTGATTTTTATCCTCGCCAGTCAGTTTACCTCCTTACTCTGGTGGTGATCATGGAATGTCGAAACGCCTCAGTTCGTGCGACTGGCAATAATTTTGTTATGTTTTTAGACGACTGGTTAACTATAATAGGATTGGTGTTTACTTCAAGCTCGCAAACTTGATTTAAAGAATTGCCACCACCACCCGCGCAATCATTCATTGTTTTACTATATAAAGTAACATTTATTACATTCAAGTTGGATTTTGGCGAATTGAAAATTGACTTTATTATCTGTGTTGGATATACCTGGTTTATTATAAACGAACTCTGCCAAACAATATTTATTTCTCAATTCAAATTATTAATGCATAAAAATGGCTAAACAAAAATTCATATATTTTTTTAGATAGCGGATACAATGCACATAAAAACTACACTTAAATATATATCAATCCAAAATTTTCAAAAAGAAATACTTTGCTAAACACATTATTGAATGGAGCTTGTAAAGCTCCGTGAAACCGTCAGTAAATGAAAAGGCAGTTTTTTCTTGCAACGTTCTAATCAATGTTGATTTTTAGCAATAGCTTCCAAAGAAGGAAGCATTCTAGCCTACCTAGCTTTAATTAAATTTGAAAAACAATTTGTTGACATATCAAAATTTTCACAAACCAAAACATAGACGTATGTGCACTACTTAACTTATTTTGCACCAACCATGTTTTTATGTGTTCCGACAGGCGTGAATTCCAGCTGTTGCTGCATTTGCCTACGTATGATTGATTGAGATGCAATGAAGCACATAAAAGATATATTGCTTTCCGCATTATTTTTCAAAATGTTTTTCTGATGGATTAGTTTTTAGTTTATCTACCATTAAACATTCCATGCGTTTAATGAAAGACAAATTGCACTTACATCTGCATCTAGCGTCACATTTCATTGAAATTGTTTCCGTGAACAATAATTTATAGGCAAATGCAGTAGATCACTTAATTCACGCTTTTCAGGACACATACAAGGCCTGTTGTGCTTTCACTGTATTTCATTGCTCAATTGATTTTGCGTATGGTTTAAATGGTGACCCCTCAAGATTATGTTCTTTATTGCGAAAATGACTGATAAGCTAAGAATATTGATTAAAAAATGACTTGAAGGAGAATTAAATTAGTACGATGATGATGGAGCACATTTGGCCGTGGCTGAATAGCCAATCGCGGAACATGGCTTATGCAACTGTAAATTGCAATCCGCACTGCATTTGAAAATGGAAAATACAGAATGTATGTGCAACCCTGAGTCGAGTTAATAGGATTAATTTTGAATGAAATTAAATCGAACACAGCAACCAAATCAGCCGAGAAATTACTTGACGTCATTGCTAGTGAAGTGCCAACAAGGTCCGTTAAACCGGACTTGATTGTACTGTTTAGTTTGAAAGAAGACACTGATAAAGATTTTGTGTGTAAATTGAGTTCAATAATTAAGGATTCTGTAGAGGTTAACCGAGTCAATTGTTATTTAATAGGTAGTAAATAAAATCGCCCGGCACTAAGCGACCTTTTAGCATTGAAATCGAGGAAATCAACAAGAATACAGTTGTACAATACAAACAATCATTGGTTGCACGGGTGGTGATAACAATTCTTTAAATCAGGTTTTTGAGTTTCAAGTAAACTCTAATCCCACTTTATTTAACCAGTTGAACAACGTAGTAAAACTACCATAGTTCAGGTCGAGACGCGTCACTATGATTAACTGATGGTAGTTCTGCTAATTGTTTTGACTTTTTAAACACAATTCGATTGGTGTTTACATCAAGCTCGCAAATTTGATTTAAATAAGTATAAATGTGACCTCAATAATTTTGAAAAATTATTAATTGATCGTGACACACTATTTCTGCATAAACAACTGACCATAAAAAGATGAATTATGTGAAATAACTTTTGAAAAAAGCCGAACATGTTGGTGGAGAATAGAATAAAGAGGCAGACGACTTGAACTGAAGTAGATGCTGGCAATAAGCGGACACCAACGGCTATACTAAAGATTCACTAATCGGGCTGCCTGATATAGCTACTATAATCAAGTTTGCGATCTTGATATAAACACCTGTCCCATTAAGTACATATATTTGCCAGTATAAGCCAAAAAATATAGAGTGTGGAAAAGACAATTCATCCAGTAGACCGGTTTCGTCGTTATTGGGAACTCATCACGTACTGGCCAGAATTTGTCACAGCCAAAGCTCGAACCTGCGAACGTCTACTCCAGAATCTGGTGCTCTAACCACCGATCTACCTAACCGCACATTACACACAATTTTCCGTTATATACTAACTAATGTAACATGGTTAGTCGTTTATCTTTTATTTGGAGCTCATATGGCATCCATTTAAACTTAAAGTTCTAACCAATCATTCCCATTCTGTCATTATTGAACAGATACTCCACTACATGGGCAAGCGGTACTGAAATCAGCATTTATAAAATTAAACGAATACTAGCTACGTGGGCTTTGATAACAATTACTATAATCAAGTTCGCGATCATGGTATAAACACCTGCTACAATGTCAATATCGAATATCGTCAACAGTGTAAAGAAGAGTTGCTTAGATGTAAAATAAAACAAAAATCATGAAAAACCCAAACCGATTAAATTATTAAAGCAAGTCATTCATGAATTTTTGACTTTTGATAGTTATTCGTTGGTTTATGCAAGCCTTAGACGTAATTAAAACAAAAATTTCCCGTTGTGTAATTTTATAGTTACTACTTCAATTTTTGGGTGTAAATGCTATACCATGCGGACATTGAAAATCAAGAATTCCAAATGCTAAAATCCTCCAGTTTTGTAACAACATATCAACGACTAAGCGTTGAAGAGGTATATTTATTTATTTATTTTAAATCTATATTTCATGCGAAAATGTTACGCAATATTGGAAATAACACCTATATTGATTATGTGTCATTTCACATCGATACAAATATTTTAGTAGAAATTAATTTTGTATGTTTATTATGTTCATTTTTTCATTGCCTTCAATATATTTCTGGTTATCATGGATATGATTTGGTTGTAGGTAATTTTAATACAGTTCTAAAGCAAGTCATAAAAGAACCAACTAGAGATTCAAATTTCATAGACCATGCTTGTTTATAGTCGGAAATGATTTTTTGCTACAGTTAGTATATTTTTCTTTAATTAAAGGAAAAATGTTATAAATAAGATATATCTACATACCGTTTGTTGCATAGTACTAATATGAATGCAATTTAGTATTAGGCGTAGCGCGCCTAGCAAAAAAATTAGTTCAAAGTGGACCAGAAGTGTAAATGAATATTAGCATGAACTAAAGGTATAATCTCTAGTGCACATTCGTATTGTGCTTACTGGCGACTCATGGTAGGAGCCGGTATTGCGCCCTATACCCACACGATATTTTGTCAAGGAATGTGGGACAAATTAAAAGAACATCCACTAATTCGAATGTATATACCAGCAGTATTGGACTTAATTCTATCTAGTCTTCGAAAATGTGGCTTCAAAACCAGCTAACTATATACAATATATACGGAGCCTGTAAAGAGTACCAACACTATGGTTGCCTAGTCGATACATGGTACCAACAATATGGATTTCCAATTATGCTAAATTTCACCACAATTGAGCATTAAAGATACTAGCGGTCACCTGTTAATCTAGAAAATCCATACACTTTGATCTTGTCCGATATCAATTATCACATTTCACGGTAATCATGACATCATTCAATTAAATATATTAGTTTTAGACAGTTCGTTAGGTAGAACTAATATATGCAAAGGTGTATTAGGTGTTGCGCACCTAGTAACAAATAAGTTCAAATAGGACCAGAAGGATATAGCGAACACGACATAAACAAAATTTATAATAGCATGTGCACATGCGTTTCGTACATACTGACGACTCAACATTAGGAGTCGCTACTACGCCCTTTGAACACCACATTTGGTGAGCCGTCTTTGATGTCGCATTGTCAACGACCGTATATGAAGTTAACTCCGTTACTGATTGTATACACATTCGTATTGGAGATTGTACTGTTCAACTGTCCCATATTTCTTGACCAAATACATAGTGAATAAAAGGTGTAGTACCGGCTCCTACTGATGAGTCGGCAGTAAGCTATCCTTTGATGGAATAATTCGATAGTCAATATTTTGAAATTCACGTTTGTGAATATACATTTTTAGTGTTTAACCACTTATTGTGCACTATTTGGAAATATTAACAGACGCGCATTGATTATGCTTGATTTTTAAATATCGGCATTTAAAGTTTTGCTTTTTCTGTAGCTTCTTTTTTGATTTATCCATTTCCAAACGGCGTTTTCGTTAATATGTTACCAAAAAATATAGAAAAGTTATGTTCATAAATTATTAAATGATATATTATTTTGAATTTGACTACGGTTTTTTCATGACATTTTTATTTAATGATTTTGTCGAGATAAAATGTTAACAAGAAGTCAAAGACCTAGGTACGACTATTCTGTGTACAGATTATTTTTGTAAACATAGAAATATTAGATAGATGTGCTATAAAAAAGATGGGCGTTAATGAAAGTAAATGTATCCTCGAATGATATACAACTATAAATATACCTTATTTAGATTAGGCCGGTAATGTAATATCCAGCCGCAATTTGGAATCCAATGGAAAATCTACTCCTAGAGGTTTTCGAATCTGTCCCAAGTAGAGTTGTAAAATGCATTAGTCAGATGTATTATCATATATATGCTTATAGAATACAGTTAGTATACATGCGGTCAGTAGGACCTAGACGACTTCACTAATGTATAAAAAATCTTTGATACTAATTATCTGTTGAATCTTCATTAAGTCAGTACGTTTGCAAGGTGAAATCTCATGTATCTACCTTATATAGTGAGTTGGTTTTGGAGTCGCATTTTCAGACTTTATATAAAGTAAACTCTATTTATGAATTTATGCACATTCACAAAGGAGATTGTAGAATCCAAATTTCCCACATTTCTTTAGCCATTGATATTCCGGCCTCACGACCGGCAGGCTCAAGCTAGTCAACCCGTGATTCGTATCATGAAACATGCAGAGTCAAAAAGGGACACAGCCATCATCCCGTATCATGTGAAGCCTCGAGTCTGATCTAACTGCGCAGTAACTTTTTTGTTAAATGAGGAGTGACGAAATGAGAGCAAGCATTCCAGACCTGAAAGGCAAGTTCTAATTGCTGAAGGAAACTTTGGCCACTGCATCTGGGCAGATAGAGCTCATCAGCCTTGGTTTGCAGACTATCAAGGAGAAGAAAAATTCCGAATAAAAACCATCACTAGGAATGGGCGACCTAGTGTTCTTTTACAGTCCACATATAACCATGAAAAATACAAATTACAATTATTACATAATGCATCGGCCGTCGCGCAATATAGAAAGGGTCGCCTTGTCTTTTGAGCCGCGCAGGGTAGATAAGCGAAATCGAGCTACTGCAGAAAACTTTATCTCCGCTTCTGCCTCCTTTCCTTCCCCTTCCTCTTCTCAATCTAGCAATAACACTCTTTTAGATTCTATGAATATGTTTGGTGTAGATCATATCATTGAGCCCAATATCAGGTTGTCAAATATCGAAAACAGTTCTAGTAGACGATTATTCATTAAACCTAGGTTAGGTTTTAACGTAGGCGCATTTAATGTGCGAAAATTAAAATAACTTGCACAACAAGAAGCCCTTCCACGTATGTTAGATAAATTGGAAATCGATGGATGTTGCGTATCTGAAACCAGAATACAAGATCCTACGTTCATTACAGAACTGGTTGCATCATTCATATCTACGCATATTTGGCCTAGAAAATCTGGTTCCATGGAGTTCTCTTAAGCCGGTAAATGGGGCGTTGGTATTGTTCTTAGCGCACGAGCTGAAGCTCGCTTAATCGATTGGATCCCTTTAAATAGGCAACTGTGTGCGGCAGTTCTCAACTTTGTCTCTTAGTTGTATCTGCATATGCTCCTACCGATTGCAGCATTGACGAAAGCAAGGACGCCTTTTACTCCGAAATAAGCCTCTTACTAACTAGATCACGAAGTGCAGATATAGTCTTTGCTATGGGTGGCATGAATGCTCAAGTTTGGCGCTTATGTAACATAGAATTTCATTTAGGTGGAAGATACACTTTATGCTCGACTCGCAACGATAATGGTGAACGGCTATTGGAGAGCTGCATGGAACATTGATTATATTTAAGTAGTACAAACTTCAGACGTACTGTTAGACGTTGCGCTACATGGCGTCCTCCAGCACCCAAACAACAGTAGACTGGCGTGTTTGCATCCAGGATTTCCGTTCTTTTTGGAACACATGTCGACTCGGACCATGCACTTATCCGCTGTAGATTTGCACTAAAATTTTTCTGGAAAATAGATATGAATAAACCACAAATTGGTGTAGGCAAACTCGAACAACCGACCTTCCAACAAAAATATGAAGATATTTTAAAGTCTAACCTAACTGGTCTTGATGGCGAAAATCCGAATTTACTTTGGTCCAAGATAATTTCTAATATGCATAATGCAGGTACTACTGTTTGTGGCATTGCAAGCCCCCGTAGATATACTAATTGGCTCTCTATAAAATCTATGGAGATGCTCGGAACAAGGCGCAAAATTTCACCTGGCTGGGCTATTAATAATACTCGTCGCAATAAAAGACGCCAATATAAAAGCCGATCTCGAAATCTTTTGCACCAGAAAGGCTGAAGAAATGGATGAATCATTCGCGTCAGGTAGTAGACGCTGTTTGTTCCAACTTATTCGCCCAACAGGTCCGAGAAAATTAAAAGTTAGTGAAACGATAAATGATTGAAACAACCATTTATTAACCGATAAAATAAGTCGTCTTGATAGGTGTACTGAACATTTCAAAGAACAATTTTCTTTGGCAACCGCATCGGTTCCGATTCCCGAAAGCATACCTGCATCAACAGTAT
Organism: Eudiplozoon nipponicum; assembly: GCA_029291075.1. Classification (NCBI taxonomy): domain Eukaryota; kingdom Metazoa; phylum Platyhelminthes; class Monogenea; order Mazocraeidea; family Diplozoidae; genus Eudiplozoon; species Eudiplozoon nipponicum. Next base: position 59,527 of record JAQBSW010000337.1, read on the forward strand.
GGAACGTTAGTCTCAAAGAACCATCAGAGTTAGAACTACGCAATGCAAACGTATCTCTTAAACGTCGCAAAGCCGCAGGCCCCGATGATTTGCTTCCAAGATTATTTAAGGATGATGGCGTTATAATTTCAGGAGCGTTGACCAAACTTTTTTATATTATATGGAATGAGGAAACAGTACCATTTGATTGGAATGAGTCGACCATCATTCCTATTGTCAAAAAAGGCAATCGTAATTTGTGCAATAACCATCGTGGTATAAGCTTGACTTCAGTCGTATCTATGTTATTTGCTTCGATTATCCTACGTCGTCTTAGCGCTTCACGTGAATCACATACTAGAGAAGAACAGGCTGGATTCCGCTCAGGACGAGATTTTACAGACAATTTTTTTAATGTTAAGGCAAGTTCTTGAACAGAGACATTTATATCAACGTCCCCCAATAGCCGCCTTTCTAGACTTCAAGGGTGCATTTGATTCGGTGGATCGCAATGTTTTATTCCATATTTTGTCAAAAAGCGGTGTGCCCACAAAATTTTTTAATATTATACGCGCTCTCTAAACAAATACTTCTGGTCTACATCGAATTAACGCATAACTTTAAAACCAGCAGTGGTGTTCGTCAAGGTTGTCCACTTTCCTCTTGTTTGTTTAATTTCGTAACAGTTGCTATTATAAACAACACTCTTCCACACATACACGATGCAGGAGTTGAAGTTCTCTCGGATGGTAAACTAGTCGATCTTGACTATGCAGACGATATCGTACTGCTATTCGACAATCGAGATGCTGCGCAAGCCACTTTTAATAGATTAACAGACGTTGTTTCGTCTTTCGGTATGAAATTCGCACCCTCTAAATGTAAGATACTTTTACAGTATCACCCACCACTCACTCCAACGCTGCGACTGCAGAATGAAGATCTAGATATAGTTGACAGGTTTAGATATCTTGGGAGCTCTATCAATAACTTAGGCAATATGACCGTCAAGGTGAGAATAAGAATCGTGAAAACTATAGTAGCTATCTCGAACCTTCGTCATTTATGAAGTATTTCACTCTGCCTTAAAGGTCGTGTTTACAATGCATCTGTATGCCTATTTTTACTATACGCTAGTGAAACTTTTCCTCTTATAGTTGATGATTTTAGATGCTTCAACCATCGTTGTTTTAGACGTATGGCACATATTAGTTACCAACGATGACTAACCAACGTTGATATCCGTAGACGTATTTTTGGATCTGCTAATAAGTGCTCCTCGTTAAAAATAACAAATAAGGCTCCATCAATTTCATTGGCTCGGTCACGTTTTGCGTATGCCCTTAATTCGATTGCCTAATAGAGCTCTGTTCTTCCATCCAGCACCAGATTGTTGTAAGAAACAATGTGGGCCGATTTTGACATGCCAGAAACAGTTGACGTAACTTGCATCAAAATTGGGAAGTATATGCCAGGATGGGGTCCACGTGCGCATCATGGTACTTGGTTAGAAACCCTTAGCGATATGGCATCGAATCGAGCTCAGTAGCGATCTTGTTACAGATGTCTTGTAGAATAATCTTCGTAACTTTCTTTTCTTAGTAGGGCAAAGTTAGCTGTGAGTTGTGGTTTGTTTATGAAGTGGTAAAGTGAAAGCCGCAAGGAAGCTGTATTGCTGATGTTGCCTTGCCCGACTGCTAACTTGGCCATAATGTTGTTGTGGAGAAGTTTAGTTTGCCTCATTTCTCTGAGCTATCCTGATAAATTTACTCATAGTAGCCAGGTATTCCTTCTCTCTCTGCCTCTCTCTCTCGTAAAACTCACTAATAATTGTGTAAAATATTATTTCTGGGCATGATGATGAGCACATTTATTGCCAGTATAGGGCCTAATAGCAGCTCCTACTGATAAGTCGCTAGCCAGCAGCAAACACATGTGTACATAGGAGCAGTGCCCTCAAATAAAGTGTATTTAAACTGGTTTTTACTGAAACTGAAAAAATCTATGATCCTAGTAATGTTTTAAATTTTGGCTGTAACTGTACGCTTGCATTTAAATACTGTTTGTTGCGGAGAACTAATATATAAGCAAGTATTGATTAGGTGTTGCAAACCGAGTAACAAATTAGTTCAGTTGTGACCAAACAAATAAACCAAAGACAACATGAACGGAAAGTATAAACTCATGCACATTAGTTTCGTGCTTACTGGCGACTCATCAGTAGGAGCCTGTTTAAACAAAAAACACTTCAAACTGTGGATTTTCAGAATATTTTTTATCTTTAATTTTTTTTATTAAATCAAGAATATTCTGTTTTCTATTGAAATAATTAAAATGTAATCCTTTCTTAATTTGCCCTAATTATTCGTTCGCGCCGAGTTTGAATGAAAATACAATTTACTCTATTATTTCATATGAATGAATTGCTAATTTATTACTGCTCTTATATATTGTGATAATGATTTAATGTTTGTTTTATTATAAGTATTTATACAATTTAATAGTCTTCGGTTCATTTTTATATTCATTTATTTTATTACTTTTGATAGATCGTATTAAGTACGAATAAAAAAATTAATTTTTAATTATTATGCTTGATTTATGTTGTAACTTGATTAAATTATTTTCGTTAGATTATTTCTTACAAATTGGAAAGTTTTTAATAATTGTATGCTTTCTTTGTACCTGTTAGTAGTGGTATTGTTCCCTCTTACATTGTGTTGTCATTAGGGCATGAATCTATAGAGAATAATACTCTACTTACTTTTTATTGAACGTCCTGCAAAAGCCGTCAGCCCACAAATTGATTTCTAAATGTTTCATTCGCCTAGTTTCTGCTCTGACAAAATATCATGTGATTTTAACAAGGCATGGAAAATGTGTACTTTATGATTAGACAAAAATAATTTTTCTTATATCTATTCATTGCATTTAAAAAAATATTTTTATTGAAGAAGTTTTTTTTTAATTTAAAAGAAAATTCGTGTAATTTCATATATGGACATAATGGCACATTATAGCTTAATTAAAATGGTGTGAATTTAAACAAAGCTTAACTAATAATAATAATAGTAATAATATTAATAATAATAATAATAATAACATTAATAATAATAATAATAATAATTATTATTATTATTATTATTTGGTTCTAATATTAATAATAATAATAATAATAATAATAATTTTGGTACTAATACTGATGATAATGAACCCTATAAAAATAATAAATTTAATGATAGTGAAACCAATAATAATAATAATAATAATAATAAAAATAGTAATAAAGGTCATTTTAAAAATTGCCTAATTTAGAGAAAAAGAAACTTTACAGCCTACAGAATCATTCGAAACTCGTTTTAGTTTTACTGAAAGTGAAAAAGCCATCATCAAAACAACATATGTTATTGCAGATAAATTGATGGTACATAAAAAGAAAACAATAACAATTTGCGATCGTGGGATGTCGCTTTGCACCATCGGTTTCGTCTTCGTTGTGGCTGAATGCTGATTCGAACTCCGAAGGCTTCTACATCGTTCATACTAACCACTGGAAATGAGGTTCTATCTAATCTTCGTACCTCATTACCAGTGGTTAGTATAAACGATTTTGAAGCCTTCGAAGGTCGAATCAGCACCCAGGCACAACGAAGACGAACTAAATGCGTACTTGGAAATGGGGATCTATCGGATCTTTGCCAAACTGACAGTGAAAAGCGACATCCCACGATTACAAATCATGACATCCATCACTATGACGCCCACAATTCGTAATCCTTGGAAAAATAATTCGACAATGTAAAAATATGCTAGAATTAAATGCATAACGCTGTGTAAATGAATTCGATAGGTTTCAAATATTTCTAATATTTTATTGTACAAAATTGTGGCGTAAATAATTATTACACGTTGATTTTGTCATTTGCTGAGTAACCAAAATTTGGCTTAAATTTGAGAGAAAATGCTGCGGTATACGACATTCAAATCTAAATTAGTAGTGGAAGCACCGTATGGTTGTAATTTGGTTTTATGGTGCTGATATTTAATTTTGTTAGTCATTTAGCTAATAATGTGTAAAGTCCTTAACAATTCCATTTACATTGCTATAAATTTTAAATTCCTCCTCGTTCTTCGTTTTTTAGCCTTATCTCTTCACCGAAATCTTGTGGAACTGAAGAAAGGTTAGAGCAATACATCGATGTTAAATGCGAGTTAAGTGTGGACAAGTCAAGCTCCAAATATATTTACAAGAAACCAAATGGTAAAGTTGAAGAAAGTTTGAATAACACCATTCAATCTACAAAGAATGATTCACGACTTATACCAAAAACATTGCCGAATAGTGGTGATCAGCAGAAAATCGCTTGTCGACCTGTGGTACCCTCGGAAAAGATCATTTCTTACTCAGATGCGGAATTAGAAAAGCCTGTCTCGTTGAGCCAAAGTCGGAGTACGTTGACATCTGGCGCAATTGATGAAATACAAGCAAAACAGATTTCTGCCGAAGTTGTTCCGTGCCAACGTAACAGCTATTTATCCGGGTGTCAAAAGAAACATTCTGAATCAGGATCAGGTACAAGCTCAACAACTAGCTGTTCACAGAAGAGACTCGCTAATTTACCAATGGAAAAAATTGAAAAGCATCGACACCAAAATAAGGTAGCTGAACCACCCCTGAATTATTTACACTCTGCTGTGAATTAAAATTTTTTTCAATAATTTTTTCAATTATTTGCTACCAATTTAGCATGGCCTATGTCTCAATGGCATTAAAGACATTGATTTCATTTCTAATATAAAAGTACGTAGTTAATTTTAAAAGTCAATGCTAAAATTGTAAATTTCTCAAAAGGAACAGTAAAGACACCTTTGGATAAATAGTGTTGTTCAAAATTCTCAATATAGATATTGTGCAAAAAGCCATTATTATTTCAATAAAAATTATTTCAATGCATATCATGTACTACACAAAATTAGTAAATACATTGCTTATGTTTAATCAAAAATTGCTAAAATATACAGCATAAGTTTAGATCGAATTTGAATATGTCATCAGAATCTGTTACGCATGATGAAAATCTATTGTAAAACGAAGGCAATCAATAAAATAATATTAATTATGTGAGTTTCTAGTTAATAAATATGAACGTGTGTTTCTATCCGGCATTTGAATTACCATATAATTCACAATTCCAATAATCACAGTTTTAAACAAATGCATCTAATTGACCAAAATATGGATTTTGTTAGGCAAATCGACAGCATAAGCTAGTACATTTAGTGACACTAGGTCGTTGAAATTTTTCTAAAATACCATGATAGTTTATTACGCCTTATGATAAAGCTGACATTTTATCGCGATAATATTTTTCAATAATAAAAATGCACTCTTTCGATTTATATGTATATTAATATTTTCAATGCATACAAATTTTCCTGGGAGATTTCTGTCATTGAAGTTTTTCGTCAACGCATAATATTCTGCGTAAAAACGATACTTCTACAATTATATAATTAAACATTGGTTGCCCTTGCGGTGATAACAATTACTTAAATCAAGGTTGCGACCTTGATATAAACAACTGACCCCTTATGTACACACATTTGCCAGTATAAACTAATTATTGTATAGTGTAGAAAAGGCAAGTCATCCATTTCTGTCCTATTTTACAATATTTCTCACCCAAATATATAGTGGTTAACGGACGTAATACCAGCTCCTGCTGATGAGTCACTAATATACGCGAAATGAATGTGCACGAGGTTCTACTTACCGTTCATGCTGTCTGGTTTATCGTTCTGCGTATATGTTTACTAATTTTTTACTAGGTGCGCAACACCTAAAACACAATTGCATACATATTAGTTCTCCGCCACAAACAGTATCTAATTTATCCAGTAGATCGTTTTCATTCTTATTGTAAACTCTACGTACTGTCCAGAATTTTCCGCGGACATGGCTAGCCAATAATAATAGGCTATTAAATAACTGAAAATTGTGTGTAGTTTGCGGCTCTGTGGCTCAGTGGTTAGAGAAATATTTTCCAGGTTCGAGCCCTGTCCTCTGCAAATTCTGGAGTTCCCAATAAGTACGAAGTTGGTCAAGTGGATGAACTGCTTTTCTACACTATACAATACTTATTTTATACTGCCAAATTTGTGTACATAATGGTTTAGGTGATTATATCAAGATCACAAAATTGATTTAAAAAACTCCTACTGTTTTGGGTTAGCTCATTCGTGGATCATTTGTTTACACGTGTTATTATGGTTTGCTTTCCTTCTGTGTTTTGATATGAAAACTGCATCGATTTTTGATGTTTGCAATTGCGAATAAAAATGTAAACTTAACAGAATATGAATGTTTTATAAAATTAAAACATCTTCACCATTATCATCATCAATTTTTAACACCGCCCGCGCAACCACTGTTCGTGAAATTAACAAGATAGATAATGTTATAGGCCGACCTGTAGCATTATTTCAAAATCCGTGTTTCTAACATAATTCTTTTACCAAATATACCCACTGTTTAATATTTAATCCTTCCTTTCGCATTAAGACACGAACTAAAAATCATGTTTGTGCTTTTTTAAGATTTTAGCAATTGAAGCCATTGAAAACGAAGCATCAGAAAAGCTATATCGAAATCAATCAGAGTTTCATTGCCAAAGTAATAATATCGGTAAAATTAAGGCTAAGTGTAGCAGTTGCGGAAACATCTCGAGCGAAAACTTGATAAAAGCCAATGTTGCTGAGAGTAAATTGGTTGAAACTTGCAAGCCTAGAAAGAATACTACCTGCTTATCGAATAATAATAATAAAAACGCCTTACAATCTGAACAGAAAGCTCCAAAAATGGACGCCTCAATAACAGAGTCTGATGATATCGCGAGTGCCGCTTGGAGTGCCTCAAACGCCAAAGGTTACATCGATAGAAACATTGGCACCGACTTTGCATCAACAAGCAGCAAACTACACAAACCGTCACCAAAGTATTACGAAAGACATGTATTCAATCAAGGTAGAGAAGAGACCGGGAAAAGTGAGGAGCAACTTGACGAAAGATTCGACACTCACGATCAACGAAATCGCGGTCGTGACAGAGGAACATTAGTAAAGAAACAACAAAGACAAGGAAGAAGTCGACCTGTAAATATCGATTGTCGACCAACTGATGATGCAAAACCATACACAACCGAAAGTGTTTTCAAGACTGGTGGGTTTCCTTGTGCTAATGTCGAGGGGTGTAGTGGCGTTAATGAAGACGGTTGTACTGACGTGGCTAAAAAAGGTAACACGAAATCACATTCAATATTTTTATTTGTCGTATGTTATTCTAATTTAATAAATGTTCCCTAGGGTATCTGAAATAGGTTCTATACAGAAGAAATAAAATATAACCAGGATTAAAAATAATCCAAATCGAATTCTCAATAAAATTGCTTAAAAAAGCATCAGGTAAACGAAGCTTCTCAAAAATGAAATCATTTAAAATTCTATAATTTTGTCTAAATACAAGAGTTGATTACGGATAAACAGTATATTTAGCTTTATATATTACTTTTCAAATTTACCCTACACAAGTGCAGAAATATTAGATATATTTTTTCATTTATTGCCGTAGAATCAAAGTTTAATTAGATAAAACCTGCTTATGTCTGTTATTTTTAAATAAGGTATACACTATGACGCACTTTCCAGTCGCGATGCCAGTATCAGAGTACCAACGCCAAAATATTTGTAGAAAATTCAGCAGTTTTCGTCTCATTAAAGAAAGATGTTTTGGCTAGTTACTCTTCATTACGGATTCGGGATAAAACTACTCCAATAATTAAGGCTTGCTTTTATGATTCATCGATTCTTTTTCGCATTCGTATAAGTCTATTTGTAAATTCTGCGTCTGACTTCTGTGTTCTATAAGAATATGAAGTATTTCCCAAATGTCGAAGACTTTGCTGAAGCTTCTAAAATATGTTTTGGAGTCAAGATTGGAGGTGTTGGCTACCAGACTAGCCTTAATTACGCTGAAGTTGCTCTTCTATTAGCCCTCAAAAAATGAGCGCTAAAGAGACATTAACTGTGCCCATGTAATATCCATTCCTTAAAGTCCGAAGATAAATGCACTACTACTTATCATAACTGATCACGAAAAACTTTAATGTGTTTTAATCACCAGTAAACCCTCGTTTATCGCGGTAGATAGGTTCCAAGACCGGCCGCGATAGCTGAAAATCATGTTACTTACAAATTTAAATACAAGGTGAGAACATGTCTTATACTATTTTATGCTTTCTTTGTTGTCCGTAGACAAGGAAATACTATTTTTTATTAATGCTTCAATGGAGTTAACAAAATTTTTCGTGGAATTAACGAAATATTTTCGGTCTTCATATAGGTCGACTATTTTCGACATTAGCGGAAAATCCGCGATATATTTTCTTATTTTCTCATACAATATAATGAAAAAATCCGTGATGTGAATCCGCGACAGTCGATTTGCGACGGAGAGAGGGTTCACTGTAGTTGAAAACAGAGTCAGAGTTGGCGTCTATTGAATTCTGCGCTATAGTTGTAAGCACTTCTGTAGCCAATATTCTGAAAGATAAATCTCTATTCACGTATGTTCCTGTGAATGCCCCTATTTACCTGAATATCGGGTTGCGATCCGATTTGTTTGCATCCGCTGTCTTTCTGGTTTTTGTTCCAAAATTTTCGATTTCCAGATACGGAAATCTTTTTCAATGGAAAGCTCATCACAATAAGTTGACAATCAATATGTCAAGTGGAAATATTAGTTTAAACTGCCACATTTATACTTGTTGTTAGATCTCTTATGCATAAAATGCTAGGAAAGTGTCTGTCAAATTTGTTTGTGTATATGTCTGCAAGCGTACGCCATTTCTGTTTGTATGTATTCTCGTTTGGTTTTGATTGAGGAGTAATCAACTATTGCACGTGTACACTCATCCCAGTGAAATGACAGCGATTTAGCAACATCTGACTAATCACTAGATAAGCGTATGCCACATCTGTGTGTTTGTGTTTGTGTGTGTGAGCGTTTGCTAAAGACTGAGAAATAATCACTCATCCCAGTGAAATGACAGTGATTTAGCAACATCTGACTAATCACTAGATAAGCGTATGCCACATCTGTGTGTTTGTGTTTGTGTGTGTGAGCGTTTGCTAAAGACTGAGAAATAATCTGTTACATGTAACAGATTATTTCTCAGTCTTAACAAACACTCACACACACACAAACACAAACACACAGAGGTGGCATACGCTATCTAGTGATTGGTCAGATATTGCTAAATCTGTCATTTCACTGGGATAGTGTACACGTCAATAGTTGATTATCTCAATCAAAACCAAACGAGAATACATACAAACGAAATGGCGTGCGCTTGCAGACATCTACGCAAACAGAATTTGACAGACACTTTCCTAGCATTTGATGCATAAGAGATCTAACAGCAAGTATAAATGTGTCAGTTTAAACTAATATTTCCAATTGATATATTGATTGTCAACTTATTGTGATGAGCTTTCCATTGAAAAAGACTCCGTATCTGGAAATCGAAAATTTTGGAGACAAAAACCAGAAAAGCAGCGGATGCAAGCTAAATCGGATCGCAACCCGATATCAGGTAAATATCATATTCGTGTCGCGCAACATGTTTCTTTTAAAATGCCCCTATTGTTTGCTAAGTTATAGACAGAAAGAAACAAAAGAAAAACAGAAATGCAACGAAAAACCAAATGTCATTAACCTGATAGAACTTTTGGTAGGCTCCAGTTTTAAACTGTTTTTAAATGAAATTTCAGTATTTTTTGTTCATCTTGATGTCGTCTGCATTTGCATTGCCACCTATAAGCATTGACAAAATTATTTGCTTTGTAATTTGAAACTCTGGTGTCCTGCAAATTATTTTTCAATGCGAAAACGTATTATTCTTTTTAATTAAATGAAAATCACACAAATAGGTGGGTATGAATAAATTACAAAATTATTTAAAATAAATTTAAGTTAAATTAGTGAATAGATGAGAATACACAGAAGCATGAAATTTTTAACAATTGACCAATATCAGTGAAACAAAACTACACGTTTATATTGTTTGTGGAGTTACAAGCAAATGAGAATTGTAATAAAATTATAAATAATAATCTTATAAAATCCTGCTGATACGATTTAATAGTGTGCGAATATGTGTGCGTCCAGATGTGTTCGTTTAACATCAAAAGTGAATTTCTAAACTATTCACATTATTTTGTTGTGCCTTGTCAATATGTTGCTTTAAATCAAGTTTGCGAGCTTGAAATAAACAACATAACAAAACTACCGCCAGCCGTTATGTTGTTCGAAGACTGGTTAAATACAATGGGGTTGGTGTTTACTTCAAGCTCGCAAACTCGATTTAAAGCATTGTTACCACCACACGCGCAATCAATTATTGTTAAATTGTCAATATGTTGTTAAATAATTACTTAATTTCTATTTTTAAAGACTTTTTAATCTATTAAATTATGCACCGCAGAAATGTTTCGAATGTTTATTTTCAAAAAAGTAGTTTACCTATTTATGGGCTTAGTATACACTTTGCAGTCTTTGAATCCACATTATAATTATTCAAAAATACGAATTCACTGTCTTCAACGGAAGCGGATTATTTATTTGAATAGAATGTCAACGGTTATTTATTGCAAAAGACATAGCAAATGTCAAATAATAGGTACAAATTTGTGCAAAAATAACAGTCAACGTTTGGTTGGCTTAAAATGTTTAAAATACTTACCTGAAATAACTAGAATATACGCAGTTAAATATAAATAATAATGCTAAAATCTTTTCTTTAATGAATTTTGTTCCGTATGTATCCTTGTTTAAGGTGGTTTTACTCCAAAATATGCAATTCTATTCTATTCTATTCTAATTAATAAATTATATTGAAAATGCCTTAGGTTTTTTCTACTTAGATATACCCAAGTAAACAGCGAATATCGGTTTGTTCACACATTTTGTGATCGTTGTAAGCTTCCTTGTCTTTTCAATCAAAATGAATGCTTTATTGTTACATAACTCTTTTATAATATTTGCTAAAACTTCCAACTGGCATGATGACACAGTCTACTGAAATATAAAAACTTAATAATTTATCACTTTTCTGGGTTTTTTGTTCATTTTAAAGTGCCTGGCCTACGCAATTTGACGGAGGTTGACAAACAGAAAGAACATGTAAGTTTAATTGTATTTCACAGTTGTCGCATCATTATTTGCAAGATTAAAAAACATGAATTTCATATAATAAGATCGTTCTTTACAATATGAATAAAACGCGCATATGAAAAAATTTCACATTATTACAACGTGCTTAGCAAGTATTATATCACAAATAGCTTTACAGTATGTTTTCCATCAGACATAAAGTTATAGGAAACACCTTTATATAAAGTACAAACACAAAGGTACGTGGTAGATCCCCAAATTGTTTACTAGTTTATTTCTAATCAAATTTATGTGCATTCATATATAGATATTAACCGCACTGTCATCAAATTTTTTACATAAGGGCTTATTCCTATGAGCAAAAATTCTATAAATTATACTTACAAGATTTGATTTTAAATATATTCGCATACACTACGAATTGCCTGATACAGCAAGTACTATCCAACAACCAGACCGGCTTCGTCCTTTTTGAGTCCTCATCAGGAGGTTTTTAGAATTACTGCAGCTCGATATTGATTAATGATGCATTTTGTTCAACTTTTCAAAACTATTCTTGAACCACCGAAGCCGCACATTGGATGGTAATTACAATTATGTACTGACTTTTGTTTATTGGTCAGCCTTACTTCTTTAGAATCCTATTCGATGTCGAATTTAACATAATTTTCTAATAAGCTTTTCTCGATCAGACACTATATGATAGACACCCGGCCACCTGTGGGGGAACTTATATTGAATTAAACTAATGTGTTATGATTTTATTAAATATATGTGCTGCATTTAATTTCACACTGAATTTTTTATCCCATGTTATACTTAGTTTATAACGAAAGCGTATCTTTAACTTTCACATACAAAATTGTGTATTCCCAGACAGGAATTTGAAACGCTCATTATATTGTGGACAGAAGCGCATTTTCTCCGCATTAACAACTGTTTTGCCGGATAAATAATGCACAGGAATTAATTTAGTTTTAATAGGAAAAGGTTTCACATTAGAAGCACGCAGAAAAATATATTAGTCCAGAAAGTTCAAATAGAAGAAACAACTAAATAACGTCTCGCATTGGGCTCCCAAAGCCCTATACGGAGCACATACAAGCTTGGCGCGTGAAAAACAAGATTTGTGCTATATGTAAATCTAAGCATACCTTGTTATGTGTAAATCGTTAAACAGCACTTAACGCCTTAAAATTTCGGCTAGGTGGCCAAACATGCATCCAAATTTAGGGGCTATTGCTATATATAACCGTTGTCTGTAATTGTGCTAACAAAACAGTTTGTTTGTATTTAATGTATCCAAGATTTCGTTTCAGGGTTTTCTATTAGCACTCATAGTTCCGCAACGATTCGATTGATCCTCGTTTCCAAGTATGCGCCGCGTTCGGCCTCGTGATGGTAGGGTACTGATTCGTCCCCTCACACCGAAGATTTCAACCCATGCTTACTAATCAATGGAAAGACAGGTCGGTATAATCATGGTCGCATGGCGTATCGCTACTCCATTTTCAGTACCTTGCTCAAAAATCTAAAAACACTCAGCACATTAATAACAAGACGAGATTTAAAAGAAACAAATTAGCTTGTATACTCGCATAAATATAGGTTTATAGAAACCACACTCGAACCGATGTTTAGTAATGGATCTTCCATTTTAACTTTTGCTTAAATCTGCTATTGTGGGAATCTTCCAGTGAAAGTGTGACTAGAGACTTGAGAATAGTTTGGGACAGACCAAACCAAAACCTCGCCAGTCAACGAAGATTAGATCGCATCTCATTTCCAATGGCCAGTATGAACGATGTTGAAGTCGTCGGAAGAAAAGGACGACTACTCACCTAGCCTGATAGAAAACAAAACAGATACGTACTTGAAAATGGGGATCAATCGGATTATTGCGAAACTGGTAGTGCAAAGCGACAACCCGCGAACTCAAATCGCGAAGATTCAATGAGCCACCGTGCCGCACACTACACATAATTTTCAGTTGTTTAATAAATAATTTTTCGTTGTTAGCCTATCCTTTATTTGGAGCCTATATGGCATCTCATTAGACCTAAAGTTTCTTATAAACCCCCAATCTCTCATTATAGAACAGACACCATGCTAAACGGGGAAGTGATATTGAATCAAACAATTATGCATTTAAACGAAGATTGGTTGCACGGGCAACAATGTCAATAACATAAATCAATATTGCGATCTTGGTATGAAAACCTGGCCTATTATTTGCCTACATTTGTCAGTGTAAACTAAGCATTGTATAATGTATAAAAAGCAAATCGTCCAGTAGATCGGGTTCTTCCTTATTGGGAACTCATCAAATACTGTTCAGAATGTGCGAAGACGGCGGGGCTTGAGCCTGGGCTCGTCTGCTTAAGAAACTGTTTCCCTAAACCACTAAGCCAACCTGCTCATACAACACACAATTTTCAGTTGTATACTAACGAAAATTTCTTGGTTAGCTTTTCCTATAGATGGAGCCTAAAATGCGTCTATTTAGAACTAAACTTCCAATTAACCATCCCCGATCTATTTTAATAGAAAAGACACCACGCTATCCTGGAAAGTGGTATTGAATTGAACACGTTATATGCAATTGCGTATATATAAGTTCGCTGAAACAAACAGTATCTAACTGTTAGAAATGTACCAAAAAACCAACCTTAGTAGCCAAATCCGTTAACCTATCTTTTACCTTCATTTGGACTGTAGTTGTAGTTCTAGCCGAAATGATTGGCGGAATAGGCCTACAGTTTAGAGATAATCTATAAGTTCTAGTCAGCAATAGGTTGATGGAGCAACTGATGATAGTTTTGCAGACGTTGATCAAAAAATGGAGGCCAAGCCGTATCTATTCTTCTTTACACTGGTGAATGAATTGAGGCGACGTTAGTTAATGTTGTCGAGGCTAAGGTATGATCAACCATTAATAAGTAAAGGAACCCAGGAATGCGCCTAACACTGGCGAACAACATCAATTCTGATATTCTTTCATGAATTGTGGATGCGAATTGAAAAAGGCTGTGCTACCTAGGCGCGCCGTGACAGAATTCAAAACTAGCACTTGTAATTGTTGTAATTGTTTTATACATTAACTAATAGCCCCGCTCGGCTTTTATTTGATTTGATGATGTTTCTCGTAAAGCAATGTTTTCTGTCTCTAAATCCTAGTAATAAAGGCCGTTTAATAGTCTGTCCTAATCATTGGGACTGAGCCATTCACCTAACCAGAATGAATAGAGGGGAATTTTTATGCATTACAGAAGATAGACTACCAGAACGGATTGGCTAGTGTGTTAAGGAGCATTTTGTGGTGATTCAACAGGCGTATGATAAAAAAATTTTGTTGCACAGTATTTCCATTTTAGTAGTTTCTTCCGATTGGAATAAAAATATTATACATTATTTGTGGTTTAACTCAAAAACTGACAGGCTGGTTAATCCAGATTTAAAAGATGAATATATTAAAGCCAGAGAGGGCTTAACATCTTATGACTACTCCAGACAATTGATTGATTCAAACGTTTTCTGGCGACTCATCAGTATGTGCCAGTACTACGCCCTATACCCACTATATATTTGGATGAAGAATGTAGGATAATTTGAAGATACAATCTCCTAATTACTAATATATGCAATATTTTATTAGGTACTGCGCATTTAGTAACAAATTAGTTCAAAATTAATCAGAAAAGTGAACCAAAGTAAGCATGAACGGAAGGTATCATCTCATATGCACATTTTTTCGTCCTTACTGCCGACATTTCTGTAGAAGCCGTTTTTACGCCTTACACCCACTATATATTTGGCTGAGGTATATGGGACCACTGCACGAGACAGTCTCCTACACGGATGTGTAAACCTGCAGTAGTGGTGCTAACTTTATATTATTCCTCAATAATGTGAATTCAAAACCAACTCATTATATAAAATATATACCGAACCTGTACCAAATAAATAGCGGGCATAGGGTGTAATACCGGCTCCTATTGTTGAGTCGCCAGTATGCACGAAACGAACGCGAAAATGAGATTAAACCTTCCGCTCATGCTTACTTTGGTTCATTCTTCTGGTCATACTTGAGCTAACTTGTAACTACGTGCGCAACACCTAATACGCAATTGCATATATTTATATTAGTCCTGCCCAACAAACAGTATAAAACTGATTGATTCACTTGCCTAATTGTTATATATAATATAATAAATATATTCTGAGCAAATATTTTCAAATAAATGCACTAGGCTGACATTGTTTTCTTGTTTATGTGCCTTGTATTTGAATTAAAACTAGTTATCTTTATGTGAAGCCCTCAATAGTCGCATTTATGATTTAAATCTCAAATACTATTCCTTTATAAACGTTCCGACAGCTAAAGGCATGAAATGGTTTAATAGAAGCTAGAAAATGAGCCTTACATTTAAATGATAATGCCAGAAAATAATATGTTTTGTTAGGTATGGTTTATTGTTTGCATTATCTACTGACAAACTTATGCTCGTTTTAGTGGAGTAATGGGAGCTAGAGTTTTAGGGATAGCGTTTTGAAGTGGCTGATTTTTGCTCATTGCTTTACTGGTTCAAGTTGCGACTACTGACGTGATCCCAACAACGGACGATAGTGTGACCCGGTAAACAAATTTTCTTTCAAAATAAGATTGTTAGAGATCTGAGCCCTATGATCCATGGATTTGTTCATTCATTCAACTCTGTCAAGTTAGCAATCGATTAAAAATAAAATATTGCCGAGTCGTTAAAACTATTTAAAACAAATAAACACTACACAAAATATTTCTTTATCTGAGCAACAAAAGTATGCATACTGATTGCAAGCTAAAGCAATATCTTCTATTGATATATATTTTCCAAAAAGTTGTTTAAAGGTACAAAATATGAATAGCATTAAATACTGTAGTCACTTGATTTATCAAATCATTATTCTAGTTATTCTTCTTAATTTAACTTTCTGGACAACAACCGAAAGTACAAAAAAGGAATTTGCCATTGTCAAATATTATGACCATTTTCAATTTTAATGGCGCATTGAATAACAAAAGGTAATGTTTTGAAATGTAATAAGTAGGAGATCCTTTCTCTAATTTCCACTATCCGCAACAGTTTATTTAGGTGCTTCTATTAATTAAAACGTTAAAATTCTCGCTCTAAAACATCATTTATAAAATTGAGGATCCAGTTAATTTTCTAATCTAGTCTTAATGGCTAAAGCAGAAACGTTGTTAAGATAGACAAAGAACGATTTCTGTAAAGAAAACAAACATGGTTTATTACAACGAGCTACAGTTTGACAATCGAAGATTGGTTACGAATTTTAATTGCTCATCTTCACGAATTATTACATTTTAACATAAAATCGAATAAAAATAAGATAAAATTCTATACAAATATATACACTTTATGGACATTTAAATTAGCGTTATTTCGCGAGTAGCTGAACATTTATCAACCGAATTCAAAACAAGGCAGAGTTTTTTATAAAATAGGCTTTGCGCTGAGTATTGACGCAGTTGATTAAAGCCAACTATTCGGTAAATATTAATGCACACTTATGTCATTTATTGAGGCGACCACATTTCGTTATTAGTTTTCTATTAATTTAAAGTACCAGAAAACTGCTATTGGAATATTAATCTAAACTTTATTATCTGATAATTAATTTTTCTACGAACTTTAATCAATCGTAATAATAATAAGAAAAATATATTTTTGTATTTTTGTCAAATTATTATAAATTTATAAAAAAAATTTAATTGTAATCAATATTTGTTATCAAATTGTATTATATTCAAAACACTCGGCGACTATTTATTGCTCTAAGTCCGCTGAGGCATTGTACGAAATATTTCCGGATGAAATCTTGGGCTCAGGTCAATTTGGAATCGTCTACGGAGGTTAGAATTTGGCTTTCATTAATTTAATTATAGGAATAAACATTTTTTGTTAATAATTTTATCTTCTTGTGTGCAACTGTCTTATATACAGAAATTAAAAGAGAATTTAATTCTAAAACAAAAGATTATTGGACTTCTTCATAATCTGATCCTTGACAATATTAAATTTGTAAAAGTATATTTTACCAAACAACAACAAAACTGCATTTCAAAATTTTAAAAACAGCATTTGATAGTGACAAAAACGAATGAATTCTAAAATATTTTCAATTTAAATTTAAATCTTTAAACACTTATTGTGTAAGGGGATTGATAAATTATTTAGTGATGTGTTTTTGTGATTAAACAATCACACCATTCCAATGTTCGACGTCTTGACAAATCTAACATTATTCAATTTTTCATAATTCATTTCAACAAACCGAATTTTTTAATTTTCATATTCAATTTAAGTTTCTTCCAGATTGCAACCTATATTAATCATCAATTATTTTCGTAAAAAGATTGTACATCGAAAAAAAACCACTGTTAGATATTAAGTTTGCTATAAGCACGGAAAATAATTAAGATAACCTTTTCTGCATTTTCTTTTAATAGCCAAATTCATATCAATGGATACCTCAATTTTAAATGTAGAATTCTGGCCTCATTTCACATTACCCAAAGGAAGAGCGATAACATGAAATTAAAATATAGGGATTCGTAAAATTAAACTTCAGATGGAAGCCTAATAGGTAAAGTAATGAAAAATATATCAAATGGAAGACTCGGAACTGAATTCAAGAAACAGTGAATTTCAGAATTATTCAATTATTATTTCAGGATTTATTTCCAAACTTTTGTTAAATTCATCGGCATACATTTGTACAGGTTAATTCATGTATGTATGTCTTTATTTATCAAAGGATTTATTTTTATACGCATGTACGCATGAATGTTTGTGCGTGCTTATGTATTTATGTATGTAAATATTCATTTATTCATGTACGTATATATGAATAAAAGTACAAAAATATGAATGAATATGTTTTTTATGCATTTGTGTATTTATAAAGATATGTGCATATTTATGAATTTTCTTGCGGGTGCACGTCATATATATAAAAATATATATGTGATCTATATATGTATATATATATATATATATATATATATATATATGGGTGTGTGTGTCCACTTTTACTTTTTGTTTTCGTCCGAGCAGTTATATGTCTCCATTATTTAAATCAAGTTTGCGATCTTGATAGAAACACCTGACCCTTTATGTGCATACATTTGTCAGTATAAATTAAGCATTTAATGGTGTAGGAAAGGGAATTCTTCCAGTAGACCGGTTTCGCCCTTATTGGGAACTCTTCACCAATATCAACAAAACCGATCTACTGGATGAAATAAACGATCGTTGGTTGCCTCCTCAACACTATATATTGCTTAGTTTATATTGAAAAATGTATGTAGATAAGGGATCAGGTATCTCATCCTTGATTATAGTAATTACTGGATGAATTTCATTTTATAAATTATATAACGCTTAGTTTATACTGACTCATGTATGTATGATCGGAACATTGATTTAAATAATTTTTATCACCGCTCGCGCATTTAATGTTTGTTTAACTATACATAAGACTCTCTGTTCGTTTTTATATTTCACTATATATATGGTTCGCGTTGTATATTTGGTATATTTATATTTGAATGTATGCATGTATATTTGTGTTCATGTTAATACGGATATAAAATGAATAAATATAAATCTATATATGCAATAATGATCTTACGTATTACTGTTTATATATATATATATATATATATATATATATATATATATATATATATATAGGCATTCATTCACATATTGAATGCATGTATATATGTATGTTCGTATCTTTGTATGTTTCATTACGTATGTTTGTAATTATATGTTCTTATATTTGTACGTAAGTTAACTTGTTTTTATAGGCGTATGAACGTAAATTTAATAATATATATAAATATATATCTATATATATGAATATGTATTAATTTCTATATGGATTTACGTCTTTATGTATATATGCATGTATGTGCATAGGTGTATATGTATACAGGAACTTACACAATATATATATATATATATATATATATATATATATATATATATATTCATAAGGATGTATATTTTGCCGTGTATCACACTAGCGATTATAAATTGTTATGTATTTCTATCAGGCCTGAAGAAGGCTGAAACAGCATGAACTGAAATATAATTAAATTGAAGATCTTTTATAGGCTTCATCGCATGGATATCACTTCCATGGCTTAAACAAACATTTCAGGTTGACAGAGATTTCCAGATGTGAATGCATGTATGCATTTATTCATTACTACTTTTCTGAGTATATATTTATTGTTATATTCCCCTTTGTGTTATGCATTTTTCAACCTTCCTGTATTTATTTAAGTAGGTACAAATAATTAATTAATTGTTGAGGTTGAATAGTAAAATTTATGTATTAATCGATCATAGGAATTCTCAAATCATTTCGAGCGTATTTTTTACTAGAAGTATCAACACATGCATTGTGTTGAGCAATGGGTTTCAAAAAGAAGCGCTTGAATGAAAATTCAAATGATTAAACCACGTCGGAATTTGTGTCATTTGCTACATTCTGTAAGCATGCTTAATTGGCTAGCGCCACATTACAGCAAAAAGTAAACGTAAACCTTTTTCGATTGATGTAGGAAAAAGTAAACTACATCACGTAGAAGTAAAACTGAAAGATATTTCGTCGCGTTTATGTCAATCTCAAATACAAATTTCGATATTGGACCAATATGCTTCAAGAAGAAATGCTATATTTACCATAGATATCTCCTGAAATGTTTTTCTTTTTTTAAAGTGAAGAAAAGGTTCTATCTATTACTAAATTTATTTCCTTTCATATTTGTTCCTATCTAAGGTCTTCATCGACACACTAGACGCGAAGTTGCTATTAAGGTTATAGACAAGCTTCGATTTCCCACTAAACGTGAAGCTCAACTGAAAAATGAAGTCGCTATTCTACAGGTAAGAGCAATGGATATTCTGTTTTAAATCTAAAATATAAATGACTAGTTATGCGTGACATACGCATGAACTAAAGTTATAGGTTACTTGACATGATATTCTTGTAAGACAAGCTGGCCTATACTATTCAAAAGTAATATAATCTTAAACTTTAGATAAATGTCTTATTACGAATTTAAACTTCGAGTTAATCACAAATTTTGTAATAATTTCCTAAATAAATTAATTTTGTTTTCTTTCCTATTTGATCCTCAAGATTCAGAAAAGATATATAAATTATACTTTTGGAATACGAGCCTTAATAAAATTCATAGTACCCTTTCCATGTGCAAAAAAAAAAGAAATTTTATCAGATAGAAGAAACCTTTCTTTCTCATACTATTCTCGGATATCAACAAATAAACATATATTTATGTATAAATTACAAGGTCAAACAAAATATAAAATTTTAAATGTGGATGGAATGAAATAAGGGAACAACCAATCAATGTCTTGCATCACCTCCAGTTTAAGCTCAATGCCTGAATATGCTACTTCGGCTTGCATAAGTCCGGCTGCAATTTGTTTATCCATAAAGCCTCGTATGTGACTAATTCCCTTTTGTTATTGCATTTAGTAATTATATTAAATGCTACGTCTGGAGAACACGTGTCTGAAGTTTCAACGATTTGATGTGCAATCGGAGACGTGTATTTTCCGTTTGATTTAAAACAGGCGTTTAAGTTGTAATATTCTCTCTTTGGAGCAATTAACCGTCTGGTCGATTGATAAAAATTTCTTTTTCTTTTGGCATATGAAAAGATTGCTATGAATATAAATTATATTTTGAAAATGTCTATAATTAGTTTAAATGTGTCAAAAAGGATCATGTTTCTCTTGAATGTGTGCTAGTTATTCGCAATTTCATTTATTCAGCGGATCTACCCTAACATGTTTAATGAGCTTATTATTGTCCTTTTACGTATCACTTTCCTTGTGATTTCTGTTAGAAATTAATACATAATCGATACAAATATCGGATCTCGTCGCCTGTAATCCTTTACGTGTTTTACTGGAAAACCTTTAGAAGTAAACCTATAACTAAATGGGTAAAATATTCCTTTTATAAAAGTAAAATCTCTTATGACGCGTAATTTGGCTCTGTTAATAGCAGTCACCAGAGGGCATGCTGCCCACATGATTAAATTAAAATGGAATTTTAGCATTAACGCCTTAGAATAAGAACCAATTTTTTTCTCAATACACACAGTTGACTCCTGGCTGCTATTCCTGGCGAAAAAAGTTCCAGAGGCGGACTCCATTGTCAAAGACAATGTCCCAGCCTTTACTAAAACAGCAATCATTAAATTGTTAACTTAGGTGTTTGGAGTAGTTGATTGAGTTTTTAAGCACAATAGACTAGTTTCATCATTTTTGAAAATAATGTCTGTCTACCAATCCCTTCTGAATGTGACGTCGAGTGTCTTATTTAAAATCAATATCAGTTTTATTTTTGTTTGTAAAATATATAGTTGTTGAGTCTTTTCAGATAATTTTTACAAGAAATCAAAACCTAAAGGAAATGTTTATCATGAGTAGACAATTTTTGTCAACTTTATTTAAATTGTCACTTCACCTGAGCAGGTGGGACACAAGCTATTATAACTCTTTCAAATTTGTTTAATTTCATTGCATTATTATTTAATAAACCAGATTCTTCACAGAGGAATAAACATAATAGTTTAATATATTTTATCGTTTTTCATTTGTATCCATACATTGAAAAAACCAAATTTTTAATGAACTGCAATATAATTAATTTAGTTCAAATGACATTCATTTTTATCGGATTTGCCCACACTATTCGGCAAAATATTGCATTATTTATGATTCTATCTAATGTGTTTTAGGTTTCTTTTATATTCACTCTAGAAAAGAGACTTGATAAACATTATTTATCTTCAGTAAGCGATTTGCCTTATCAAAATGGAGCAACATTTAAAATGTCTCAGTCGGTTCTACTTTAAAAAACGGCACCTACGATTTATTAAAAGCCTAAAATAATTAAAATGTTATACTAGCCTTTCCATTATGCTTTCTATATTATTGGTTTTTGCATCTATGTTTAATCTACCCTTGCAAAAAATTTACCATTAGTAATTTTATATTATTTTCATTCTGAATTTTTCAATTAAACTATTTTTTTCAGAATTTATGCCACCCTGGAGTCGTCAATCTTGAATGTATGTTCGAGACAGTAGAAAGAGTAAGTTTTTTGTTTATCTGGGTTACGTTTTTTAACTAAAATTAATATATATTTATATTTTTGCGATGAATTATTATATATGCGCTTTTTGGAATACGAGCCTTAATAAAATTCATAGTACCCCTTCCATTTGCAAAAAAGTAAGTCTTATCATATAGAAGAACCGTTTCTTTCTGATATTCTTCTCATGTATCTACACATGAACATCTCTTTCTACATAACTTGGAAGGCAAAACAAAATATAAATACGTAAACATGGAGAGAGTGTGAAATAAAAGATCAACCAATCAATTGCGGCATTTAGCTTGAACAGGAGGTGATGCACGAAATTTATTGGTCGTTCCCTTATTTCACACTTTCCATGTTTATATTTTTCTAATATTTTGCCTTTCAATGTATATATAATGTGATGGTCATTTGTAGATTCTTGAAAAAAATATGAGAAAAAAACGTTTCTTGTATCTGAGAAAATTTCCTTTTCTTTTTGCAAATGGAAAGGGTGCTATGAATATATGCATTTATTTATTGAGTATGATAAAGCCAGTAACAAATTTGTTAAATTAGAATCAAAATGACACGTTAGAGTCATAATAGACCAACGGTGCAATCCCATTGTGGTATGCGTTTTATGCTCACTGGCAGCAAGTTAGTAGACGACATTACTTTGTAGAATACCTACAGTATTTGTGTAATTATTTCAGTCAAGCACGTGGATTTCCCATAAACAAAAAATCTCGTCTCAATTAGCCAATCAGATTGTTATTTACCTCAGGTCCGCAGGCTTTATTTGAGCAATTATCATCGTCACTCGAGCCATAAATAACTGCTCAACTGTATTCATACAGAGAATATAAGACTAATTGCTCATCCATTGAAATTAAATTTCGCGATAATTAGCATAATGGAATAGGGGTGTATGAGTAACCCGTAACTGTAAAAATGATTTTGTCTTAATGTTATTCAAATAACAAGAATTGATAAAAGTCGTTGTTTTTCCCTGAGTAAGTATTAAAATGTATTTTAATTAATAAAAATATTTCTTTCTTGTTTACTTTTTAATAGTTAAAACATGCTCAGTTGTGTGAGTATACGAAGATACAACTTAAATTAATTGAGCACATATCATGTTTGCACTTATGAAAAACTAAAATATTGAACCCTACAAACTTTGGATGAAATTAAATAATTATATATTATTATATTACTAAAACTGTCAAGAAATTCTAAAGAAACTTTCCGTCAAAATACTATTACATATGGTTACCAATGTATCAACCGTCCAATTTTCCCACTTTTCTCATCAAAATATATAATGGGTATTTGGTTTAATACCGGCTCCTACTGATGAGTCACTAGTAAGCACGAAACGAAATCGCAAATGATATTATACCTTTCGTTTTATGCTAATTCTGCTTTGTCCTTCTGGTCCTATTTGAATTAATTCGTTACTAGGTGCGCAACACCTAATACACAATTAAATCAAAGGAGTCGATATACATATTCTTAAAGCAAAATTGTGAACTTGTTTAAGAATATTAGAGAGAAGTTGGCAGACTCAGCTTCCGCCCAAAGAGCGTTGACAAACAGCGCAAGTTAAAACTTCATTCTGTATTTTATAATAATAATAATAATAATAATAATAATAATAATAATAATAATAATAATAATAAAGTTATTAAATGAATGCCTCAAGGAGGAAGTATGATTTTTTCTGGAATCTTGTCACTTTAAAACCTAATGATATTAATACTCATGAAGCTCAAAAATCGGGGAAAATTTAAAGAATAGCATTTTAGAAAATATCATTTGCATTTGCTATTTTTAACATGAACTTTATCAACGAGATACATTGAATTCTATTGCTTTCTTATAAGGTGTTTGTCGTTATGGAGAAAATGGCTGGTGATATGCTGGAGATGATTCTTGGATCTCCGCAGGGTCGCCTTACAGAACGAAGTACTAAATATCTGATTACCCAGATTTTAGTTGCCTTGCGATACCTCCATCTAAGAAGCATCGTTCACTGCGATCTAAAGCCTGAGAATGTACTTCTTGCACCGATTGCCGATGGAACTGTGGATCCGGTGAGATATCATTAAAATACTTCACTACTTTAGAAACTGATGTTTAAATCCTTCTGTATGGTAAACATCTTTGTCCTATACAAGTTAATAACTCCTACTATTCATACTTGCAATATTTATTTTGTTTTACTTTTCATTTGTAGAAACTTGCTCAACTCTTTCCTCAAGTGAAATTATGCGATTTCGGCTTTGCTCGCATCATTGGAGAGCGTTCTTTTCGAAGATCACTTGTTGGCACGCCAGCTTACCTTGGTAGATCACCAAATTAATTATATATTAATAAACATTTAATTAACAGTTTGGGAATGCTCACATGTTCAAATTACTATTACCCCTTCTATGGTATATGACAAAAAGTAACTAAACATTAAAATTATTTTGTGTATAGAGTTTATATTCGGACATTCACATCAGCCTTAAAAAGAGTAACTGGCGCGTTATCGGCCTCAAGGGTAATCGCTACAAAAGTTACCCTTTTTTCAGAAGGCAGCTTTGACACATTGCTTAATCGATCAATTACCAATGCGTGTGGCCCGTCGTACATGTTGACGAGTATGGTTTTATGCTCGGCGTCTATCCTCTCCACTTAATACGTGTCACCATTAACAGTCTATATTGCCATTCGTTTCATCTTAGACAAAATGACGTAGTCTCCAGTTCATAAGTGGTCTCGTGTAGGTCATCGATCATATCATTGTTGCTGGTTGGCACACATGACTTGAGTTAGCTGTTGTAGGTGCTCTAGAATATTTAAAACTGTGCAATGACCTTTGGGCTTGGTAATACGTGTTTGCCCGTTAAACAGGCCTGAAATTCATAGGCCATGGTTTTCAGAGCAAAGCTTTTGGCTGTTGATAGTGTAATCTGTGTGCCCACTAGACTAAATGACACCAGCCAAACTGAACCTTTATATAATTAAACAAACACTGGTTGCGCGAGCGTTGATAAAAATTGTATTAACCAAGGTTGTGATTTTAATATAAACATCAGTCCCATTGTATACATGTTCGAGCCCAGTCCGCGGTAAATTCTGGACAGTACGTGAAAAGTTCCTAATTAGAACGAAACCGGTCTACTGGATGAATTGCCTTTGCAACATTATACGATGCTTAGTTTATACCGGCAAATGAATATTAATAATGAGACTGGTTTTTTTATCCAGATCACAACCTTAATTTATGCAATTACAGAAATTTTCTCATTGTACAATGCGTTTGCTCAGCCGTAGATTTAATATGATGGCAATACATCACAACTCAAGAATACCTTATATTAAGTTTCTTGAACCATTGATTAAATTCTATTGACTCGAACTGTACATCCCGGATAGTATCAATAACTTTTGATACACCAAATCGAATAATCCAACGCTCTTCTTAGCACCTTATAATTATATATGCTTTGGTTTGATTCAAATGTAAAAACCTGATACGTAGGTAAATATATCGACCGTGAAGGGCACATAGGCAGCCACACCGCCCATCACAAGCAGAAGACCTACCAAGTCGGTAATAAAAATTGATTTTGTGCCGTGTCATTAAAAGCAATAGGGGAAATATTTCTCTTTACAACGCTGGCAAGTACTGAAATTTTATATTACCTGTAAACATATTTTCCCATGCCCGGCAAATATAACTGCAACTGTAATGCTTCTATCAAGCGTCCATCGCCAATCTATTGACGTTTCGTGCCAAAAGCACTATCGGTTTTGATCGTATGGACCCTAGGTAAAACTATTGTATCGTTTGCTCATCTATCCGCCCTATTAGCCCAGTTTACAGAATCATATCTTTATATGATGCGGACAACAGTTTGCTGTGTTGTAGCTTCTCGGCATTTCTTGGAATGTTGTATCGATACTGTTTTTTTAAGAAATAGCTATATATATATATATATATATATATATATATATATATATATATATATATATATATATATATATATATATATATGTGTGTGTATGTGTGTGTGTATCGTCTGCAGCATTCTCGATACCTGTTCGATGTTTAATCATTACATCGTGTTCCTCAAGCTTTTCAATAGTCTGATTTACCTGTTTTGCATTAATGCCTAGTAACCGCCAATGCACTAGTGCTTACATATATGCAAAAACATACCTTAACTCACCAATGACAAAATATCCAACCTACCGTCGGACCCATTGCACGGTGACAGAATAGATTTTCTCCGATTTCTTCAGTGTGAAACCTGCATATTGAGCCGTGCGTCAGTTAGTTTATAATACTGCTCCTATGTGTTCATACGAAGCGTCTGCCGAAACTGACATGCATTCTATCTAGTAAGTCGAAATGCAGGTGTTTGTAGATTTCTGCTTACATTGCATAAACACTGCTTGCGTAGTTGTGTGACCGCCATCCCCGCAATGTATGGTGTATGGAAATTCATCGTTACAATAAACGGTCGCTATTGTTTTCTGAAGGTGGGCATCCTTTAATAGTTGATAGGTTGTACGTTCGAATCTAATGTCATTCCTCCATCTTCGGATACAAAATGGTACAGGATCAGCTCTTGACGATTAAAATATACCTTTTTAGGATTATAATGTATAATGTTGGCTCATCGTATATAAACTCAAGCACATAATTTGAGGCATCTTTTGTCAGTACCTATAGTTTATATCATTATTTGCAAACAATAATAAAAGGTATGCATTTATGTTATTATATCATTTTGTTCTAGCTTTTCTTTCTAAATTTATATATTATACGATAGAGGAACATAGTTAAATAAGGAGAATTTGTTACTTTAATTTACCCGAGAACACTTCTACACCTTTACTTTTAGCACCCGAAGTTCTAAAAAATAAAGGTTACAACCGAGGCATTGATATGTGGTCAGTTGGAGTTATTCTATATGTGAGGTAAAGTGACTATTGTCTGAAAATCTAATAAGTTTATTACTTAAATTGTCTTCATTTTACATGCTATATATTCCCAAAATAAATAAATATTGCTATTTTAGCTCGTGCGCTTTCATTCGTTTTAACGCTTCTTATTTAAACTTATCGCTTAAAAGCATTTTACTTTCTAAATTTTTTATATGTTTTGTGCACGATATGACAAATTATTTGTTTACTAAAAGTCTAAATTCCTAATATAAATAAATACTTCAAATACGTCTAGTCAAATTTACCGTAATTAAGCATTTTAAATAATTATGATCTTCGTTTTAAAATGAATTAAATTTCGAAGCATCGTGTGAAATTTAAATAGTTAATCAAATAATATTATCATTTCTACGTTTACAATCAACCCCATTTCTCTACCTGATTTTCGGATTGCGTACCGAATTGTTTGAATCCACTTTCATCATGATTTCTCCATATATATCGGCCTCCGGATATGGAGGCCTTTTTCAATGGAAAGCACGTCATACACAAATGACAATCAGTATGTACATGATGCATGAGTTATCTATAAGCATAATTTGTCAGTGAATGGTAAATTTCAAAGGCAATCAGCAAATGCATTTATTTATTATTTAGAGCAAGATTGCGATCTTGGAATAAGCATGAAACCCATTATTTGTCAGCATAAACTAAGCTTGATATAATGTAGGAAAGGCAGTTAAACCAGTCCTTATTGGGAACTCATCACGTATTTTCAAGAATTTTCCGCGGACAGGACTCGAACCTGGGCACGTCTCCGTGGCACAGTGGATAGAACAACAGATTTCAAAGCTGAGGTACCAAGATTCGAGCCCTACATATCGCAAATTCTGGACAGTACATGATGAGTTCCCAATAAAGACAAAACCTGTAGACCGGATTAATTTATACACGGCGTAGTTTATGTTGTGATATGTATGTTCAGAAATTTTCAGGTGTTTAGATCAAGAACGCAAAATTGATTATAGTAATTGTTATCACCGCCCGCACAACCAATGTTGATTTAGTTATATATATGTTCATTTCAATACCACTTCCCCATGTAATGTGATGTCTGCTCTATAATGACAGATTTAGGGTGGTTACTTGGAACTTTAGATCTAAAGGTACGCTAAATTGGCTCCATCCAATGGAAAGGCTAACCAAGAAAAATTAGTTAGTGTATAACTGAAAATTGTATGCAGTGTGCGGCAGAGTAGCTCAGTGGTTAGAGCATCAGATATCGAAGCAGACATGCTCAGTTTCAAGCCTTTTCCGCGGCAAGTTCTGGAAAGTAGGTGATGAATTCCCAATAATGACAGAACCGGCCTACAGTATGAATTTCCTCTTCTGCATTATACACGGCCTAGTTTATACTTACAATATATATGTATTTAATTGAATATCAAGATCGCAGCATTGATTTAAATAATAGGTTGCTTTTCTATAATAAAACGAACATTGGTTGCGTAGGCGGTGATAAAATTTACCATAATTAACGTTGCGATCTTGAGATAAACACCTGACTTATTAAGTACATACATTTTTCTGCATAAACTAAGAATTGTAGGATGTTTAAACAAGGCAATTTATCCAGTAGACCGGTTTCGTACTTATTGGGAACTCATCACGCACTGGCTAGAATTTGACGCGGACAGGATTTGAACCTGGGCACGTCTGTTTCGGAATCTTATGATCTAACCACAGAGCCATCCTGTCGCATTTGTTTATATCAAGATCGAAAGCATGATTTAAAGTACTCTTTATTACCGCCCGCGTAACAAATATTCGTTTTATTATATAAATATTTGTTTCAATACCACTCCCCATGTAACTTGTTATCTGTTCTATAATGACAGATTTGTGATGGTTAGTTGTAAATTTAGAACTAAAGGGTTAGTATATAACTGAAAATGGTGTGTAGTGTGCGACAGGGTGACTCAGTTAGAGCATCAGATTCCGAAGCAGACGTGCCCAGGTTCAAACCCAGTCCGCGGCAAATTCTGGCCAGTACGTAATAAGTTCCCAATAATGACGAAACCGGTCTACTGGATGAATTGCCTTTTCTACACTATACAATTCTTAGTTTATTCTGACAAATGTATGTACTTAATGAGTCAGGTGCTTATATCAAGTTTTCAACATTGATTATAATGGGTTGCATTTTGTCGGGTTTTTACCGTGCTCTAATGATGACTATAAGTAGTATTAACGCATGATTAGGTAAAAATTTCAGTGGCTTTTTTATTGTTTGACTGGTTCGATTTTAAAAATATTAATTAAATGAATTTGTTAAGCACATGCAATTTAGGATTGCGAAATTAATTACCCTACACAAAGTTTTACAGAATTTGCATAAGGATATCGTAAAAACAGAGTTTAACATAGAATTCTTTTGCTAACTATAAAAATTCATCATCCACAGTTACATCTCATTGATGATTATTTTAGAACATTTAATGAATAAATTAATCCTGATTTATACTCAAAATACCGGGTGACATTTTTATTATGAAACCAAAATATACGCAGTTGCTCTCCATAATACTTGGGAGTCTAAGAATTTTAGTTTTAAATACGTTTATCGATAGCATCATAGTTTTGTCAGGGACAGTGAACTGAGGTCAAACCTGGAAACCATCACCGAGTCGATAATTTCATGACTACTATCCAAACATAAATATAGTCACTTTTTTTAATTTTAAATATCTAAACCGTTCTAAACACATTAATTGTCCTAGCTAGTACTGTCACGTTTTCCAATAAGGATTATACTGAGGTCCATTAGACTGATTTCATTTAAATCTAGTATTGATTAGTGTACAAGTCCTATGAATACCGACTGCATTCTGCCTGCTGGCTTGATCAGCCAATTTATAAGTACACAAACTCGAGCTATCTTGATTTGATCAAAAATATGCACCTAAAATAATAAAATAGAAAAAAATTAATAATAGAGCTCTTATGTTATTGGCACCACAAACACAAAATTGACGATGTATTAGTTGCAGGTGCTTAGAATGATCGCTAGTACCAACCTTGGTGAAATTTAGCATACCTTCAAAATTGTGTTGTTATTACACTTTGCAGGTTTGTTTCAAAATACGTATAGCGAGTTGCCTATAAAGACTTTATGTGAAAGTCACATGGAATTTTGCCGCTTGATTAAACTGACTTTCACATATCATTGCAGTCCTAATTTGACTGCTTTGGTACTATGTATGCAACACCTAATACATAATTGTATATATTTTGGCTCATGTCTACCAAGATGGTACAACGAAAGTTAGGCTACCAGACATGAGTACTCACGTATATAAACTGAGGTTACCTTAAAATAGGATTAGATTTCTGCTCAAATATTTGTATTCCACTTTGTGAACTATTGATGCAGTATTGTCTGCAAAATTTATAAGCCAAATGTATTCACCAATTTCAAATTTGACAAAAAGTAGGATATCTGTGTTTAGGTAAAACATTTCAATAAATAAATAATTAGACGGAACACCTTGAGTGCATACCAAATTCAAAAGCAAACATTATCCTAGATAATTACCAAACATGCCCATTGCATAGCAAAAAATATTGTTTAAATACAAAATACTGTCACCTGTCTAGTCAAGAGGCCTTATTTCTTATATGGTAATTTTTTGCCCATAACGTATTACAATGATTGCTAGGAATTAAAGTGTTTAAGATCCGCCTTCCTATCGAAAAGGACAATTTAAATGCCTCAAAGTATAAACCGATCTCAATTTTAATGCCTATCGTAGACAACTAATCGTTTTTATTATTTAAATTGAAATTTAAGAGAAACAGACTACTATAAAACCAGAAAGAAAGCCAATTAACTTAAAAATTTCATCTTTTTGGGAGGCTTTTTTCTGCTTAACAGAGAAAGAACTAGGATTACCGTTAGCACTCACATGTCATGCAGTTAAACTGTACATGGTAGCCAGGGATACCTATTTGTATTTAAGAGCAATTACGGAAAAATATTCGCCAAGTTCTTAGTCAAACAACAAAATACAATTCTTTAAATCAAGATTGCGAGCTTGAATTAAATACCAATTCCACTGTATTTATCCAGTCGTCGAACAACATAACAAAACTACCATCAGTCGCGCGCAAGCAGTAGTTTTTTTATGTTGTTCGACGACTGGTTAAATACAATGGGATTGGTGTTTACTTCAAGCTCGCAAACTTGATTTAAAGAATTGATACCACCACCCGCGTAATCAATTATTGTTTACAAGTTCATAATTTCCATTGTAAGACGTCTGTCAATCTATGCAGGAAAACTGACCAGGTAGTTAACACCTAGGGTGAAAAATCATGTCATTCTAAACACCTGTGCCAAATCGAGTAATTTATACACGTCTTCAGTTACAGAGCATATTACTGAAATCCCACAAGTGCGTTCACTAAATTTAACTTCTAATATGCTTATCCAGTGCAATAACAGAAACGAGTTAGTAATTCATAAAGCGCTGTTAATAGCCATAAAGCATTTTGGTGTATACAAGCAGAAAGACCGTGTCCATAAATTGAGCCTTAACAAAAGGTGATGCACCTAAACGACTTGTCGGTCTCGTATTTCCGACCCTCAACACATTTTAACTTTCCGTTTGTTTTTCTTCTAGAATATATAAAAAATATGTTCAGTTTTGGATATTTTAAAGAGAAAACGTAACTATGTATACGTAGCTAGTATATTTCAAGCATTTTTATAAAAACTAATTAAATTCATACACATTTTAAATTTAAATGTTTTTGCACAAAAGCTTAAGCGGGACATTTCCTTTCAACGAAGAGGAAGACATTGCAGAACAGATTGAAAACGCCGCGTTCATGTATCCAGCCCAGCCTTGGGAAGAAATCTCTGAAGAAGGTGAAAAAATATTTTTTAATAAAATTAATTGAAATATTGCCAGCAATACATGTTCTTACATATGATTCTAACAACTTTAATGTGCTATTCTAATACTTTCTTCAATGTTTATTTTATATTGTGCAGCGATCGATCTCATCACAAAACTTTTGCAAGTGAGGCTGAAGAAACGGTTTTCTGTAGAGAAGACCCTCAATCACGGTTGGATGCAGGTCAGTGCATTATGTGCCTATAAAGCATGCTAACCTGCACACTTATGGTAAGAGCAGTCAAAATGACTGGGTAAAAAAATTTAAGCTAGGACCAGTTTTCCCTTCTGTAGTTGACCATTTCCAACTTACACGAAATACTGTTACGCAGAGCCTTTAAAACCACACCTTTCATTTTTCACTAACATTTAAGTATAATAAAAATTATTAAACCGGGCAGTTATTGTTGCCTAGCTGCACTGGATTGTAAAAATTATAGTTAAGTTTTTATTCTATTCATTTCGATATGAAATAGTATAGATTTTTAAATTGTTGTCAAATTTTTATATAATTGGCATGATGATTTATTGTTGATGCTTATTTTACCACATAAATCCAGGATTATGTGTGTTGGTGTGATCTCCGAAAGCTTGAAGACACAGTTGGACGTGAAAACTCTCGTTATATGACCTTTGGAGCTGATGACAACAAATGGGAGAAATTCCGACAGGCGTGGAATTCAAGGGTGGATTTTGTCCCAAAAGACTACCAAGCAAGTTTGATTGAACGTTCTAACAACATCTAGTTATTTTTAAACAATAATAGCAATATTGCTGTTTTATTCATTTATATGCGATGCTTGGTAATCATAAGTGAATAATTATCTTAAATAAATTTAACCAAGCTGATAAGCGTTATTAAGAAAATAGGTTATAAAAGTTTGACAATGATTCACAACTAGGTATCCTTCTAAAATATTTTACAACTGAAAATTGATTTTGTAGTTAAATGAAGTGTTAACATTGCTCCTACCCGCACAAACACGAAAACATAGACGCAATTCATGTCTCTATAATGGCAATTATTTGATCTGATTTGTGTATTCACAAATTTTGTAATATTTATGTCATCGTTGACTTGTTCTGGAAAATAGAGGAAAGGGAAAATAATCTATACTGAGTTAATCAGTCAATTTTCAAGTTATAGCCAATCCATAGACATGCTAGAGAAAGGTAGTACTATACTATGCCCTATTGACAAGTGAATTAAATATCTTCATGCAATTTTTTCCCAGCATGTTGACGGAATTAGACAATGAACTTCGTGTAAAGTTAACAATGATGCTTAAAAATTTGGCAGTATAATCTAAGCATTTTATAGTAATGAAAAAGCAATTCATCCAGTAGACCAGTTTCGTTCGTTATTGGGACCTTATCAATTACTGTCAGGTCTCGAACCTGGGCACGTCTGCATCGAAATTTGATGCTCCCAACACTGGGCCACACTGCCGCACCAGATTTCGAAGCAGACGTGTCCATGATCGAGCCCTGTCCATGGCAAAATCTACCCACTACGTGACGAGTTCCCAATAAGCACGAAACTGGTCTACTGGATGAATTGCCTTTTCAACACTATACAATACATTGTTTATACTGCCAAATGTATGTACATAATGGATCAGGTGTTTCTATCAAGATCTCAACCTTGATTATAGTAATTGTTACCACCGCCCGCGCAAGAGGCCAATTCTATCATATTATCTTATTACTTTATGCCAAAAGATGTTTACGTCAAGCTTATATCAAGGCAGTAAATACCTTCATGAATATCAAAATCTTAATCAAGCCATCGGCGAGAGACTAATGCTGTCATATTGAGTTAGACATTATTGAGAATTCCCAAGCATAAAAGCAGAAAGTAATTCAATAAATATAAAAATCGTAATCGAATCCTCAGCAGAGGCTAACCTCATTACACAAAGCTAGAAAATGTTTATGTTGTTCAAGTTTCAATGTGAAAAATATCCTTATAATAAGCAATATCATGGGAAACGATTAACATAGTGTTAAACCTATCCTATCAAGCAAAAAGATGTTTTTGACGTTTGAGTATCAAGGCAGCAAATACCTTCATAAATAGAAAATTCGTGAGCAAAACCGTTAGCAGAACGCTAACTCCATCATTTTATACTAAACGACGTTTTGGTTGCTCGATTATCACGGCAGAACAAACCTTCATAAATATAAAATTCCAGATCCAGCTTCCAGAAGAGTGTTAACCTTAGCATATTAGACTAAAAAAGGCTTCGAACACTTGAGTTTTCCTTCTGGCCAAGGAAAAAAATATATGTATAGTTATATTTACTCTTCAAGTTATTTATATTTAACTTAGAAACACGCGTTTATTACGCAAGCGCAAATAATCTGCTACAAAGATAAAACTTAACTAAGCACTCTCAAAACAGCCTTCTTGTTTCCTATAAATACTCTAGGTAATCTGAAATACACAAAACGATAAAAAAATGCTTCTACTTTGTACGACAATTTATCCGATGGAATTACCCAAACCACTAAATTTACAGTTGCTTTGATTCGGGTCTTTAGTAAGCAGTACACGCGAATATCTTTTTCCTTTTCTTAACCACAAGTTTCCTAAATTGAATAATTTTTCTAATAGACGAACTCGGTCTTTTAAACAAATCTCGGAGCAGCTACACTTATTGTATAATAAAATGTTCGTAAATAATTCAATTGTGTTATCTCAACACATGACACTTTTAAACAAATTTCATTTGATTGTTATAAGATACCCTACTGCCATTTGATTAAGTTGATAATTGCTTAATTTTGATACACTAATATATTTAGTATATCCTATGAACCACCTCTTTATAAATTAAATCAAATTTTCAGGATACTCCCTTTTTGGCGTTTAGGGTCAATTTGGATTGTCATTTTTCAACAGAAAACTTCACTATCAAGGTCCTCGCATTAAGGGTACCCGATTTTATAATGACAAATGTCATACGGTATTTCATTACTAGCAACATGAATTTTATTTTTAATGTAATTCAAAAACTATTGTCTTATGCATCAAGGCTGTTGTCTGAGCAAATACGGATATGAAAGGCAGAGATTTATGTAGAATATCTTTGAATTTTTAAAAACGATATATATATATATATATATATATATATATATATACAGTATTTAAAATTTTGAAGAATAAAATTTTGACATGTACTAGTAATATGTGTTAATGACTGGGCAAAATTTGTTTTACATGGAACTATTTACTATTGTTTTGAGCTCAAGCCTTAATGCACTAATCGAAATTACTCTTGATGACCAGTTTAATTTGATTATATTTTTCATTTCAGCTGGAATCGATCAATGATGAGGACACAGATACACAGAATAAAACATTCAATCAGAATTATACAGATACCTAAGCAAACATTTATGTAATTGCAGAGAGGAGTATTTATATATATATATATATATATATATATATATATATATATATATATATATTGCTATACGAAGAAAATGGACATATTAAAGATATATATATATATATATATATATATATAAACTGAGAGATTAGATCATAACTGTGTCATCGCGTCTCACAATAATCTTCCGTGATGCATAAAATTCCCTAAGCAATAAAATGTTATTTGTCGACTGGTCCATATTGTCTTCTTCATTAGACAACTCACAGTAGATGACGTAATTTCTGGCAGATCCTTGGCTGACGTCAATTCGTTTTAGAGCTATCTAGCCAATTTATAGTTCAACGGGATCAAAAATATTTTTATTACGAATTTTGATACCAGCTAGATTTTGCATCATATGCATATAGCAATTTCCCTAATTACACCTAATTAGCCTGTCAGTATTTATTTTTTTATTATGTAGATAAAAAACATTTAATAACAAAGTGAATAAAGCCTGTTTGTTTCAAGACTACTAATCTTCACTTTACAATCTTTCATTTATATACATCCTTGGTTTTCATTTTAGTATGTGGGTGGCAACTAGCCTGATTTTCCAGTTAACTTCTATTTCTTGTTTGGGATGACTTTTTTAGATGTATTTGCGTATGTGTCTGTGTGTGCATATTTGTGTGGGTTATGGATCAGTCTCACTATTTTGCAGATTAATGTCTGAGATCTGGTCATTCTTGTTTTGATGGATTGACATTTAATCAAATGTTCCCTTTATTGCTGTTACATGTACGAGTGTTCTTTCACAGACATTATATATATACATCAACTTTCACGGTATTTGATTTAAAAAACAGCTCATCGACTTTACTGGTTTCGCCTCTATGAGGCACCGTTACGCAGTATATATAATTCACGCAAACCAATATAAATCCGAAAGAATTGGGTTCACAGTCGTGCAATTCATCTCCTACGTGACGGCAGAAGCTCATTGAACGGAATTTTTAATTAGATTCCAACTCATTTGTTCGGTCTACTTTTTCTTTAGTAGAATCCTCTTAGTTTTCGCTTTCTATTATAAATTCCAAATAGCTATCTCCATTTTTTTATTATAAGTCCAAGAACGGGTTAGATGCTATATATATATCGTCGTTATAAAATAAATATTGCATAATATGCAAAATATTTTTCATCGACTAGACTCCTTTGCTTCTTTATGTGCATTTATCACTAGTAGCCATAATTGACATCGTTGTATTTGAAAACGGGATTATTTAGTTCATCCATTACGCCTTTGCAGTCTCTCATTGTATCCAAAATACGAACTTATTCTCTTTTCGTCACTCACAATCCTGCTTCAATTTTTCTTCACGACGCATGGTTATAATCAGACTATGAAAAGTGTTATTTAATTAGCAAAAAATGTTAGTCTTTCAATAAATCCAAATAATCTTGTTTCTAGTAAACAGTTAGATACAAATGCGTTTATCGTCTAATATTTGTTATCCATGAATTAACTACACATAGAAGGAAAACGAAATAAACGAGAATCAAAGAAGTTATATCCTTTTTTGTGTGATCCGATTTCTTCGGCTTTAGAACGAGAATAAATTTGCATCCAGCTTTTTGAAGTCGTGACGACTTAATTTTCCATTGGGAAGCTCAAAGCCTATCAATACACATGATATAATTGTAATAATAGTCTGTAAACTCAATTCTGTCTATATTTTATACCGCATACTTTCTTCCACCAAGTCAGTGTTTTTATAATTATTAAATAAATTCTATACATTTTCTTCAGAATTTATATTTTTGCCGTTAAACACATTACATTCAATTATTTTGCTTGCAGTTATTGATCTCAGATGACCGTAGACAGGCTGATATGAAGTTATGCAATCGAGATGTCGTCTGTGAGTATGATAACTGCGAAGACGCTTGTATTGATTGTAGAAATAACCAAAAGTGTTCAGTTTCAACATCTTCGCGAGATCGTGGAGTCAACATCTCTGATTCAATGGCAAATAAACTGACCGAAGCTATCTTTATATCTCAATCAACACCAATTACTCCGCAAGGTAAATTTATACCAATCAATCATGTCAGTTGTCTATTGGATCCTGTTAAGCTTACGTTAAATGATAAACACCAATGAAAATTTTAACAAAATTCACTAGGATAGAACTTGACATATAACAATAGATTTGGCTATGAAAAATTATTCATGGGTTTTTAGAATTTTTATGTTGTCATTATTCTGCATTAAAATGTAATCTTTTAGCAAATTAAAGATACATTATGACGAAATTTCGCAGCTAGATAAATAAAGATTTATAGTACAATCAGTTTTATACACACACATACATACACACACACACACGCGCGAAAGACTCTCTCGACCGCATTTGATAGAAACACCAGTTTCGTATGTTGGACACCTAAGCATGCTTAAACACTTAAAGTGGTCTGTACTGTCGCCAATTTATTGGGCTTTTTCTATTTGTGGTTTTGTGAAGCGCGGTAAGCAAACACGTGGCCAAGGCGTAAGCGATTGCCACAAAAAAATTTTTTTCATAAATGAATGTCGATTTTAGTGGCGGACAAGTTGCACCGTGTATGAATTGTGTAACTAAACACGACTATCCTGTACAGCACCAATCGTAACATGCATATTCGTTGAATATGTGTATTACTCATTTTGAGCACGGTTTAAGTTAAATAAAATTGAAATTCAGTTATTGGACATTAGAAAAAACACTAATTCTGTGTTTTAACTTTTCAATCTCTACAGCATAGCTAAGAATGTTCGCATTCCGACGCGTGTCGATTTAAAGGCGAAGAGCATCATAGGACTTCAATTAATTTATTTACGCCTACTTGTGTTTAAATAGTGAATAATATGTCTCTTAAACTTAACTCTTTCATATTTGTTGTAATTTAAAATAGTTAATTTGGTCAATTTTGATAAAAATATCAAGCTACACATTTATATAATTAAACGAACATTGATTGCGCGGGTGGTGATAACAATTATTATAATCAAGGTGGTGGTCTTGATTTAAACACCTGACCCATTAATTACTTACATATCTCAGTAAAAACTAAGAATTGTATAGTGTAGAAAAGGCAATTCATCCAGTAGACCGGTTTCGTCCTTATTGGGACCTCATCATGTACTGGGCAGAAAATGCCGCGGACAGGACTCGAACCTGGGCACATCCGCTTCGGAATCTGGTACTCTAACCACTGAGCCATCCTGCCGCACACTACACTACACACAATTTTCAGTTATATACTAACTAATTTAGTCTATTTTTCCTTTAGGTGGAGCTCATATGGCATCCATATAGACCCAAGGTTCAACTAACCATCCCAAATCTGTCATTACTGAACAGACACCACACTACATGGGGAAGTGGTATTGAAATGCACATATATATATAATTAAACGAACATTGGTTGCGCGGGTGGTGATAACAATTATGATAATCAAGGTTGCGGTCTTGATATAAACACCTGACCCATTAATTACTTACGTATGTCAGTATAAACTAAGAATTGTATAGTGTAGAAAAGGCAATTCATCCAGTAGACCGGTTTCGTCCTTATTGGGAACTCATCAAGTACTGGCCAGAATTTGCCGCGGACAGGATACGAACCTGGGCACGTCTGCTTCGGAATCTGGTGCTCTAACCACTGAGCCATCCTGCCGCACACTACACTACTGGATGAATTGCCTTTTCTACACTATACAATTCTTAGTTTATACTGACATATGTAAGTAATTAATGGGTCAGGTGTTTATATCAAGACCGCAACCTTGATTATTATAATTGTTATCACCACCCGCGCAACGAATGTTCGTTTAATTATATAAATGTGCATTTCAATACCACTTCCCCATTTAGTGCGGTGTCTGTTCAGTAATGACAGATTTGGAATGACTAGATGAAACTTGGGTCTAAATTGATGCCATTTGAACTCCACCTAAAGGCAGAATAGACTAGCCAAGTTACATTAGTTAGTATATAACTGAAAATTGTGTGTAGTAAAGTGTGTGGCAGGATGGCTCAGTTGGTTAGACCACCAGATTCCGAAAGAGACGTTCCCAGGTTCGAGCCCTGTCCGCGGCAATTTCTGGCCAGTACATGATAAGTTCCCAATAAGGACGAAACCGGTTTACTGGATGAATTGCCTTTTCTACACTATACAAGTCTTAGTTTATGCTGACATATGTAAGTAATTAGTGGGTCAGGTGCTTATATCAAGACCGCAACCATGATTATAATAATTGTTATCAGCGCCCGCGCAACCAATGTTCGTCTGCTTATAGTCAGTTATTCTTAATGTAAAATGTCAATTTTTCCTCATAATAGACAAAAGTGCATAAAATTACCCATGATATCATTCCTTATAAGAAACTGAACTTTTATAAGTACTATTTGAATCACTCATGTTCAACAATAAATTATCTTTCAGAG
Source organism: Eudiplozoon nipponicum (assembly GCA_029291075.1). Classification (NCBI taxonomy): domain Eukaryota; kingdom Metazoa; phylum Platyhelminthes; class Monogenea; order Mazocraeidea; family Diplozoidae; genus Eudiplozoon; species Eudiplozoon nipponicum. Next base: position 99,704 of record JAQBSW010000337.1, read on the forward strand.
CTGAGGGTGCTTCGTTTTATGAAAAAATGAGGAGCAATTTTTCATTAAAACGTCTTGTATCCAAGGCACTTACTCAGACCACTTAACAGTCATTTTTACAACAATCCTTAAAAAGAATCAAGTTTATTCCTCATCGCAGTAGGCTAGAAATTCGAATCAAAACAACAAATATGCAAACACTTTCTCAATAAAAAGTGGTATGCCTGTCCTAATGGCGTTTAAACGAACAAGCTATCAACTTGATGTTTGATCGACATGAATATTTATTCTATGTTTGGTCCAATTTTAACTTGTAGATTTCTTGTCAAATGAACGCAATAAACGACCGTATCTTCCGAGTTGGCGAGAGGCCGGTTGGCGAGGTCACATCAATTCTGCGCCTATTTATTGGCAGCCGCTGGATTAGCATCAAAGTTCGTGCCATGCGACTCATTGGCACTGTTTCGGCATTTAGTTTACGATGGCATTTACATTTCTATTATATATATATATATATATATATATATATATATATATATATATATTCGAGTACGTATATATTCATAGTATCATTCTCATGTGCAAGGATAAAATTAAACTTCGTCACATGCAAGAAACATTTCATTCACATATCCTCCTCAATTATCCAAAAATAAACATATATGTATACATTTTTATATATATTTATTTTTCTATTTATTTCCATATAAACATACATATATTATGAAAAGCACAAAAAACACTTAATTAAAACAGATTTAGTGTGGAATTAGAGAACGATCAAGCATTAGGTGTATCACTTCAAATTCAGGCTCAATGCCTCAACATTTATTGTCTGCTGGCATAAATTACGTTGCAGCTTGTTATTCACAAAGCTTTTATGTGTTGTTTCTGTTATTTCATTCGGTAATTATCTTACACACCACATCCGGGAACATACTTGTGTTGCTTTATTGTTTTTTTGATAATTGCAGACGTTTATTTGCCATTTGATTTGACACAGGCGTTTAAATTGAACTGTTCTTTTAATCTGGTTATTAACCGTCCGATCAATCAACTTATGTAAGCTGATTGACAGCTTACGCATGGATATTTATAAGTTATGTTTATAGTGGGAATTAACGGCTGATTCTCTTTAATTGTTGGTAAAGGCAAGTGTGTCCGCAATTGTACAACTCATATATATATATATATATATATATATATATATATATGTGTGTGTGTGTGTGTGTGTGTGTAGAATTATTAATTTGTATATAATAAAAATTCCTTTAAAAAAACTTCGAAACTTTAAATGAAAAAGCATTTATAATTGTAAAAAAATGAGATAACGTTTTTTTAAATATTTTTAAAATTTGTGTACACCAAAAAATTAATTTTATATGGTAATATTTTTTTTCAAATTTTACTGTATGCAAAATGTTCTACATGCAGTTGATGCAATAGAACATCCTTAAAATAATCAACTTATTATCCTTATTATATTTGTATTTCAAAACTTCATAAAAGAGATCATTTTGGTTTAGAATTTAGCAAAAAATAATATCCATCAGAAATAAGTTTATATATTGAAATAATTCTAAACTATTAATATATTGTTATGGTTATGCCCATATACATTATGAGCCTTTGAGTCTCTCGTGTATATATATATATATATATATATATATATATATATATATATATATATGTGTGTGTGTGTGTGTGTGTGTGTTTCCTTGTGCGTGTATGCGTATTTTGAACTATTTTCAAGAAGTGAGAACCTCAATAGGCAATCTCGGCTTATCAACTAAACAAATTATTTAGTCCATCGATAACCCTAGACGTTTGCCTTTGTTGTGCGACATGTGAGATATAATTCGATTGGTGTTTATCTCAAGCTTGCAAACTTGATTTTAAGAAAAAAATAAATTGAATATCATGAAGGACATGATATTCCCTATTAGTGCAAACTGATAGAAGGTTTTGTGGACCTGTGTTATAATGATCTCTTAAGAATTCATTAGATATCGATTTGTATTAAATATTGCTCAATTGGAGCGCTTATTTTCTTGACGCGCAGGCTGAACGACTATCAGCTTTACTCTGATTTTGCTTCGGTAATTCTTAAAAATTGCTAATCGAACTTTAGAGTGTTTTTGTTCTTTGTTTCATATTACGTATGTGTGGGTGTGTTTGTGTGTATTATACCATCCTAGATTAAAGAATATTGCTGACTTGGTATCTCGTTAGCTTCTACCAATTTTTAAAGTTGGTGCTGATATAGGCCTATACTTAATGGATTTGATCTATTTTTTCATCCACTAATTTGCAATAATTTGTGCAAAGCAAGTCATTCCAATCGCATAGTAATATAAAGAGCCCTGATCTTACAGTTTTCCCCTCTATAAAAAATGCTGCTTTATTATGACAAAGTTTGAAAAATGAATGCCATTCCTCCAATAAGAATATTTTAAATTGTAAAAGTTGCTATAAAGAACAGTAAACTATGTTAATATTTACACGCCCCAACATTCATGTGATGTTTTCCATACATTTCTAATGTCTAAATGTATTTAGTTTAAAATTGATGTTGTTTTTGTCATCTACTTATTAAGCCCATCAATTTAAAAGCACACTGTCTGCATCAACACAAGGATTTGTATTACGATGCGCGGTTACTCTAAATGTCTACATCTTTTCAATACAAGATTATTTATGTATGTTCTTATTTATTTAAATGGTTGAATAAATTGTTGCACAGCCAACTGCATAATATACATACAATTCGTTAGTTTTTAATAATGCAAAATTTGTCTGAAAATAATAGTTCTTAAGAAAATAGTACTATGTCATTAAATTACTAATAAAAATTATTCAATTTGAACCTGGTTTCGCCAAACTCGCTAAATTCCAGTATGAACGGCTATTTTTAAATTCTGTAAAATAAGCGTGTGAGATTGAATAATAGAGCCAAATAATGGGAATAATTGAAATAAACGGAGCTTCCCGCGAACAGATTCAAAAAGATAAAAATTTATTATCTTTAATAAAAATGGCATTAGTACGTTAGTGATATTTGTAATAATAAATGGCATCCTCGTTCCTAATTATTCACCTAAAGATTTATCTATTGCGACATTATTTAAATTTTTCATATGTACTATTGAGACACACTTCTTGGTTGCCAAGTCCAGTTACCACATCCCACTTGATAAACACCAACTTAACACATGACAACATTAATACTATTATTTGAATCAAGTTTGCGATCTTGATGTAAGCACCTGGCCATTTATGAACATACATTTGTCAGTATAGTCTAAGTATAATATATTGTAGAAAAAGCAATTCCTCCAGTAGACCCGTTTCGTCTTTATTGAGAACACGTCACGTACTCGCTAGAATTTGCGGCTGACAGGATTCGAACCCGTGGAATGTCTGCTTCGGAATCTTATACTCCAACCACTGAGCTACCTAGCCGGACACTACACATGATTTTTAGTTCTATACTAACTAATCTCTATTTGTTAGCCTTTCCTTTAGGTGGAGCCTATGTAGCATCTCTTTAGCACTAAATTTCTAACTAACCATCCCAAATCTGTCATTATAGAGCAGATACCAAGTTACAAGATCAGTGATATTAAAACGAAAATTTATATAATTAAGCGGACATTTTTTACGCGGGCGGTAATAACAATTTATTTAAATCAAGGTTGCGATCTTGATATAAACAAACGCGGCAGGGTGGCTCAGTGGTTAGAGCACCAGATTCCGAAGCAGACGTGCCCATGTTCGAGCCCTGTCCGCGGCAAATTCTAGCCAATACGTGATGAATTCCCAATAAAACGAAACCGATCTACTGGATGAATTGCCTTTTCTACACTATACAACTGGCAAATGTAAGTAATTAATGGATCGGGTGGTAATATCAAGATCTCAACCTTTATTATAGTAATTGTCATTACCGCTCGTGCAACCAATGTTCGTTTAATTTATCCAGTAGACCAGTTTCATCCTCATTGAGAACTCTTCACATGCTATCCATAAATTGCCGCGAACAGGGCTCGGATCTGGGCATATCTGCTTAGAAATCTGTCTTTCTAACCACTGAGCTATCCTGCCGCTCTGTAAACACAATTTTCAGTTTTGTAATAAATAATGCTTATTGGTTAGACTTTCCTTTAGGCAGAGTCTATAGGATTTCACTTCAAACCTAAAGTTCCAACTAACCACCCCAGATATTTTATTATAGAACAGGCACCTCTACACATGAGGAATTAGTAGTTCATTTAACATTTAAATAAGTAAACGATCATTGGACACGTGGGCGGAGATAACAATTATTTAAATCAAGCTTTTAATCTTCATATAAACATCAGTTCCACTATATTCATACATTTGTCAGTATAAACTAAGCATTGTATAATGTAGAAAAGGCAACTAATCCAGTAGATTGGTTTCGCTCTTTTATACAAACACGCACACGCGTACATCATGCGGGTTTATCTAGTGAAACGCCAGTTGTTGGATTTAGGTGCAAATTAATGAACATATGCATGCAAGGAATAACATTAAACCGAAAGCTTTTCAGTAAAATGCATTTGCAAAAACACGTACATGATACACGTCTCCCTGGTTAAATGACTGTAATAGCTATTAGATCTACTGATAAAAATAAATAAAACGATTCAAACAAAGTTTCGCTTGTATTATTTGTCAAATAATAGAAACATATATCCGCGGCAAATTCTGGCCAGTTCATGATGAATTCCCAATAAGAACGAAATCGGTCTAGTGGATGAACTGCCTTTTCCGCACCATACAATTCTTAGTTTATACTGACATATGTAATTAATTAATGGGTCAGGTGCTTATATCAAGATTTCAACCTTAATTATAATAATCTATTCAGAGATTCGAAATTCAAACCCCCGTGTACAGAAGCGCTTTCGCTTCTCCTTATTAACTGGTTTATCAGGAACCTAGTGCGCTTTGATTAACTTTTTCAAGTATAAAAGAATGGACGACATAAAACTTTTTAAAAAAATAAACATTTAAATAATCATTGATTACGCGTGTGGTGGTAACAACTTTATAAATCATGTTTGCAAACTTGAAGCAAATGCGTAAGAACGAGTGGCTGACGGTAGTTTTGCTTTGTCATTCAACGACTGATTTAATACAATAAGATTGGTGCTTGCTTCAAGCTCCCAAACCTGGTGTAAAGAATTGTTACCACCACCCGTGCAATCATTGATTGTTTAATTGTATTACCTAATTATATATGTGGCAAAAGCTGCAAAAGGTTAATGTTCATGACTGCATGGAAATTGTGCATCCGATATTTACAGTCAAGTACAATGTAGGCGAGACTACTAGAGATGAGAGCCGCATATCTAATTTTTCTTTCCATATATATGCATTGCGGTTTCATCCTCGCAACTCAGTTTTCTATCGTATTCTAATGATAATCAATGAAGGTTGAAAAGCCTCAGTGAGTGCGAATGGCGGTAGTTTTTCTATTTTGTTCGACGACTGATTTAATACAATGAGATTAGTGTTTGCTTTAAGCTCGCAAACTTGATTTAAAGCACTTTTACCATCACCCGCGCAATCATTGTTTGTTAAATAGTAGTAAGTCAATCATTTGCACTGTTCTTTCGGATTGATATCGCCTTTGAATCTCTACTACTAGTAACTCAAATGAATTATATGGTTCATTTTCTATGATGAATCTCCTAAATATAGACAAGTTCCCCTTAATGTTTCCGGCAATTACCACCAGGTCAATAAATACATTACTGTTGGGTATGTAATCCTTCTTTCTTCAAAAAAATTGTTGCGTCACCAAACCAATCAGTGTGGTTGGTTAGTCTGTACGTATTGAGAATTACATTGCAATCACTATGGTTGTGAGTGGTGCAATAACTATTATTTGTATATCTTTACACATATTGGAACGTGGTACGAGCGCCATCTTTTGTAGAGGCCCTTTGGTCACTAGCATAGGAGAGTCATTTAAATACAGTGTTCGTGGTTTCAATATAATTGGAATAATGACCAAATTTAGAACAAATAAGTTCCTTATTCCTTTCAGCACCTTCGACTAACCTAGCATTGCTAAGTCTTTCGGTCACCTGCTCAGTATTTGCACATTTAATTCTATTATGCATTATATAAAAATAAAATTTATTACAAACAATTTATTAAAACAGAGTTCGAATGCTCACCGTCTCAGTGAGTGCCTCATTATGCATTTACGAAAGTGAAGACCTTAAAAACGGAAAACTAAATCAATTTGTCTGTGATGAATTTGAGTTACTTCCTGAGATATCAATAAGAATAATAATTTTTGTCAATTCAATATGTTTCATCGAGATTGAGCAGTGAAGATTTCAGATACAGGAAAACAAGTTTGGATGTAATAGAACAAAGGAAGTGCATACTTTACTAGACCAACTTCTCAAAAGGAATGGTTGTCAAAATCAACGTATACAATCCATAGACATCTGCAATTTAAACAAAGATAATTCCAAAAAAATCCCAAAAATTTTAGAACAACTTTTTTAATAAACCAAAAGTGACTTCAAATAACCCTAAATAAAGTGTATGGTGAGTTATTGGCTTCCACAATATAATCATAATAATCAAAGGAGCACCTGGATTTACTATTCAAAATTGAATTAACCGATGCCGAAAAATATTAATATCTAGGTGTTGTCCAAAAGAAACCTAAATTCGTCACTGCAAATTAAGATTAATGACTCAAATCTTACAATGAACGACATGCAATTACCCTATGCTAGCCAGAAAATAAGTTTTTCTACATTTTGTGATCATTCCAACCATATTAGTTACCAGAGTCGGGCATCACATGGGCTCTCCTGTAGTCATCATCATCATGTCCAGCCATACAAAAGTCAAAAGTGACTAATGTTTCACTGCCATATAACCATAAGGAGTGAAAAAAGTATATAAATGAATTAACACCAATTATTAGTGAGATTAACGAGATAGAGAGAGGCAGAGAGAGAGAGAATACCTTGCTACTATGAGTAAATATATCTGGATAACTCACATAAATGATGCAAACTAGACCTCTCCACAACACCATTATGGTCAAGTTAGCATTCGGGCAAGGCGACATCAGCAATACAGCTTCCTTGCGTATTTCACTGTATCACGTCATAAACAAACCAAACCTCGCAGCTAACTTTGCCCTACTAAGAAAAGAAAGCGTTACGAAAATGATTCTACTAGACATCTGCAACAAGATCGCCACTGAGCTCGATTCGATGCCATATCGCTAAGGGTTTCTAACCAAGAACTTTGATGTGCACGAGGACCCCATCCTAGCAGACGAGTAGGTCCTATGCTACCCAATTTGAATGTAAGTGACTTCACCTGTTTCCGCTATGTCAAAATCTGCCCACCTTGTTTCTTACGCCAATTTGGTGCTGGATGAGAGAACAGAGCTCTATTGGGCAATCGAAATGAGGGCATACGCAAAACGTGACCGAGCCAACGAAGTTGATGGAGCCTTATTTGTTTTTCTAAAGACGAGCACTTATTGTCAGATCCAAAAATACGTCTACGGATGTCAACGATAGTTATTCGTTGTTGGTAACCAACATGTGCTATACTTCTCAAACAACGATGATCGAATGCCTGTAAGCGTCTCAAATCATCAACTCTAAGAGGCCAAGTTTCACTAGCGTATAGAAAGACTGCGCATGCAGATGCATTGTAAACTCGACCTTTATTGGAGAGTAAATAATCGCGTTTCTCCATACATGGCGAAGGTTCGAGAAAGCTCCTCTATCTTTCGCGATCCGTATTCTCACCTCGTCGGACATATTGCTTACGTTATTGGTAGAGCTCCAAGATATGTAAGCCTGTTGACTATGTCTAGATCTTCATTCCGAAGTCGCAACGTTGGAGTGAGTGGTGGGTGATCCTGTAACATTATCTTACATTTAGAGGATGCGAATTTCATACCGAAAAACTGAATAACGTCTGTTAATCTATACAAGGTGGCCTGGGCAGCATTCCGATTGTCGAATAATAGTAGGATATCGTCCGCATAGTCAAGATCGATTAATTTATCGACCGGGATAAATTCAACTCCAGCATCCTGAATGTGTGGGAGAGTGCTCATCATAATAGCATCGATTACGAATAAAAAAGGGAGAAAGTGGACAACCTTGACGAACACCACTGCTGGTTCTAAAGTTATGCGTTAATTCGTTATAGACCTTAACGCGACCAGAAGTATTTGTGTAGAGAACTCGTATAATATTAACACATTTTGTGGGCACATCGCTTTTCGACAAAATACAAATTAAACCATTGCGATCCACCGAATCAAATGCGCACTTGAAGTCTAGAAAGACGGATATTGGGAACGGTGATATAAATGTCTCTGTTCAAAAACTTGCCTTATCGTAAAAATATTATGTCTACAACCTCGTCCTACGCGGAATCCGGCCTGTTCTTCTCTTGTATTTGATTCACGTGAAGCGCTAAGACGACGTAGGATAATCGAAGCAAATAAAATAGATACGACCGGAGTCAAGCTTGTACTACGATGATTATCGCACGAAATACGATTGCCTTTTTTGAAGATGGGAATGCTGGTCGACTCATTCCAATCAAGTAGTACGGTTTCCTCATTAGATAAAGTATGAAAAAGTTTGGTCAACGCTCCTGTATTTATATCGCTATTATCCTAAAAACAATCTAGGAAGCCAATCATCGGGGCCTGCGGCTTTGCGGCGTTTAAGAGATAGGATTGCATTGCGCACTTCTAACATGGACTGTTCTTCGGGACTAACATTCCATACTGTTGATGCAGACATGCTTTCGGGAATTGGAACTGATGCAGGTGGCCAAGAAAATTGATCTTTAAAGTGTTCAGCCCACCTGTCAAGACGACTTTTTAACGGTTATTAAATCGTCGTTACGATCATTTATTGTTTCACTAACTTTTAATTTTCTCGGACCTGTTGCGCGAATAAGTTGGAACAAACAGCGACTATTATCTGACTCGAAAGCTACTTCCATTTCTTCAGCCTTTCTGGTACAAAAGTTTTCTAGATCGACTTTTAAGCTGCGCTTAAGTTGGTGTCTTATATTGCGATGTGGATTATTATGAGTCGAGCCAGGTGCAATTTGGTGCCTTAATTCGATTATCACCATAGATTTTACAGCGAGCCAATGATTATTTCTACGGGGGCCTTCAATGTCACATACAATGGTACCTGCATTGTGCATAGTGGAACGCGTAGATAGGGATGGTGCAACCAGTTCTGTAATGCACGTAAGATCCTGTATTCTGGTTTCAGATACGCAACATATGTCGATTTCTAATTTATCCAATGTACCAGCAACAGATTCTTGTTGTCCAATTTGTTTTAATGTTCGCACATTAAATGCGCCTACGTTAAAATCTAACCTAGGTTTAATGAATGATCGTCTACTAGAACCATTTTCGATATTTGGCAACCTGCTATTGGGCTCAGTGCTATGATCTAAACCAACCATATTCATAGTATCTAAAAGAGTGTTATTGTTAGATAGAGAAGAGGAAGGGGAAGAAAAGGAGGCAGAATCGGAGATAAAGTTGCCTGCAGTAGCCCGATTTCGCTTATCCACCCTGCGCGGCTCAGCAGATAAGGCGACCATTTTTTATACTGCGCAACAGCTGATACAGTATGCAATCATTTTAAGTTGTATATTTCATGGTTATATATATGGACTGTTAAAGAACACTAGGTCGTCCACTCCTATTGATGGTTTGTATTCGGAGTTTTCCTTCTCCTAGATAGTCTGCCAACTAAGGCTGATGAGTAATATCTGCCCAAATGCCAGTGGCCGAAGTTTCCTTCAGCAGCCGAAACTTGTCCCTCACGTCTGAAACGCTTGCTCTCATTCCATCAGTCTATTAAATCTATTAAATCCTATAGTAGTGTCCAAAGGGTCTTTACAATAGTTATAAATACGGAATGCAATATTATCTCTTAAACGTCACAAAGCTGCAGGCCCCGATATTTTGCTTCCAAGCAACTTAGGGGTGGTGACTATAAAATTTCTGGAGCGTTGACTAACATTTTTCTTATTATATGGAATGAGAACGTGCGCTAGCGTGGAGTGAGACGACTATCATTACCTTTTACAAAAAGGCAATCGTAATTCGTGTAATAACCATCGTGGCATAGCCTTGACTCCAGCTGTATCTATATTATTTGATTGGGTTATCTTAGGCCGTCAAAGAACAAACAGGATTCCGGTCAGGACTACGTTGTACACATACTATTTTTACCGTAAAGCAAGTTGTACAACGACATGTATATCGCCGTCCCACAGAATCTGCCTTTCTAGACGTCAAGGGTGCATTTGACTCACCCGATCGCAGTGTTCTCTACACAGACATTTCTGGTCGCGTTATTATCTACAATAATTATCGAACTACTTTACTACTAGCAGTGGTGTTCCTCAAGGCTGTCCATTTTGTCCACTTTAATTGTGTAATAAATGCTGCTAAGAACAACAATCGTCAAAACGTTCAGGATTCAGGTGTCTAAGTTCTCCCGCGCGGTAGATTAGTTGATATCGGCTATGCAGACAATATTGTATTATTATTTGACAAACAAGATTCAGCTCAGGTCACTGAATACATTAATAGGATCACCCACCACTCACTCAAACTCTGCGACTGCAAAGTGACGATATGGACAGGTTCAAATTATTTATCTTTTCTATCAATAACACAGGCAATATGTCTAACGATGTTAGAATGAGAATCGCGATAGCTAAAGTAACATACTCAAGCCTAAGCAAGTTATGGAAACACGAGAGTACTTCACTGTGCCTTAAAGCTCTTGGTTACAATATATTTTTACGTACAGATTTAACATACGCTCTTGAGACTTCACCCCTTAGGGTTGATGATTTTGGGTGCCTACAGGCATTCGACCACCGTTTTCTAAAAATTATAGCACATGTAGGTTACCAACAACGAGTACACAACTTGACATCTGTAGACGAATTCAGTGACGATCTAGCCACAAATTTATAGTAAAGTCATATGCGTAACATTCTTTCCCTAGTTGGGCAGAATTAGCCACGGTGTTTGGTTTTGTTTATAATGTGACAAATTGAAAACCTTTATGAAAAACTTTATTACCAATTCTGCCTTCCCCTTAAGCTGACTTAGTTATAACAGTGTTGCGCAGGGGTTTAGTTTTCCTCACTTCTGTGTATTATCTATGTAAATATACTCACACTTACTAAATCCTTCTCGTCACAAACCACTCATCTAATTGGTTGTTTGCGTCAACTACTGTTACTGTCAATATTATTACGTTTTTGTCATTTTGCTTATGGTTCTATGGTAGTGAAATATTAGTCACTAATGACCTTTTTTATTGATGAGTCATGACGACGCAGTCAGTAGATGTAAATTTACCCTCTGTACTCGTCAGACTAATTGACTTATGCTTAACATTTGAAATTGTGTAATGCAATGGTAACCTTTATAGATAGGGCGAGGGCGGAGAAAAAATCATTTGCATGTAAATTAACAAATTTAGTAAAAAAAATCTTAATTAAGATACGCATTAAAATAGGTGATAAGTGATGAAATTACTAATATTAATTAATGAAAGAATAAGCAATATAGGAATAACCATAAATCCCCTATGCTAAGCGTTAAACTTACCAAGAATCTAAATTTTAAAAATACAATTTAAAAAGTTGAAGGATGAAATTTGTAAGTATTGTACGATCAATAACTTATAAACCAGTAACGAGATAACAAGCTCAATAATATGCCCGTCTTAGTCCAGAATTCGCATTTTTTATTGAAACTAGTGTCAGATTCCGATTCGTGCCATCCTCTTTTCCTACCATCAGTTAATGTTGTATTCCAAATCGAGCCTTAAAAATTTTCCACCGCTGTTCCATTCATAATATCATCTCTTAATTTAATTTCGATATATTGCCTAATTAATCCCGTCATCCTGTTACAACTTTATATCGCACTACTTCTAATGTCATCCAGTTAAGTGTCTCCAGTCTTCACTGCATGACGGGCAATATCAGATCTAGCAACATGTCCATATTTTTTAAAAGAAACATGTTGCGCGACAGTGAAAGGATCATTTACCTGATTTTCGGTACGCAATCCGAAAATCAGGTAAATGTCCATATTTACATGCAGTTCTATGTACTCTTGCTGTCTACCATTTTCATTTAGTTGGTTGAGCATATGGACTATAGATATACACCTATACGTGACCGCACCTATCTAATGAAAGGTCAGTCAGAAGTATAAATAACACGGCTAAATGTAATATCGCGGTTGTTTCATTTGCTTGTTTCGAAGACTAGTGATATATTTATGACCGACGATGGATACCAGCAAGGGTATCTGAAATATCTCCAAAGAAATTGGCCGTACGAAATCCAGTGTTAGTCACAACAAATATCAGGTAACAATGAAAGTCAAAGTCTCGCAAACAGATCATAATTTATTTAGCTAGCCTATCGAAGCCAGTAAGAGGTCAATCATCTAAGTACGTAACAAAAGGTTCTCTTTAATTTATTAAAAAGATAGAAAAATTTAAGTTGAATATTTTCTGGCAGGGTGACTCGGTAATTAGAATAACAGACACCGAAGCAGACGTACCCAGTTTCGAGTCTTTTCCGCAGAAAAGTATGTGTGTGAAAAGATCCAAACAAAGACGAAATCGGTCTACTTGTAGAGGCTCCTAATCTATTAGTGTCTGAGAACCCCATAGATGCCAGATCGCTTGTAGTCCTAAAATTTACAGTAGAATCTGATAAGCTTATATTTTCATTTGCATCTGCTAAATTCAAACCTGCAATATCTTGCGCTAACTTGCTAGTGTCCTCAAATATAAGATCTGCATCCATATCTATGAAATTTCATTATTAAATCGACACTTAATGTTAGGCAAATCGGGATGCGAAACCCGTCTCGTACAAAACACCCAAACTTATAATCTAGGCGTGAACAACAGAATTATTAAATTACCTGTTCCAGAACGTCCCTTCTATCCGTGCATCAATAAAAATATAAGACAGTATAATCAGGTGTATATTGTATAAATTGATCAGTTTTAATGAAAAAATGAGAATAATGCAGCAGGCCAAAGTAAGATACAACCAGTCGAGGCTAGTAATGCTCGAAAACTGAAAATTGCGCACAATTCAAAGTTAAGTATTTAAAAAGAGTTCTTGAAAATAAAAGAAAAAACTCTTTTTAAATAAAATTCGTTACAATCAGCCAAGGTGGTTTATCAGTTTATCGGTTAATGTTACTTTAATTTTGGCGGAGGATTTATCTTCCTCCACATACACCACCTTCTCAAAAAAAGACGACTAGTAATAGATGTAATCATGATTATTCGACTGACGTTGCACTCTTCCAGACCGAATTGTGCATAATGGCGCCCCCGAAGTCGTCATCGCGCCCGGTACAGTTGACACTGGTTCTTCCGTATCATCTGGTATAGCCAAACAGTTTTCATATTGTGAACTGGTAGAATAAGATTTTGCTATATTAGACAACGCGTCTTCTACGTTCTGCATTACGTTATGTGTCTGTATGGTGGGATTGCACACATCAGATTCGCCCATAGAACCACGGTCATTCAACGCATCTGTTAATTCAGTCGTACTTTCTAACCAGATAAACTGGGCAATACAACGATCCAACGTAACACAATCCTCAATGCCAGTCATCCTCTTGACCTTGTATGGTCCTTTGTTAAATGGTGTCAGGCAATTCTTCATATTTTCATTAGATACATACACATGCTAAGCCTATCTTAGATCAGAGGACACATAGCATTTGGTTTTTGCTTTTGTAGTCTTGGTCGGAGCCAAACGACACATCTTATCTCTAAGTGCTCCAACGAACCAATCTACATAACTAGAAGCCCAATCAAGACTACTTGGAGTTTCTATTAGAAGATCTCCAGGCAACCTTAATGGTTCTACACAAACTAATTCTGCTATTGAAGTACCTAATTGTGCCCTATATCTGTTGCGCATGGCGAGTAGTACAATAGGAAGATCGAGTATCCAGCTTGTTCCACTAGTACACCTTAACGCAGCTTTCAGTTCACGATGCAGCCTTCCTACCATCCCATTCGCTCGTGGGTTGTACGCGCTAGTATGCAATACAGTGATTCCCATGATATTGAGAGATCTTACGAAAAGCCCAGACATAAATTGACTAACGCGATCATTAGTGACCTTTTCACCAAAACCATAACATGATATCCAATTATGTAGAAACTCGAACAAGACTTCTTGCGCTGTCATATCTTTTAAAATCGCCACTTCGAATTGACGAATAAATCTATCATAGTCAGCAAATATGTTTTACCATTTAACTCGGGCATCTCGACAATGTCTATATGTACGTGTCTGAACCGTCCAATTGGTATCCCAATATTCTTTATCTCGGTTCTGGTGTCTCCACACCTTACACGTTTGATACTTGGCACAGGCTCTTACCCATACCCGTGTCTTTAGACATGTGCGGTCTTACGTATCTGTCGTTAACTAATCGAATGGTGGCTTTAATGGATGGATGACCCATGTCATGTAACATTTGGATATTCTTGGCCCGTAACTCCAACGGCACATATGGTCGTGGTTGACTTCTAGACGTTTCGCATAACCACTTGCCACTTATGAGCTTACGAACATATTCTGGACTTTTAGATAAAACTAACGTAAAGGGATCCGATCCTAGCGCTTCCTCGATTCGACTAACTAAATCATGCCATAGGATTATCTAAACTCTTCAACGGCCCTTTAAATATCAGCTCGATATCAGCTTCATTCGGTCGGCTAAGTGCATCGGCTACCACGTTCTCCTTACCAGCAATATGAGACACAGTGAAATCGAATTCTGCTAACCGTGTTATTTGGGAATTTACTCTACGAGAGTAATTAAGCCTAGCTGTTTTACCAGCTATACTGATCAATGGCTTATGATCGGTCAATAACTTAAACTTATGTCCGTCTAAGTAATGCTCGAAGTGTAGCACTGCGGCATACACTGCTAGAAGCTCTTTACCAAACGTATCATAACGTTTCTCTCGATCATTAAGCTTACGGCTATAAAACCCAATCGGTCTTACTACGTCCTGATCTCTTTGATGTGGCACTGTCCCTAATGCAACATCTGAGGCATCTGTGATTAGCTCGAAAAGTTTCTCCCAATCTACAGGTGCTAATTTGGTTGTCACTTAACATTTCCTTGGCCTTTTGGAATTTTTCTCGGTCTTCTGAACTCAAGACTTCTTGATCGTGCTCTTTTCACGAGTGAGACCTGGAATAAATCGACGATAATAGCTGATCATGCCCAAGAACCTTCGCAGCTGGCGTGCGGTTCGGGGCTCGTTACGTCCTTTATAGCTTGGATCTTATCTTCCAAAGGTTTAATTCCATCTTTGGAAAGTATATGACCAAGATATTTAACTGAAGAGCAGCCGATATTACTCTTATTAGGTTTGACCACTAATCCATATTGTTCCAGCTTGGTCAAAACCGTTTCCAAATGCGTACGATGTTCATTTCGTGAGCGACTAAAAATTATTGTCGTCTATATATGCCCTCACAAATGGACAATTCTGAAGGATTCCTTAAGCCAAACGCTGGAATGTCTGACTGGTATTTTTCAAACCAAAAGGCATTCGAAGAAATTCATGCGATCCCCCTCCTGGATATCTGACTGCGGTGAGTGGTATCGAACTTTCCTCCATTAGTACCTGATAGTACGCTTTCTGGAGATCTAAAGTTGAATAAACCTCATATCCTATTATATCTCGGAGTAAGGTACTCTAGTTAGGGAGAGGATAAGAATCACCCTTCGTCACTGAGTTTAATAGACGATAATTCCCACAAACCCTCCATTGACCCGGTTCAGGTTTGGGAACTACCTCTATTGGGGAAGCAAAATTGGAATTTGACCTTCTACAAATCCCCTCTTCGCGCAATTGGTGAAATTCGGACAAAGCAACTTGTTGCTTGTGTTGCTCCAATGGTTGAGCCTTTGGTGAAAAAGGCAACGGAGCCACCAATTCTATCTGGTGGTCTACTCCTATCTTCAATCCTATCCTTTTGGCACTGAAAGGTTGAAACACTGCTAGGTGCTTCTCAATGATATCGGCAAAGTCATGTCCGACTGTTGGACGAGGTTAAAGAACTGTTCTAACTGCCGACGTGTTAGACTTAGTAGGTGCTGACATCCCTACGCCTTCTGCGATAGTCCTAGCTTTGGGGTCTAATGTCAGCTTGAAATGTGTCAAGAAATCCATGCCAATGATATGGTCCTTGACAACGGCTACTAGAAAATTCCATCTAAATGAAGATTTCTGGCCTAACGTTACCGACATTTCTTTCATCTCTTTCACTCCTATCGGACTATCAAAGGTGGGGCAATCTGCTTCCACCACGTCTGACCTAACTATGCTTAACTCAGCACCTGTATCGATGAGAAATTCTAATCCAGATAATTCATCTTTAATAATGAACTTGTTGCTGGATAATCCGGCAATGCTTTCCAGATCTCCGCTTAGTAAGAATCGGACTCTCTTGCCTTCTGCATCGGTTCTAACTGGTTCCGTTGCATTTCTATCCTTTGCCTTAGGTATGCCTTTTAAAGGCATATCTGGGAGCCTACGGCTCCTACTAGCAGAGGTTTTGTCCTTTTCCCGGTGATAGATTTCTCTCTACCGGTTTAGTGCTTCCTTTCCAGCTGGGTCAACCTAATCACGGGTAAACACAATTCTCATCTTGACACTTAGCACTTCGTTCGTACTCGCAATGTGCCTTACACCATCCGCTTGGCCCTTCGAAGCGTTGACGCGAGTGACTCCATCGACGTCTAGGCATTTCGGAAATTTTCAGGCAGTGCCATCCATGCTGCAACAAATTTCTCCATAGGATTTACAATATTATAAGCACCAAATATCATTTTGGCATCTCCTAACCAACTTGAATGTTTTTCAGATTTATACTGCGGTAAACTTAAAATTCTTGGACTGGCATGGTCGCCGAATTTTGTAGAGGCTCCTAACCTATTCGTGTCTGGAAACCCCATAGATGCCAGATCGCTTGTAGTCCTATATATATTCAGACGTTATTTCAAAAATAAATATCATACAAATACTGTCGCTAAATGTGATGAAAACTAATAAATTGCTAAATTTCGTATTAGGAGTAGTCCTTTAGAAAAAGCCTTGGAAACTAGAAGCTAAGAAAAACGGAACAAAAATCATTAACAGGATCATAGCAGCCATTGTGGTAAACAATGACCAGGTTATTTTTAAATATCCCTTAGTGTGCAGTTTGTTGACCTGGCCTACTTGATATATGACACTAATATGTCACGTGCGATGCTTTGCTTTTCTATTAATGTGTTAATGTCTAGCATCATTCAAGTCAAATATCACGCAAATTGACGTTTACCTCCATAACCTTAAATGTTCTACATTGTAACGAGTGATTGCAACGACAGTGGTGCGTCCGATCCAACTACTTATAGATCAACGTTTAAAAATTTCCTCTATAGTATTTAAATGCAGAAGCTGATACTAAATTAAACAGCTTTACTAGATATATTCGGTAGAAATGTTTTGTTGGTCATTCTTAGATAAAATTCTATATACTATATATATGGATTGCAATCAAAAACAAATGAGTACCACATTGCAATTATCCATAGGTAGGTCTGGCCAAATTAATTTTCTGAAAACTAGTTTTGCTATAAATAATTAAATGCACAATGGTAGTTCGAAACATGAAAAGTAACTGGTATACATTAATCAAAAATAAGTTATTCAGTAATTAAAACGGAAAATGCCAGACTATCCAGACTTTTTTAACACTTTTTAATATAAATAATATAATTACCGAAACAAAAAAATCCATTCCAGTCACGCAGTAAATTCACATCCGATGTGCCGAAGGCCACCATAAGCACATCTTTGAGGGAGTCAATTCCAAATGGATAAACCTTAGAACACGTAATCAGCAATTTCCAAGTTCTTTCCAAATATTGTTAGATTAAACGACTTTACTGAAAAGCATAGATGAACATAAATATATCGGGATTAGTGAAGTTCTTCATAATGCGTTTAAAGCGCCCTTATATCCAAGGCCATGCGTAAGAACCGCTAATATAGAGCGTACCTTACAACCAGAGGCCTGTAGTCCGAAAAATACGGTAGTACACATTCACAATGAAGTACACCATAAAACTAAAAGAGCTGAGATGTTAATAACTCGAAATATGTGCATTATGAGATCACATAAACCAGTATTGTAGCCGTAATAGGATTCAATCTAGAACCAATTGTTTAAACATCCCATTTGGGCAAGGAGAGGAAATAATAAACGCGTTCAGTCGTAACCCGTATGGTTCAGCTATGGCTCTGTACAAAAAAAATTGATAGTCATTCCAAATTGAGCAAGATTTATGCGCAACGTATGCTATATGCATCGGTTCGTAACTATCAATATTGTACTTATTGGTAAAGTACTCAATTAAATGCACTCAGATTTATAATGAAGCAACCATGCGCATGCATGCATAATATATATATATTCACTATCCAGTCACTAAAAAAAGCGCATTGCTGAAGTAGGCAGCTAACACAGTACACCAAAATTAGTTATAGTACAGTCAGTTCGACGCCTGTAACATTCGACCGGATATCTTGAAACGATTTTAAACTACGGCCACAAAATAGTAGGAGGCCACGACGTTCCAAAAGTTGATCTGCACCAGAATTTAATTATTGATTATGATAGCATACTTTGTGTGGTAATTCTAATTAATTCTAATGTATTATCATTCTTAAACCACAAAATCATATTGCCATGGTATGAACTTAATTCTAGTCGAGAAAGGCTCGTATCGGTTATTTGAGCTAAATATCAAATTGATCATCATTATTCTTTATTTCTTGGCAGGACTATAGTTATTCGTCTTTAATAGTCCTATTCCTGTCAGGCGCAATTTTTTTATTCTAATGCATTGCTTTTGATAGAAATGATAGTAAAGATAATGACCCTCCTTTCTCTATACTTCATATAAACATCAATAAAAGGAAGGAAGAAAGCCGAACATTCATGTATATTTACTTTAATGCAAGAAAATAAGCTAAAGAAATATCACTTATTTTTGCCGTATTATGCAAAAACAAATTGGGGTGGAGTTGAGATTCTAAACAAAACTAATCTGTCATTATTTCAAAAACGAAATATTAAACAAGCTTAATATATGAACTAAAAGAATAAGTAGTTCTTATTCAGAAAATGCATTCTAAATAGGTTGGCATTGTAAATATTTTTTCCGTTTTACTGAATTACCGTTTTCATGATAAATAAAGCAACTACAGAAAAACAAACTTCAACAGTAAATTCGTTCATACATAAAAGTAACACTTAAATCTGCGGACAACGGAAATGTTCACCCGCATATTTAGCGTGGGCACCCAACTCCTCTTCAATTCGAAGCATCTGGTTATATTTAGCTAAACGCTCAGACCGACAAGGCGCACCAGTTTTAATCTGAAAAGATTTAAATAAAAAATTCGCCGTTATATTATAACATTAAGTTACGCATTACACGAACTATACTGCATAAAATATATTACAATGATCGAACTTATGCAAATTTTAACAATGGATTTTAGGCCTACCTGACCAGTACAAAGTCCGACTACTAGATCTCCAATAAAATTATCCTCCGTCTCACCAGAACGATGAGACACCATAACTCCCCAACCGGCCTGCTGGCTCATCTTGCATGCTTTAATTGATTCTGAAACAGTTCCTATTTGATTCACTTTCAGCAACAGGCAGTTACAGGCCTTCTTCTCGATAGCGGTCTGTACGCGTTCCGGATTAGTCACTGTTAAGTCATCACCAACAATCTGAAAAAGAAAAAGCAAGAATTTATTGAGAGAAATGCGTGTATAGAAAATAGGTTAAAGGAGCAATGTGAAACTACGTCTTCAGAGGGAAGGATTACAAAACTGTATAGTATCAGAGGTGAATTTTCCATTAATCAAAAACACTATCATGCATAATGATGAAATATACACTGGGTTCCAGAAAAATATCAGTCGTGATTACCAAAACCGCATGCTGAACAGCTTTACCATGATCATGAGCAAATTAACCTACAAAACCGTATATTCAAGAATAGATGTCAAATCACTAACAAGCACTTCGTTAGCAAAAAAAGCATTATGTTAAGATGAAAAGGAAATAAAAGTGTGCCTTAACAAGGAACATTAAATACAACAGAAATTCCAAGAATTCAAAAAGCGGCAATATTATAATGTAAATCAAATTAGTCAGACTATCAGCTAAACAACCGAGATAGGAAATCGACCATTAAGCAGCATTATGTTATGAGATTACACACTTATTTTGCATATATATATATATATATATATATATATATATATATATATATATATATATATATATATATATATATATATATATATATATTCCAAGTAGAAAAAAATATCTTTTACATACTTTCTATAAATGGGCATACCTGAATGTTGGTTGATGCAGTTATCTTGGTCCAAGCAGGCCAATCGTCCTGATCGAATGGGTCTTCGATACTAACAATAGGATAACGGGCTATCATCTGTTCATAGACAGACTGAAGATCATCAGGTACTAACCATTGAGATTGATTGGAGTTAGGATTCTTGAAATCCAAGTCGTATTTTCCATTCTTGAAAAATTCTGAAGCAGCAACATCCATGCCAATTTTTACGCGGCCAGTATAGCCAGCCTTTTCAATAGCTACTTTGAGTAGTTCAAGGCCTAAAGAAATTAAATATCATATGTAGATTCGCTGTAAAACGATCGGTTACCAATACTTTCGAATGTTAATTGCTATTAATTATTTGTATAATTGAACAAAGTCGCAGCGGCACATATGAAATAAAATTATAAAATACAACGGACATATTCATCAACAAAACACAAGCATAAAGCTTACAGATCTCATGCATAGTGGATTTCATAAGAGCCAATGTTAATAACACCAAAATTAACTAGACTTAACCACTGGCAATGACCTAAACCAAACCGATCTCCAACGGTGTAAAGAAGGGATATGTGTATGCTTTTGAATGAGAAGGGCGATTAGATTTTTTGCATAATTAGCGAAAGGAAGCAAAAACAAAACTAATATCGTTCGTGATATTTCGCATTTCTGATTTTAATTTGTTTCACCTGGAAAGGGCATCGTAATAATGTAGTCTTTCCACCCTTTTACTAACGCCACCCTCTGTACATAAATAATTTAATTAAAATAAAACGTGGAAATTAATTTCCTTCGAATTCTAGTTTGGAGCTGGATCTCAGGTTAAAGGGCCTGACGAACGCCGTAATCGAGGAATTAGTAAACAATCTCATATAATAACAAATTAGTTCAATTGTAACCAGAAGTATAAACCAAAAACAGCAAGAACGGAAAGAATAATCTCATGCACATTCGTTTCGTGCTTACTGGCAACTTCAACGCTAACATTATAGTACCGCAAAGGTGCATGGTGTTAACACTATGGTTGCCTAATATATACTTGCATATATTAGTTCTCCGCAACAAACACTAATTAACCCAAAATAATTTTGAACCAATTTCCGTGCGAAAAATGTTAAGCTTCAGAGCAAATACAAAAATTATTATTGAACAGCAATTGTGTACGCAGCTGTACATAAAATAATGGATCACACGGTGGTGGCCAAATTAGAATTGCCAGGAGACCCGCCATATGCAGAATTTATATGGCGAGTTTTAAAGAACTTCCGCGCTATACAAACTTAAACCACTATTCAGCAAGACTACCCTGGATACATTGATACGCACTAAGCAATGTTTGTCCAAGTTAACAGGTAATTTTCCATTTTTTCTGCTTGAGGAATGGTTCATCATCGAATCGATATCTAAAATCCTTCTGCCAATGCGCTCAGCCATTTATCAAGGTCTCAAAGAACTAACAATGATGCAACGTCAGGAAATAGCCAGGTAGCCACGAGCGGCACAATAACTGCCGCACCACATAAAGCGTTGAACCCTGCTACTGGAATAAAGAAAAACAATAAAATTGTCCGTGTGGCAGTCCACACCAACAGAACTGATCGCCTTTAGTTTAAAACGCTGGGGCACCCTGGAAATGCATTGAAAAATTAGTCGTGATTGTATTGGCCATCAATGACAACGGCGCCAGGTTTGTAATCCATGGGAAATATAAAAATTGCACTGCAATCTAACTACAATTATAAATCAACCGGGTGGGTTCACTGTTTGTGGCGCGTGGTGGGGCGGCATGTTATCTCGATAGCCAAAAAGATTAGTCCATAGGTCGACGTTATACAGTTTAAGCTTAGAAGAACACCAAAACAGTCGATTTCGAGCCCCGAAAAAATTGTAACCGACCAAGACGCTCAGTTTGAGATGAACGAATTTAACCAGTGGTGTGAGAATCACGACGTACCGTATCTGTTGCAAGTGGACGCGCAGCTTAACAGATTGCGTCTACATATCGACGGATCCTACGTTGCTGAACTTAAGCCAGGTGTATAGTATTTTGAGGGCTGACGTTGCAGTAGCCACCGAACCCAAGAATGCTATAATGGATTTATTTATGGTTCATATGAATCCAATAAAGTTCCACGTAAAAGCGCAATGAACAAGAGGAATAGTAACTAGTCAACTAACATACAAATAATAAATTTTATTGAAATAAGGTGTAAGAAACAAATATATTTGCATTCTAGCAGGTTAGTGTGGCAGATGAATGTTATACTGGCAGCCATAAAATGTCACGTTTAGTGTGGTTGAAACTAATCATTGTCAACGCTGAGTATCCAAACTCACATGTGCGAACATAACTGTTCTGTTTTAGTGAAGACGTCGTCTACAAAACATTTTAAAAGGTGGATATGAGCAATTATTGTGGAACGCTGGACGCATACATACCGGGACATTATCATTATTCAGAGTCCGACAAAGAATTAAAAGCGAGCGAGAACCTCAGTCTTATATAGTGAGAAAAATTTAGGGCTATTGATTCTTGCAGCTTTTCGGTCCTTTGTGGTAAAATCGTCCCTTGTAACCTGAAAAGATTCCCAATATTTGACCAGGTAAAATGATAACTTTATCGCTAACTACGCAGTTTTCAGTGCCATGAATTAATATTTTAAATTGCTTGACGTATTGCGCTTCATAACCTGGGGACGAACGTATTCCCTTGGCTGAATGAATACAGATAATACTTTGAATATAAGCGTACAGTTTTAGGCTACTTTCAACATCACAGTACTAACACGCAGCGTCACACAAGCACAATACACTGATGCTTTATTGCCTCATAACCATGAATTCCAAAGCTATGCGTACTATGTTGACCTTCATCAGCTATAAACTTCCTTCGAAACTTGTAAGTCAGTTTATCCAACGAAAATATAAGAATTAGAAGCTAGATCCTCAGGGTCAAATGCCAGTGAGTTATGATTAACAAAACCTTTCCATTGAGCAATGTTTGCCCTTTGTATTAACTCTTCGATAGTGAAAGTACGGTGTGCCATGATAACGTGACCGATATCGCGAATGATAGTATCCAATTTAGAGATAGCTGGATTGCCAGTGATTTCGTCAAACCACCGAAGTTGTTCTATCTATCGCTTTCAGAAATGAAAGTCATGTATACTATCCAGGAAAATCAAATAAAAATAAACCAGTGACAACAGTACATGAATATAACCACCGAAAGTGTGCTATATGGACTATCAGTATTTTTTGTTTGATTTCAATCGATACAATGAAAAATTATTATTAATTCTCTAATAATCCCATCTAATTTTAGATCACTCGGCAAACCATGTAAATGACTCTGAATAAGATTATCATAGCCGCAAATTTTGTAGCATTTAATTTGCCAATGAAAGTTTCCCATATGATATACTATAGGCTTTTAGTTTCATAAAAAACCATAGAAATATATACCTTCAAAGTTGTCCAGAATGTTAGGTGCAAACCCGCCTTCATCTCCGACATTGCAAGCATCCAGGCCATACTTAGATTTAATGACTGACTTAAGGTGATGGTACACCTCACTTCCCATACGCATTGCTTCCGTGAAGTTAGCAGCGCCTGTCGGCAATATCATAAACTCTTGCATAGCAAGCTTATTACCAGCATGGCTTCCACCATTGATCACGTTGAACGCGGGCACAGGTAGAATTACGTCCTTGTTACCAGCCAAATCAGCAATGTGTCGATACAAAGGCACGTTCTTTAAATAAAGATAAAGATAGACAAAAAAGCTACATGTAAAAAATAGGTAAGGTCTACAAATTTTTCGATCACACTACGAACAAGAGTTTAAAAAAGTGGAGTATATATATATAATATAATATAAGAATATAATGCAATTTAAGCTAAATAAGGAAATATGATAATAAACCACATAAAACTAGTATTTAAGAAACAAGCTGCTATATTGACGCATAGCCTTTAAAACTAACTACAAAAAAGAGCTAATCTACTGTAAAACCTACCCACACTAGTCATAATAAACTTAAGGGCATGGTGACATCAATTAAATAGCTTTCTTGTGGATTCTTAATATAAAAAGATACCCAGAAAAATCCGATCTTATCCCACACAAAATTTGTAACCAACTTTCATGAACACGTTGAATAAATCCTGGAAAACAAACCTTTCTTACAATTGCCAACTTCACTGTAAGGCCAAGAAATTAAATTGAACCACTTAAAATGTTTTAAAGATTAATACATATAATTACGTAAACTGATTGACTATACGTGAAACAGGCCAAACGCAATGCAAAGCACATGATAGCTAAAGATGTTCAAAGCATTAATAACCCTCTTTTACTGCTATTTGCTTCAAAACAAAGTGAACAGAAAAAGCTAAATTAACCCACTTTACGCCTCAAATTACGACGGTAAGCCAAACAAAATGCAAAATTACCTTTTCAGCAGCACCGGCCTTGCATATTGCCAATGAAACACCGAGAATTGCATTTGCACCGCATTTGCCTGTGTAAAAAATTTCAAACAATATGAAAATAATAGTATTGTAAATTATAAATTAAAACCACACTAATAGTTCAGTCATTGAAAATAAACTAACCAATGACAAAAGCGCAATATTGATCCTATTAATAGTCAAACGTTATATCCTTTATCAAAATTCTTAAATAGTGGATTAATTCTCACACAGAAAGTAACAAAGGAATGTGAAAATTAGGCGTAACTGAGACTCCCATAATGGACAGCTTTCTTATAAAAAATTCGTGATTGGTAAAATCACATTGAGATGTGACCATATGACTGACGTTTCAAAGGATCTGTTGTCTGCGATTTCTATAGCAAACGGGCGAGCAAGAAGAGCAAACAAAATTTTCAATGAATAACCCAGTAAACAATTAGTAAGACCTCACATTTAACTACGGAATCGTTGTTTTATTAACATTTCGTACAATAAGACGTTCCAAAATTAAGACGATTGTGATCGGAGGGAATGTGCTTGACATTCCTAAATATCCTTGGATTAAAAATAATTACAGAAAATATTTTAAAATTATCGCACCTAATAAATTCTAAATATTGTTTAATTTCAAACTTGTGCAATTAAATAGTAAAATATAATTTTATTTAGTTGAACCATTAAACATAGGAAAATAAGATTCATAGTCAGAGAAGCATTTACACTACTTTTTAACATATTATTAAAGATTGGAAAATAATCCAGACAATAATTTAATTTGGCAACAGTTCACGATACAAATCAAGTGGAATTGTATAGGAACGCGTTTTGATAACTTGAAATTTTATATCCTTGACTTATGAGATCGATGCAAAACTTAAAAGCACAAAAACAGCAATTTTGAAATTAAACTTAAAAATGGCGATATTATAACCGAATTACATAGATACAAAAATGATGTTTTTAAATAAAATTACTACAGTAAATGATAAGCATGACATGAAATATTAAAATCCAACTCACTCTTGTTCTTCGTGCCATCAATTTCATTTATCATGATACCATCCAACTTCTCTTGTTCTGTAACAGGGATACCACAAGCAAGCAATTTTGGAGCAATTAAATTATTTACGTTATCAACTGCTTTTAAGACACCTTTTCCGTGATAAGCTCCCTCTTTGTCACGCAATTCTAATGCCTCATGTATACCAGTTGATGCACCACTAGGTACCGCAGCACGAAATAGGCCTTAAATAAAGATAATAATAAAATGATAAAATGAAGGGTTAATTTCAATATTAAACAATCCAAAATATTGATAGTATATTTCATGGATAGAATTTCTCAACTTGACATGGCACATGCTATTGCCACTAGCACGACCGGCTAGAACCCACCGATCATCTGGGGGGAAATTCTAATGAGCGTAGTCGGATTACTTTAGTGTACAGATATAATTCCTCTAGACTGACCGAGAATTTAAGAAAACCATTAACAATGACATTTTTGCATAAGTGGACTATGCAAATTAATGTATTGCCCAGAGTTGAAATAAATCACAAATGGTTGCAAGTGCTGCCGTACAACCAATTTACAAAAAAGAAACACAAGCACGCCAGTAAACCACCGGAGTATCAGTTTTATACTCTGGTTTAAAGGTGGTTGTGACTATCGTCTTCCAATATTCGAAAAATAGAAGTTAACCGGACAAACTTCGGCGATAATTTGATCTAGAATATATGAGGGATAATTTCGTGAGCTTCGGTGCATTCTCAAGTTGCCAGGGTAGCCATTTTGAACTCAGATTCCGATTCGATGGTATCTCGACCTGTGGTAATGATTCATCGGTTTATGCCTGCATTAATTTCGGTTATCGGTGGGTTAAGGATCCTCACTATGATTCGATCTTGCTCCTATATTGTCCAAATTCATCGTCGACGAAGCATTTTGCGAGTTATCTTCTAGGCTCCCACGACTGTAGATCGATGTGTGGCCAGATTGCTTACCGGCATATACTTAATAGGCCATTTTTGTTAAATGAGCTTATAGTATTCTGAACGGTTTCAAGCCCCAATACCTCTACAAATTTGAGCAAAATGAAGCGTCTCTTCGTTAAGGATTGGTATGGTGTGTTGCAACCAAGTGAATGATATCGCGAATAAAAATAGCAAGCAACAAGACTAGTGGCCTACCTCTCGCAAGTTCATCAATCTAATAGAGTTGCCTCGGTACTACGGCCGGAAGAATGTCCTTTTCATAAAGGACCAATATGAGAAATTTCGATTGAAATAGAGTTCATCTAATCCTATGTAAGCGAATATCGATTGACGGCAGGGCACCGCCCAATATGATCTTCGGCTACTAACTAAAATTTCTCATAACCACTGCTTTCTAAATGTTAAATTTCAGTCTACCATATGGACACATTTTGAGTGATATAAAAATAATATTTTCAGCATATTCCAATCAGTAAATCAGCTACATAGGATTAGATGATCTCCATCTCCGTCGAAATTTCTCCCCCATATTGGTACTTTTTGAAAAGGACATCCTTCCGGCCGGAGTACCAAGGCAACTCCAGTAGATGGAATTGCAAGAGAGGTAGGCCATTAATCTTGTTGCCTCCCATTATTATTCGCAATACCATTTACTTTGTTGCGGCACAATTCCTCCAACCTTAAGTTGACAGCACAATTGAACAATATGGTAGCAATGACACCTTTTCGAACTCTAGAATCAATCGCTAAACTTTGTATTTCACCGTCTTAAAGATCGTGTTTACAGTGCGTCTGCACGCACATTTTCACTACACGCTTACAGGCATCCGATCATCGTTGTTTGAGAAGCATAGCACATGTTGTCTACCAACAATGAATAACTAACGTTGACATCCGTAGACGTATTCTTGGATCTGCCAACAAGTGACCCTCGTTAGAAAAGCAAATAAGGATCCATCAACTTCGTTGGCTCGGTCACGTTTTGCCCAGTAGAGTTCAACTCTCTCATTCAGCACCAGATTGGCAAAAGAAACAAGGTGAGAAGATTCAGACATGGCAGAAACAGTTGAAGTCACTTAGTCCAAAATGGCCAGGATAAAGTCCACGTGCGCATCA
Organism: Eudiplozoon nipponicum; assembly: GCA_029291075.1. Taxonomy (NCBI): domain Eukaryota; kingdom Metazoa; phylum Platyhelminthes; class Monogenea; order Mazocraeidea; family Diplozoidae; genus Eudiplozoon; species Eudiplozoon nipponicum. The sequence goes on from JAQBSW010000337.1 coordinate 127,871, forward strand.
TTGTTCTTGTTTAGAAACCATTTGCAATATGGCAGCGAATCAAGCTCGGTAGTAATCCTGCTGTAAATGTCTAGCAGAATCAGTTTCCTAACTTTCATTTCTTAGAGCAGGTGACTGAGAGGTTTTTTTATGACGTGATACAGTGAACCCCAAAAGAAGCTGTATTTCTGATATATTCTTACCTCAAAACTGACTTTACCATAACGGTGCCCTGTAGAGGTTTCGTTTTCCTCAATTCTAGGCCATCATGATAAATATACTAATAGTAATTAGGTACTCTTTTATCTATCGTGAATCTAACTAATAATTTGTGTCTAACTTATATTTTGTCATATAATTTTTATCGCTATTTATGATTATATGGCAATGAAACATTAGTCACTTCTGGTTTTTGGCATGATGATAATGATTGAACACCTAGTTTAAGTATGGTTATTATTTATTCTCTTCCCCTTGTACTCCGTAGGGCACTCCATCCATGAGATTCCAATTTCAAGGCCATCTCAAGTAGCTTCTTTTTGCTTATTTAGCTGGAAAGACGAAATGACCTGTAAACTAATCACCAGCTAATTGAGTAAATAGTTTCACTCATGACGACATTTCATCATTAAGTATAAAGGTGAAACTGAAGTGCTTAAGCAAGTGAAGACTGATGACTGAACGTGTTTCACTCTCAGCAATTAAATATACGCGGAGATTACATTTCAAAAAATATCAAGTAAGCAACAATTGTACAATAACCTATACAGCATAATATAATGCTTTATTGCTACATAACGCTTAAATTTAGCTTTGATGGATGTAAATGTGCAGTAACTAGATCCTATTGTAGGATTGTAGTTTAGCATGGCGTCTCCATTAGCGTGTTTCTGTCCGTGGTCTATCACTAAGAATAAATTAAAGCATACGTTAACAGATGATACAGATGCTGCATTTTCCCAAATCGATGCTTAAAATAGAACCGTTGACTCACATCAAGCCAGTGGATAATAATAAAAAGCTGGACAGTATCATCTAAATCTAACACGTATTGTTGTGTACAAATATTAAAATTGATTTTCTACGAAATTGTCATTCCTTAATTCGTTATACTCACCCTAGATCTCTTAGAGAAAAATCGAAAAACAAAATTATAATTGATTATATGCGCGGTATCGCCGTGGTAACTGCGCTCGTTAGATAAGCAAACAACTCCGATACGAAACTAATAATAAAGTACAGTAGAACTGGAAGAATAAATTCAATAAGTCCTTAATACGCTAAGAACACATGGTTCAATTTTCACATTAATAAACAGATACGAAAATTATTTTCTGAACCTACCTTTCGCAGTGTACAGATCAACTTCAACCGTCGGATTGCCACGGCTGTCGAAGATTTGACGAGCATGGATTTTGCTTATAGCCATCTCTGCAAAAGTAAAGACACGCGACTATAGTCATAAGAAATAAACAAGCTAATAATAAGAACTAATCAAACTTTTAGTACATTTATTTTGACAAAATTATGCTAAACAGACAAACTAGCAATACAAAACCTATTTCACAGTATCAATGATGGTCAGATTTCCCCTCAGGCATGTATTCAACAGGCTTGGAAAAGTTGTCCCATGAGTTTTTATCCTGACTCTCTAGCTCCAAGAGTTCAAAATAAGGGTCTAGGTATGGTGTATTTTCTTCGTATTTCTTATGCTGAGATGAAGGAAGGATTTGCTTTCTGCCCTGTAATTGCATTGCACGATGTGCCCTGAAGTCACGCTCACAAGAAAATTCACTTGGGAGTCGGCGAACAGCTTCAGCAGCCCGTTTATTTGTAGCAGGTATAACATCGTCATGATAAATCCCAAATTGGTAATAAGTCCCCTGGTAATACTGAAACTTCTCTAGGGATTTTATTGCTGAGGACATACGACCGAGTCTGTCTTTGTACTTCTGTGCCGTAAGCTGCATGGCTTTAGTCAGCGAAGACATCTACAAAAAATATAATAAATTACTGTTTACTAAATTTATTAGATGAAAATTTAAGTATTCAATGACTTGGAAATTAAAATAAGGAATCCAACATTCGATAGAGAAAATTAAAAACTATCTCGTAATTAGTGTTGAGAGAAAAATGTCAGTGAAATACAAAACAATAATTGGATCCCACAAGGAATATGGATTAAAAGCGTAAATTTCTTCATGGAAGGAAATTAGTGTTACAAAATTGAACTCTTAAACCAGCCCCCCTTAAGAAAATAAGAATGAGAGTACAGACACGGGATTCAGTCTTAGTAATAAAATACTACACAACAGTACGATATACTGTTTCATAAGTTACAATGGGATATGAAAATGCGTCTGCACAAATCGACAAAAACTAAAGGTCATATCTATGAGCCAAGCATCCGATAAATGTTATACAAAAACAATGTACTGTGAGCGAAGTGTTTTCGTTAATCCAAAAGCAAAGGCCATCATATACACGTATGCCGCAACAACTTCACCAAACGCTTTAAAAACGGACCGAATACTTGGTCACGTACCCCTATATAAGAATTAGTTTAGAAATATAAAAAAATTAAGTGATATAAACAAATTAATATTTATAATATTACTTACCCATAACACATCCACGTCCTCTAAAACAATAATGTTAGACCGGATTCCATTTTAGAAGTCAACTATGAGTCTTACGACATTCAAAATCATTATGGCCCTATATAGACCCGTTGTAGAGGCTTCAGCTAAACCAAGGTAAGGCTACAACTGAAGCTCTATGCAACGTTACACGAAGCAGCCGGATAAGCATTTGTAGAAAGGCTTTATTTCTTTTAGCTTCATAAACGCTAAATCTGAATCAGACTTAGTAAGCTTATGGGAGTCAGATAGGACAGTTTTCTTTTCCATATCCAATAAGTTCATGTCTACGAGTCCTTGTACCATGCTATCAGTGTCATCAAATTTAAGATTAGCCTCCATGTTAATTAAAACTATATATAATTAATTCTTAACTAGGAATGGACGACAATGTTCTTTTACTGGTCACAAATAACCATGGTTATATGACAGTGAAACATTAGTAATTTTTGGCTTTTATGGCTCTTCGTGATATAATTAATTAATTAACCAAGTGGTAGGTGAAGTGCTGTACTTCTTATGCCAGAATGTACAACGAATGCTTAACCCGGAAAGAGATTAGATACGAAAAACTGAATATTTAAATTGCCTATTCCTGGACGAACCTTATATGCAGAAATTACAACGGAAACTCGTTTTAACAGGAATATATTGTGAGAATAAAAATTTGTAATATTGGAACGATAAACAAGATAGCTGCTAAAAGTGAACAGAGATCAGGCTCTTCATGTACAGAGAAAATAAAACTGAGCTGTTCTCAATAAATCACTTCAATTTCGTAATTATTTGTTTACTTCAATAACTGAGTAAAATTTGTGTACACAAAATACGATGCTTGTTACTTTGTTTGATAAGTATCAAAATTTGTAAACAATATATATATATATATATATATATATATATATATATATATATATATATATATATATATATATGTATAATTGAGTAATAGGTGAAGGACTATGCGCCTTTTACGAATTACTGTAACCCGAATGCTTAACCTGGAAACAAATTAGACACGAACAGCAGAATAATGAAAATACCTGTTCCAAAACGATCTTAATATGCTCAAATTAAAATGGAAACTCGTTTTAACAGGAATATACTGTGAAGATAAAATGTGTAATATTGAAGCGATAAACAAAATAGCTGCTAAAATACAACAGAGATCACGCGCGTCAGGCACAAAGTACAAAAAAGAACTATTCTCAATAAGTCACTTCTGCTTCGTAATTATTAGTTTACTGAAATAACAGAGTAGATTTTGTTTACAGGAAATACGTTGCTTGGTACAATGTTTGTTTTGTAACACAATTTGTAAAAATTATCCTGAAAAAGGTAAATAGTATACACGTCCCAGGCTACAAGTACATTCCGTGCGACGTTAACAAATAGTAAACAAGCTGAACATAATGAAAGACAGTTACTGTGGGTGGCCGTTATTAGGACCGGATTTGCGTTCTCCGGTAAATTCCGAGAAAGTTTGGTAGTGATGCGGTGTCTAGAAGTACTCCTAGACACTTGATGCCTGCTCTGGTTGATTGGCTGGTGTTCCTTTGTGTGGATACAGCGAGATAAGTAGAGTTTTCGAAACCAGAGAGGTGAGTTGCTGTTTGAAGTATCAGAATTATTATGTTGAAGATCTGCGGCAACACCGTGGCGGCTGGCACACGTAGACGTCCGATTAATATATAAACGATCACGTATGACTAATTTTGCAACAACAAGAGGATTTGTGTGACTGAAGCGCACGTGACGCGATGACACAGCATGATAAACGCAAATGTAGAAATCAGCGTAGATAAACAGTAAAGTAGAGAGAGTTACAGCAATCATTTGTTTTAATTGATATCGCGTAATTAATTTTGAATTTAATTTAAGCAATATTTCGGCGAATTAATCCTAGCCGTTACACCAATTTCCTCTCAGGAAAGATAGATAAAAAAGAGAAATCCTCTCAGCCAGGCTTGCTTGGTAACATAGGGCAGAGTTCGAACCCAGTTAAGCAACTGGTTATTATTCTGCCCATTGCTAGTCAAAAATGTATTGTAATGCTGAGCTGGTGCATACATGTTGATTGCTTCAACAATGATATGATGCCAAATAACCATTGTTTATTGCTACACAAGTTGTTAGCTGTAGTGCTCGGTTATACCGTGTGAAGCGCAAATAGTGTAGTGTGAGAGGTTTTGAGAGCCACTGCGTAAAATAGCAAAGAAGATTGCCACTGAAGTTGCTAGGTTTAAGTTTAAAACTGGACAGGCTGGATCGCCGTCAATGAGTTCTAATACGTCTATAGGAGCTAGTGTATGCTTGATATTGTGGTCATGATATTCATAGAGAGTGTGCATTGTGCAACGGATGAACTTGAGGTAGCCAATGAAAATGGTCTCTACCATGATATGAAGCCGATGACTATTTGGTGTTGCTACACAAGGCGTTTGCTATAAGTTGCTGGTCATACCAAAATAGGCAGTGTGAGCGCAGAGTGTGAGCCATACGTTGCAACAGTACGATGTAAAAATATATATTTAAATCAAATGTTAAGGACAATTGTGTATTCGAACATTGCCAGAGAAATGGCATAATACAGAAGAATTGTTAAAAAATGCTACACAATTGTTAGCTAAGAACAGCTGGTTATACCACGTGAGACAAGTGAGTGCGAGAAAGGTAATGAATTATGTGGATCCACAGCGATCACGTCACGTAAAATTGAGCGCAAATGGTACGCAAAAATGAAACATTAATGTAAAAAATTATCATTTATGCTTTATGCAAAGAAATCTATTGTTAGGTTGAGATTGTAGGCAGGTAGACCCGAGACGCATGTAGAAGGTTGTATGTCACCAGGATCAGGCGGTGCGATGAACAGTTTCAACCTGTCTATGCTTACCGATGTAGGTGTCGCGTCTTACATAAAAACGAAGAATTTCGGCTGTCTGAGCAAAATCGGGTAAGGTCCGCGATAGTTTGTTTGTAGTGGTGCAACGGCGGCGTCGTTTTGAACGCGTACTCTCTTGCAGCTGTGGAGCTACGGGTGAACGAAGACTGAAAGAGTAATGTGTTTCGGCTGCAGTTTCGAAATGATATCGAAATAAAGATGAAAGCGAGAAGCTTTGACTTATGGATCGTCCTTCGCAGGTAGTAGACATGGAAGCTGACTAGGCTGGCGTAGGTCTATGCCATACAAGAGTTGAGACGCAAAAGTTGTAATAGCTTCACCTGTACGGGAGCGCATAGCAAGTAGGACTAAAGGTAATGCAGGGACCCTTTTGCCATTAATGGACAAGGATGCTAGAGCTTCTTTGAGTTCCCTATGAATTCTATCTACCATACTGTTAAATTGGGGATGGCAGGCTGTCGTCGGGCATAAAGTACATCGCATAAAACCCGAGGTAGTTTGGAAACGATTCAATGAGAAGCAAGGGCCTCCATAAGTAATGATCTAGTTGTGAACACTATAATGTGCTATCCATGAATATATAAAACTGTTAGTGACTTCGTCTGCAGAAGCGGTGCCAAGTGGTAAGGCCGCAGGCCATCGTGTAAATCTATCAATCATAGTTAAAAGGTAGCTGAAACATCGAACCGTTATCAGATGAACTATGCCAATGTGGACGATGGTCAGGCGTGAAGTAATTGGGAAATGTAGCAACTTAGAACGTGTGTGTCGTGTGATCTTGTTTTTCTGGCATGTAACACACTCGCTGACCCATCGTTTAGCGTTCTGCCTGAGCCGATGACACGAGAAACGATCTGTAAGAAGTCTGAACATCGCTTTGCTTCCTGGGTGAGAAATGACGTGAATTGAATCGAAAACTGCACTGAAGGCTGGTCGGCAGAATTAGCTTGTTGGGGTGCGTAAGCAAAGGGTAAGCCTTCCCAAAAATGGCATAAGAACTTGGTAATGTGATGAGATACTGATCTTTGAATGTAAGTGTCACTGTGCTTTTCTGTTCGCAAAAGGCGTTAGTGCAGACTCCTCGATTGTCACGGGTTTGACTGTGAATGGCGACGACTAAGGTGGTTGTAGTGAGAGGTCTTGTCTGGAAAGTTCGTCTGAACTAAAGTTTTGTTCCCTCTTGACATGAAATATGTTGAATTACCATTCGCTCAGACTTAACAGCTGTTTTTCTACGGTGGCAGTGTACTTTGCGACCGTTTAAGTCGCGTTTTGAAGTACGCTAACTAATGGTGTGTGATCTGTATGAACAACAAATCTGCTGCTGCCAATAATGCTGATAAAGTGGCGTACTGCGTCGTGGATGGCGAAGAGTTCTCGATCGAAAGTGTCGTATCTTGTTTCTACTGGTTGCAGAGTACGCGAGTAAAAACTGATAGGCTTCCGAACTCCATCGATCTCTTGTTCCAAAGTGGCCCCAATAGCAAACTCAGAAACATCTGTAGTGAGTATAAATGTTTTAAACTCAGTATTTTGCGGTGTGTAAGCATTCAGGTTATCAATGCCGCGTTTTGCGTACGCGGGTAATAGCTGTACACGGGCAGTTACAGTTAAATAGAATGGTTTTGGAACGAGGTTACCACATTTGCTTAAATCTGCTATTGTGATCAGTGTTGTGTTGCCTGATGATGGTGCTTGAAAGTAGGCACCGAAACGTCGCCAGTAAACAAAGATATGATAGAACCGCATTTCCAATTGAAGTAAAAATGAGTCAACCCGATCAAAGACAAAACAAAATTGGAAATAGTGACAAATCGGATCTTTGTGTAACTGCCCGTGTACAGCTATGTATAAATGTTTGTTGTAAATCTGAATACGTTAGCATTGTAGTATTTGATAACAAGTTGATGACAAGACGAAGTAATTACTTGTCTTGAGATGACTAAGAAAAGATGTTTTTCTTGCTAAGTCCTTTTATATTCCAAATGTGTTTACAGAACGGATAAATTTTTCTTGATAAGCCAGGAAGGAACTTGCGATACTAGTTAAGAACTCCAACAATTTTCTGCAGCTTACTTACAGTCTTTGTTGACTTGGTATTCTTGATGGAATTTGCCTTCGACGGCAAAGGTTAAATACGTTGTGGCGTAATACGATTCTATAGAAAATCAACGGATGTATTTGCAATCTGCGTCGCGTCACAGTTGATCTTGAAACCGTGGTTGAATAAGTGTGAGAGGACATTTTGTAAATGCTTGGCATGAGATTCTATGTCTGGCCTGGAAACTATTATTTCATCGAAATATGACATACAGTAAGGGGAGTATGTTGTCCATGAACCATTGAAATGTCTGAGTAATACAATTGAGATCAAAATGCATGTAGAGGTAGTTGAAAAGACCTAACGGAGTGATGACCACAGTCTACTGAATATCTTTTGGCGCTACCGGGATCTGATGGTTGGCTTGTCTGAGGTCAATCACTGAGAAGTAATTGCTACCGCTGAGATTTTCAAGTAAGATTTTTATATTCAGGAATAGGATAGGCATCAGATTTGGTCACTGAATTTAGCTTTCAATAATCTCCACATGCTCTGTATGAACCGTTTGATCTGAAGTGACTCCCATGCACTTTTCTATAGTCTGATGATTTCCTTTACCAATGGTCTTGAAAATTCCTCTTGGCCAGCTTGCAGCTTAGCAAGGGGTAGTGGTCGCTTTTTGAGTGCAATAGGGTTTCCTGCTTTGACAATATGTTGCATCGTGTTGGAGACTCGTAGCTCTGGCTTGCTCAGATCGAACAGCGACTTGTGTTCTCGTAGAGTTGCTGATATCTCTGCTGAATGATACACTGGGGTTGGCTGAATGACTCGTAACTCCGATTGCTTGGAGGCAAGTTTCCAAAAACTTTACTCAATTCCGGTGGAGGGGTCAATGATCTATTGATTGGCAAGATCAACAATGAGCCGATATTTCAAAAGGAAATCCAGGCCTATTATGTTGTGTGATCACTTGGCGACAATGAAAATGTGAGAAATTTAACGTGGTAAACCTATGTTGGGTGTGCGATACCGGCAACCACAAGTAGGAATGGGCTCTCCTGTGGCTGTCACGAGTAAAACGCCTAAAGATATCACGGTCATGGAATCACCTTTGAGAACTAAAATTGCTGCACTTGTGTCCACGATGAATTCTTCGCCAGTTCTGAAATCGAGAAGATGCAGAAGTTCATTGGATTGTTTGGCAGGCCATGTAGGCAAATAGGCTGGTCATTGCGAATGACATCAGCTTTGCTGTTTATATGGAATATTCTGCGTAAACGGAACGAGTCAACATAAACTGAAGCTGTAGGTGTTTGAAAAATTGTACATAAAGAATAGAAACTGTTGTATTGTTATTGATTGTGGTCATCTAAGGAAGGAAACTGGTATCCGTTTAGTAAATTATCCGGACAATGCAGGGAATTTCAAAAATGAAAACAATTTTGGTGATTTAAGTACCAACCTTCTGGAGAATATCGACTGAATGACCGAGGTGGTCTCGATTATCGTTTATTCTGATTTAGATGGTGTTGATCTGTGGTTCTTTTAGCATTTGTCCTCTCGATGAAATTTTTACTCAAATCCGAGATACATTTATCCAAACTGGATAGCTTAGCGTCATCACATCTGTGACCGTCGGATGGACAATGAGCTAACTTATAATTTATAGGTATTCATGTTTGGAAGTGACTTACAGGACCTTTAAATGTATAAAGGGACTTAAATATATATAGCAAAAATGTTTAAATATACGTGCCCTGTAAAAATTGAAATTTATTATCGAAGCGCTTACCAAAATCTGCTTCAACAGTTTGACACGAATAGAAAAAGTTGAAGTAACAGTTTGCAGCAATTTAAACACAGAAAACTGATGAAATATGCTTTCACATAATCAAAATCAAAATCCGCTTCCACAGTTTGGCACAACTTGTACGTAGGATAGAAAAGTTCTGAACGATTTAACGATATCAAATCACAAAAATCTGATTCCACTCGTTAAACACAAAAAGTGAGGTAAACATAGAACACTTTGACTAAGAAATATTCACAAACAAGAGAAGAACAGGATGATGCGTTATGCTACCATTGATTTTAATATGAACCTAAAATTAATTAAAAAATAGAAAGACAACTTTATTAATAATTTTGCGCAAAGATTTGTGATATCAAAACAAGTCTGAAAACAGTACTGTTCTCAATATCCTGGCGCGGTCGCCAAATTTTAAACTCTCCCGGCTGCAAGTAAATGCCGTGCGATGCTACAACCAAGCCGAAGATAATGAGAGACAGTTATTATTGGTGGCCTTTATCAGAACCGAAGTTGCATTCTCCGGTAAATTCCAAGAAAATGTGGTAGTGTGGCAGTGTCTAGGAGTACTCCTAGACACTTAACGACTGCTCTGGTTGATTGGCTGGTGTTCCTTTGTGTGGATGCACCGGGGTAAGTAGAGTTGTGGAAACCGGATAGATGAGTTGCTCAGAATTGTCTTGTTTAAGATCTGTGGTAACGCCATGGTCACAGACACACGCAGAAATCCGACCAATAGATAATCGATCACGTATGAATAGTTGTGCAGCACCAAGAAGATTGACGTGACTGAAGTCCACGTGATGCGATGACACAACATGATAAACGCAAGTGCAGAAGTCAGCTTAGATAAACAGTCAAGTTGAGAGAGTGACAGAAATCACATATGGCGAGCAGAGAGGAAATGTCAAGTGTGTTTACAAGGTAAATGCACCGCGCTTATATACTTGTGCAGGCGCAAGGTTGCACGGCATTGTTTAACGGCATATTTCGCTAGTTTTAATTGGTAGCGTGAAATGAAATTTGAACTTCATTTAGGCAATATGTCGGCGAATTAATCTGAGTAGTTACATTAGTATTCATTTTTTCAGAGGAAATATCTTCATCTACATAATTAAAGTTCGGTGGCCATGAGTAGACCAATTGCAATCATTCACTAGTAAATAACACGAATAGCAAAAGTATTAGAGCAGATGTCTAGAAGAAATATTATCCTTGTTTTGTGTGTTCTATTGCTACATAAGTGATCGATGAAAAGTTTGACATTAACCAGTGAACTAGCGGAAGTAGGACTTGGCAAATGCTATGTTAAGGGCCTTCGTGATTCTTGCTGATTATACGTGTCACTACAACAATAGGCTAGAAACTACATGAACCCGATTAATAAATTGAGCAATCCTGATAGCCCTTAAGAGCAGCAGCAAAGTTTGGTGTTAGTTTAACAGCGCGGGAAGACAGCGAGCATAAACAGAATGCGGGAGAGCCAGGCGAGGGCAATTACATGTGGCAAGGATTTGGGATTGTGTACCACAGCAAATTCATATCGCTTATATAATTAACGCATTTTAGGTAGCATGTGATTGAATAATAGTCGGGCGAGAGTGCTGTGTAACATTAAAAAACACGCCCAAGACATGAAATGTTATCGGTGGCTCTGAGGAAGACCATGAAAATATTCACTAATTAATGACGTAAAAATCTAACTACCAGAGTAGGACGAATCTCCAGAAGTCCTTCTATAGGCTTGATATATGAGTCCTGTTCGTTAGTTAATAATATTCTTGGTAGATACACTTGAATCAGCAGATTCGAAGAAGCATCATTTGTCAATTTCTGTTTCGAAGCCAAAGGGTCTTGCTGATGATTTGCCTCAACACCAAGGGACAGGCAACCATTAAAATTCTATTAATAAATTAAAAGATGACGATTGTGTAAACGCCCCGGCTTCAAGTAAATGCCGTACGACGTTACAAACTCGGTTAAGGTGCTCTGAATAGAGATTAGTTACTGATATGTGGGCCCTTAAGCGGGCCTGGTAATGCGTTCTCTTGAAGTCTTCAGAGTTGAAGATGTCCTAGAGCCTTGGGTGGACTCTGGTTGATTTGTCGCTCCCGTGGTTGAGCTGTAATTGCGTTGTGGATAGCGGTCCTGCACTCAATTGGCCCGTCTCTCCGGTATCCCGCAACAAGATGAGTCACGGATGTAGTTAGTTGTTGGTGAAACTATCAAATCACCAGCGTAGGTATTGATAGCCGACAGAACGCACACGTATTGACAGCCGACAGAACGCACACGTGTGAAGCAGGTAGAAGGCAAATGCCACAACTGACTTGCATGGTAAATTACCGTGCTTAAATAGCATGCAATATATGTACTTGCATACTATTGGTTAAACGTGGTTAAACGTGGTTAAACGGCAATTTTTCTTTTTTCTCATTGGGGCAACGTAAATAAATTTGAATTTAATTTACGCAATATGTCGGCGATTGATTTGTGTCATTACAACACTTTCCTCTCTGAAAAAAAAAAAAATATATTCCTCTCTGCGAGGCTATATAAGAAATGCAAGACAGAGTTCGAACCAAGCTAAGCAAAAATATGATGAACCATAAGTGCTGGGCTTAAATATGCCTGTTGGTTGCTTCAACAATGATATGATGCTAGGTAACCACTAGGAATTGCTACACAAATTGTTAGCTCTAGTGGACGGTCATAGCACGTGAGGCAAAATAGAGCAGTGTAAGTTTTTTGAGCCGCAGCGTGAAGATTTCGAGGTAAATCGCCTCTGAATTTGCTAGGTTTAAGTTAAAACCTAAGCAGGTTGGATCGTTGTCAATGTGTTTGTATACGACCAAAGGAGCTTGAGTGCTCGACGTTGTGGTCATGACATTTGTAGAGTGGTCTTTGTGAAATAGATAAAGTTGAGATATGCATTGAAAGTGGCCTGTACCATGATATGAAGCTGATCACTACTTAGTGTTGCTACACGAAGGCGTTAGCTCTAAGTAGCTGGTCATACCAAAATAGGCAGTGTAATGTCATGTGTGAGAAATACATTATAATGTAAAATATATACATTAAAATCAAAGGTAATTGCATAAAAATATGTACACGAACATTGCCTCAGAGATGGCATAATACCAAAGAACTGTTCAAAATGCTACACAATTGTTAGCTAAGAACAGCTGGTTATGCCACGTGAGACAAATACGAAAAATAACGTAAGGTTAAAAAATTTGATAGTTAATGTTAATGTTTAAAAAAATAAATTACGCGTTATACAAAGCAGGTTATTGAGATTGTGAGCAGACGGAGCCTGAGACGTGTGTAGAAGGTTGAACGCTCTCAGGATCAGGTGGTTCGATAAACGGTTTTAACCTGTCTATGCTTACTGATGTCGGTGTAGCGCCTGCATAATGATGAAGTATTTTGGCTGTTTTAGTAAAATCGGGTAAGGACCGCGATACTTGGGTTGTAATGGTGCAACAGCATTATTGTTGCGAACGAGTACTCTCTTGCAGCTGTGGAGCTGTGGGTGAACGAAGGCTGGACGAGGCGTGTGTCTCGGCTGCTGTTCGGACATGTTACCGAAATGAAGTCGAAGGCGGGTATCTTTGTCTTGTGGGTCATCTTGTGCCGGTAGTAGACGTGGGAGCTGACTAGGCAGGCGTAGATCCATTCCATACAAGAGTTTTGACGCAGACGTTTTAATGGATTCACAAGTACAGAAACACATGGCAAGCAGAACCAAAGGTAGCGCATCGACCCAGTTGCCATTAATGGACGAGGATGCTAAAGCTGCTTTGAGTTCCCTATGCATTCTCTCTACCATGCCATTAGCTTGGGGATGGTAGGCAGTCGTCTGGCGTAAGATGCATACCATGTACCGCAAGGTGGTTTTGAAACGATCAGACGAGAAGCAAGTGCCTCTGTCCGTGATGACTTCATTGGGAACACCATAATTTGATATCCATGCAGAGATAAAACCGTTAGTTACTTCGTCTGCAGAAATGGTGCCAAGAGGTAATGCCGCAGGCCACCGTGTAAATCTATCGATCATAGTTAGAAGGTAGCTGAAACCTTGAACCTTTGTCAGATGAACTACGTCGATGTGGACGATGGCTGGGCGAGAAGTAGACCGAAAATGTTGCAACTTAGAACGAGTGTGTCGTGTGATCTTGTTTTTCTGACAAATTGCACACTCTGAGACCCATCGTTTAACATTCTGCCTAAGTCTGTGACCCCAGAAATGATCTGTAAGAAGTCGGACAGTCGCTTGGCTTCCTGGGTGAGAAATTGAGTGAATTGAATCGAAGACTTTTTTCTGAAGGCTAGTCGGCAGAACTGGCTTGTTGGGCTGCGTACCCGTGAAGTAAACAATTGGTAAGCCCTCCCACAGACGGCATATGAACTTGGTTGGTTGACGGGCTATTGATCTTTGAATGTGAATGTCACCGCGTTGTTCAGTTCGCAAGAGAGTTGGCGTTCGTGCAGGTTCACTGAGTGCCACGGAGTTGACAGTGAATGGTGACGGCGAAGGTGGTTGTAGAGAGACGTCTGGCCTGGACAGGGCATCTGCAATGAAGTTCTGTTTGCCCTTAACGTGAAAGACGTCAAATTGCCATTCGCTTAGACAAGAAAGCTGTCTTTCCACTCTGGCAGGGTACTTGGCGATAGATGAAGTTGCGTTTCGAAGTGCACTAACTAGTGGTGCATGATCTGTGAAAACAACAAATCTGCTACTTCCAATGATGCTGATAAAATGGCGCACTGCGTCGTGGATGGCGAGAAGTTCTCGGCCGAAAGTGTCGTACCTCGTTTCTACTGGTTGGAGAGTACGCGAGTAGAAACTGATAGGCTTCCGAACTCCGTCGATCTCTTGTTCCAAAGTGGCTCCAATAGCGTATTCAGAAGCATCTGTCGTGAGTAGAAATGGCTTTTCGAAATCTGGATGCGTTAGCATTGTGGCATTTGCTAACGAGTTGATGGTAAGTCGAAGTAATTCCTCGTCTTCGGATGACCAAGCAATAATGGAATTCTTGCTATGTCCTTTTCGGTTCCGCAGGTGCCTGCACAAAGGATAAAGTTGTTTTGAAAGGCCTGGAAGGAACTTGTGATAATAGTTTAGTACTCCCAGGATTTTCTGCAAATCGCTCAAAGTCCTTGGTGACTTAATATTCTTGATTGAATTCGTCTTTGACGGCAACGGTTGAATACCTTGGGCCGTGATACGATGCCCTAAGAAGTCGACGGATGAAGTTGCAATCTGCGTCGTGTCACAGTTGATCTTGAGTCCGTGGTTGGATAAGCGTGAGAGGACATTTCGTAGATGTTTCGCATGAGATTCTTTATCTGGACTGAATACCATAATGTCATCTAGATATGACATACAACAAGCAGAGTCGTCGCGAAGTATGTTGTCTATGAATCTTTGAAATGTCTGAGTAGCACACTTAAGTCCAAAAGGTATGTAAAGATATTCAAAAAGGCCAAATGGAGTGATGACTGCAGTTTTCTCGATATCCTCTGGTGCTACCAGTATGTGATGGTACGCTTGTCTGAGGTCAATCACTGAGAAGAAATTGCTGCCGTTGAGTTTTTCAAGTAATGTGTTGATATTTGGAATAGGATATGCATCAGATTTTGTCACTGAATTTAGCTTACGGTAGTCTCCACAGGCTCTGTACGATCCGTTTGATTTTGAGACTAAGTGCAGTGGTGACGCCCATGAACTTTTCGATGGTCTGATAATTCCCTCTTCCAAAAGCCTTGAGAATTCTTCTTGGGCAGCTTTCAGCTTAGCAGGAGCCAGTGGTCCCTTCTTGAGTGCAATAGGTTGTCCTTCTGTGACAATATGATGCATCGTGTTGAAGACTCGTAGCTCTGACTTGTTAAGATCGAAAAGCGATTTGTATTTTCGAAGAGCTGCTGATATCTCTGCTGAATGATGCACTGGGTTTGGCTGAATGACCTGTAACTCCAAACGCTCGGAGGCAAGTGTCCAAAAGCTTTGTTCAAGTCCGGTGGAGGGGTCGATGATATTTGATTGGCAAGATCAACAATGAGCCGAAATTTTAGAAGGAAATCAAGGCCTATTATATTATGTGAGACCTTAGCAATGATGAAGTTGTGGGAAAATTCACGTCGTAGACCTATGTTGAGTGTGCGGTATTGGCAGCCATAAGTTGGTAAGGGCTCGCCTGTAGCTGTTGCGAGAAGAACGCCTAGCGACATCTCGGCCATTGAATCACCTTTGAGAACTGAGACTGCTGCACCTGTGTCTACGATGAACTCTTCGCCAGTTTTGAAATCAAGAAGGTGCAGAAGTTCGTTGGGCTGTTTGGCCGGGTCATGCAAACAAGTAGGCTGGTGATTGCGACCGGCA
This sequence comes from Eudiplozoon nipponicum, assembly GCA_029291075.1. Lineage (NCBI taxonomy): Eukaryota > Metazoa > Platyhelminthes > Monogenea > Mazocraeidea > Diplozoidae > Eudiplozoon > Eudiplozoon nipponicum. The sequence continues at coordinate 143,627 of JAQBSW010000337.1, forward strand.
TTGTCTGTTTGGTTCTCTATGTGAAAAATTCGGCGTGGACGAAAAGAGTCGACAGGGATGTCGGATTGTAGTTGGCTTCTTCCCTGTAGCGCCGTTGATGCCGTTGATGTGCAGAAAGTAAGGTCTTCTACTTCCTGCGCCAGACGTTTCCCGATACTGATGCACCCTTGTGCCTGCGGTCTGTTTTCCTTTCCGTCAACTGTGGAAATTGACACTCATTCGGAAATTCTTCGGAACGACAAAGACAAACTTGGCAAGCATAAAAAGCTTCTGGTGGTTATAACACCAGTTATTTGGGGCATATTTATTAAAGGATTGCGGAGATCTCGATCGCCGCCTACCATTATAATTTGACTTGGAAACGAATTTTGGTCGAGAATTCACTTGATTTATCTCCGATTTGGTAATGGCCAATCCTTCTAGAACTTTGGCCATGTTCGCCACTGTTCTCTCTAAAGAGGAGATTCTATCATCTTGCGGGGTGAAGAAAAGGATGATGGATTCACTTTGGGTTCCAAAACCCTATATTCTAACTCACACCTCTCAGATAAGTCATCTATAGAGAGAGTGTTGGGGAGCTGTCTGGCAAAGAGTTTTAATGTTTGGGGAAGATTGTTAATAAAAACAACCTTAGCCTCATGGTCAGAATTGTTGGTTTTATACCAACGTTTCCGTAATTCCCTCAGTATTTTGATGGGGCCAAGATTTGGCATATCTAACTGCGCATATTTGTTTATTATCTGCTCAGTTTCCGTGGGTCCAAGCAAGGATTCTACCTCGTTTTGTAGGCCAAAAATGGGATTAGGCAGCTTCCTAATGGCCTCAAGCTTAGGATAAATCCGTCGCTGCAATTCAGAAGGTAGTTTAGCAAAAACCTTCGACAGTTTTTGATGACTGTCATAATCAGGAAACGGGGAGAAAGCGGAGTCTACGCGCATAAAAATAGCTCACTATCTCCATCCCAAACAGGAACATCAATATCTAAAATTGGACCTGACATTTTAACAATCTTACGGGATCTTAAAAGCATAAATTTATAAGCAATATGAAAATATATAAATATACTTTAACGAAACGCTTACCCAAAAACAGGCTTCCACAGTTGAATTGCTTCCAAGAATCCGTAATTGAGTTTGACGAGTACGTACGGTGCCGTTTCGTACGTAGGAAAGTTAAACAGAGGCCCAGTTGGCCTTTGATGACAATGTATTATAATTATCCCGACAAATCCACGAATATATACCCAACAGATTTCCCAGAAAACCACGATCAGGGTAAAGAAAACACAAATGTCAATCTATTTATCTCAAATAGATGAAAAAGTCAATTTTATTTATACCAAAAAAATCATAACAATAATCAATATCCTGGCGCGGTCGCCAATTTTGTAAACGTCCCGGCTTCAAGTAAATGCCGTACGACGTTACAAACTCGGTTAAGGTGCTCTGAATAGAGATTAGTTACTGATATGGGGGCCCTTAAGAGGGCCTGGTAATGCGTTCTCTTGAAGTCTTCAGAGTTGAAGATGTCCTAGAGCCTTGGGTGGACTCTGGTTGAGTTGTCGCTCCCGTGGTTGAGCTTTGATCGCGTTGTGGATGGTGTCCTGCAGGTCCTGCACTCAATTGGCTCGTCTCTCCGGTATCCCGCAACAAGATGAGTCACGGATGTAGTTACTTGTTGGTGAAACTATCAAATCACCAGCGTAGGTATTGACAGCCGACAGAACGCACACGTATTGACAGCTGACAGAACGCACACGCGTGAAGCAGGTAGAAGGCAAATGCCACAACTGACTTTCATGGTAAATTACCGTGCTTAAATAGCATGCAATATGTGTACTTGCATACTATTGGTTAAACGTGGTTAAACGTGGTTAAACGGCAATTTTGCTTTTTTCTCATTGATGCAACGTAAATAAATTTGAATTTAATTTACGCAATATGTCGGCGATTGATTTGTGTCGTTACAATTGCCTTGATACACAGCAGCAAGAAATTGACGTGAATGACGATATGCTGTGTTAATGAATCACCCTGTGTAAACCAGTTAAATGAGACAGCAAGGGTATAAATGCGACGAGATAGATGGAGACTGCTATTTAAGGCAGCGAGAAAATCAAAGTTTGATGCGAAGGAAATGCGTTGCGGTTATATAATTACAGGTCGTTCGTGATTTGTTAAGGTTCGTTCAGATTGAATGATTTCTTATTGGTTCAATTTTAGTCAATGAAATTGCTTTTTGCATTTGTATTAATTTACAAAATGCCAGCGGTATAATTTGCCCAGTTACATCACTTCCCTCTCTATAAACTGAAAAAGAAAAAAAAATTGCTCCTGACGAAGCAGAGTTCGAACTCAGTTAAATAATTTATTAATAATATTTTTATAGTTAAGCAAAGATATGTTGAAATGTGTTAATGCTGGGCTGGTGCAAACTCGTTAACGGCTTCATCAACGATATGATGCCAAATAACAACTAACTATTGCTACACAAAATGTTAGAAATCGTGTTCGGTCATAAGACTTGCAGCAACATCGAGCGGTGCTTATACTTTTTCAGTGACACAGTTTGAATTTGCCAAGTGGATAACAATGGGTGATTTCAGATTTAAGTTTTTGTTTCATGAGCAAACTCGATCATTATTAATGATTAAAAAATAGGGTTTCGACCTTTGATCCAAATTATTCGTGAGAGAATATGTAAATTACATAGCCGATGAAGTTGTTGTCTATGTAATAATTGCGTATACAATTATAGGATTAAGTTTATTATAGATAAATAAGATATATATGTAAATACATAACCCAACGATGTTCGATTTTGACAAATACAGTGCTCTTTAAGGTCAAATAATCTAACTCTGTTCTTACACAATATTTCTCTTAACTGTGATTTTAGAAACAATCTCTGTTATTTTCAAGCAGTTTTAATTGAGATTTCTTGAACTGCAATTTTATTTGTAATTAATAGGGTTTTTATGAAATAGACAGAACCGCGCGCGATATGGATGAAACACGCGGTGGACTATTGTGTCACAGTGGATTTATTTCGCTCAGTTGGATTATTCACAATTAAAGTGAAGAATTTACTGTTCACAGTTAACTGTGCCATTCCGAATTTCAGAGAATAATGGATTATAATAATGACATGAGTTAAAAACATAGCAAGCAGTGAACTAAATATTTGTGAGTTTGTCATTGAAGTCTTTACACGGAACGCACACATACATATTCAGTGACAACTTTTAACAGTGCCTATGTTCATACCATCATGTATTTTCAATCGGTTGCTCATATTCATTCCAATTCAGAAAGTTGAGAAAGAATAACTACTTGTGTAAAACTATGTTTCTTTACGAACAAAGCTCATTTTGATTTCTACAGTCTAGAAGACGGACAATTTAGAGTAACTGTGAATGGTGTTTAAGACATACTTTTGTGTTAAAATCTGTTTTTATTGCTGACCAACACCTGGTCAATTTGGACTAACTGTGAATTATATTTCTATTTGCAACATTGTGGACAATATACGTATGACAAATTATTTTTGCCTTCTCACATCAACCATTCGAAAAAGATCAGAGACTGAGTATGATCACGGGTAGTAATAATAGCCACCATGGGTATGTAGGACGGGTACAGAATCACGAACTAGATATATAACCCGCAAAATTACGCCTACAATAGCATGGATATCAAACATTAAAATTATATAAAGTCTACTTGATCATTGTTGCAGAAATAGTGTAAAACCGAAGAATTATTCATAGATTCTTCACAATTGATAGTTACGAACTTTGGTTATACCACGAAATATGAATTATGTTAATCCATATTTGCTGTTCACGTCACGTGAAACAGAGCCCAAGTGGTGCGTAACGAACACAAATTTTAGATATAAGAATATGAGCAGCGAATAAAATAAAAATCTATAAGTTACACGTTATGCAAAGCAAATTATGACTTGGTCGTGACTATTAGAATGAAGGCCTGACACGCATATAAAATTTGATGTATTGCCATGGTCAGGCGGTTCGATAAAATGATAACCCTAACAATGCTTTGGTATAATTTTGAATAATAATGAAAATTTTGGGTCGTCTTTGTAAAATCTCATAAGGTTTGTAATTCATATGGTCTAGTGGTGTTACAGCAACGTCGTGACAAACAAGTAATTTCCTGCGGTTGTGGAGTTGCCGATGAACGAAGACTGTCTTGACGGTTGGACTGATATACTACTGAAATGAATTCGAAAGCGAGAAGCTTCAAATAATGGGTTATACTGGGGGAGTTGTAAACGTAAGAGGTAATTCGGATGATAAAAATATTCCACTTTCAGTAATAAACCTGTTAGGAATATTAAAATCTGCTTTTCATGCAGAGGTGAAACCACCAATGACTTCACCTGCAGAAAGGATGTCGCGGTGTAATGCTACAGGCAGTCGTGAAAACTAATCAATAATAGTTAGAACGTATTCAAAATATTGAACACGAGTAAGATGAACAATCTCGTTGTGTGATCAATGGCTACGCGTGACGCTGTTGTTGGGGAACGCTAAAACTTTTAATGAGTGTCCTTGGTCCTTTTATATTTCTGGCACGTGGCACACAGGACGACGCATCACTAGCGTTCTGTCTGAGTTTATGACAATAGACATGATTTGTTATGAGTTCGACAGTCGCCTTAATATTTGCGCGGAAAATGATTTGTTTTGGTTGGAAAACATTCTTATAGAGGCCGGTAGAAAAATAACATATGGGGTTGCGTACCAGTGAAGTATACAATTAGTAAACCCTCCGCGAGTTTACATATTAACTTATTTTGTTAGCGATCTACTGATTTCAGCACATGTATGGCACCGTATTGTTTTATTCATATGATGGATGGCATCAAGACAAGCCTGATGAATGTCATAGTATTGACCTTGATTGTCAAAAGTGAAGGTGTGTGTAGCAAGACATCTGGCATTAAAAGCGCGTCTGCAATGATTTTATGTCCATATTTGATGCGGTATTGCCATTCAGCAAGACGTTAAAGCTGACGTTCTACAATATATTTTGGTACTTTGTGACCGAATATGACGCATTTGGTGGAACTCTTACAATTAAAGCAAGATCTTTGAAAAAAACTATATCTGCTGATACCTATAACGTTAATGAAATTACGAGACGTTTACGAAAAACTTGCAGAATCTATATTTTACGTGCTGTCTTTTTCCAAGATGTTGTCGCTTGCCAATTCCAAAGCATAAGTAGTGTGAAGAAATAGTTGTTGGAATTTCGGTGTTACTATAGTGAAATGTTCTAGCGAATTTCAGGCATGACGAAACAACTACTCGTCATCAGACGACCAAGAAACAGCGGTGTTCCTTCTGTGTTCTTTCTGATTCGTCAGGTTCCTGCATTATATATATATATATATATATATATATATATATATATATATATATATATGTTTCTGATAGGCCGAGAATAAACTTGGATAATAGTTCAGAACTCCTAATATTTTCTGTAGTTCTTTCAAAGTCTTATCTAGCGTAATGTTCTTGATCGATTTAGCCTTAGTAGGCGAAGGCTGAATGCATTGTGGTGTAATACTATACTGAAAGTAATACAACGTGGTAGTTACAAATTTTCTTTGTCGCAATTTATTTTGAGTCCATGGCCTGCTATGTGTGATAAGACATTTCTAGCTTTAGTTCACGATAGAACTTATGATTATTATATTATGATGATATTAATACTTTAGTCGGTATTGTAGTGCAGAATATTGTCCATAAACCTATGAAATGTCTCAGTAATGCATTTGAGACTGAAGCGCATGTAATTATATTTGAATAAAGCAAAACGAATGATAACTGCAGTCTTCTGTACACCTTCTATTGCTACCGGAAAGAGGCGGTAGGATTGTCTCAATTCAATATTCGAGATATAATTGCTGACACTATATTCCCAGCAATGTATTTATAATGGGAATTTGTTATGTATCTTTGATAATTCCCGCAGGCTCTGTAAGACACATTAGCCATATATACCAAATGCAATTGGGACGGCCAAGAACTTCTTTATGTTCTAATTATGTCTACTTTCAATAGTCTTGATAGTACATATTGAGTAGTTTTGGGTTTTGCAAGAGGTGACAATCTCTTATTAATCAAATTAAGTTGTCCTGTGGTGTTGATGATGTGCATTGTGTTGTTGACAAGTAGCTCTGATTTGCTGAGATTGGTCAAAGATTAATGTTTTCTAAGAGATGTTGATAGTTATGTCAAAGGATACGCTGGAGATGAATGTATAAACTGTGACTCCAAACTTTTGGAAGCTAGTGTCAAATAACTTTGTTCGAGTCTGGTTCAAGGGCTAATGAAATTTTGATTTGCTAAATCAAATTTAAGCCAAAATTTTAAAAATCAAGGCGTAGAACTTTGTGTAAGACTATTGCGACAATAACGCCGTGAGGAAATTTACGTTGTATACATATTTTAAGAGGGTAACGCAGAAAACCGTAAGTGGGAACATGCATATTCGTGGCTGTTGCAAATACTCTCCCATAGACTTATCGGCGTCGGAGTCAACATTCAGATATAAAATTGCTGCACTTGTGTCTATAATAAATTCCTCTTAGGTTTTTAAAATTTAGAAGATACAAAAGTCAATTACGTTGTTTATCTGGATCATATATGCAGGTAAGTCGGTCATTTCGTTTGAAATTAGCAACTATATTATTTACTTCGAGGTTATATATACGTGAATGAAAGGAATAAAAAAGTATAACAACAATAAATTCTCAAATGTTGAGTTTTATTGCTCAATGCTGTCCTTCTTATTGTGGATTTGACCGCATTTCTCTTGTGCGGGACAATTGATAGCACTCGTAGGTCGGTAAAATCTTGAATCCTGTCCATTTTCAGGTGCACCGATTATTGGCCTTGATTGATGAGTTCTCATTTGTCCCTTCAGTTTTGAGTCCGGCATTAGCTGTTTGTCTGAAAATGACTTTGGAGCAAGATTTTCCACTTTTTTGTTTCGATATTTTGAGACCTTATTTACAGTCTAATCAACAGGTTTGACACAATACACAAAGAGAAAAGCAATTTGTGGCAAATGTGGCATTCTCATTCAAGGCACATCTATTTTATTTATTTTAATTCCAAAAGTATTTTTTATTGTCTGCCCTAATATCCGGTCTTAATGACTAATCTCTAATACTCAAATGTATGTAACACGCGGCTCCGTGTTACACCCCAACGAAGGTCGATTTTTACAAACGCTGTGCTCTTTACGGTCAAATATTCTAACTCTGTCCTTAAACAATATTTCTCTTAACTGTGATTTTAGGAACAATCTCTTTTAGTCTCAAGCAGTTTTAATCGATATTTCTTGAACTGCAATACCATTTATAATTCTATATCTAGACGACATCCTGGTATTCTCCAACTCAATGACCGATCATATACAACATATTGAGATCCTGCTCACACGTCTAGCAGATTATGGCCTCCGACTTCATGGCAACAAATGCGTCTTTTCACAGAAATCAATTGAATTCCTTGGTCATCAAATTTCTGAAGAAGGCATGACACATATACCTACTAAGGTTCGTGCTATTCAAGATCTACAGCCTCCAACCACCGTTCGGGCATTACGACGATTCTTGGGCAAGATGAACTATTATTCTCGATTTGTACCCTGCCTTGCCAAGATTCTGGCACCTCTTCACAAATATCTCGTGCCAGAAAGCCGTTTCGTCAAGAAATCACAACCGATTCAGCTCAACGTGGACGACATGCAGGCTTACGAGGATGCCAAAAGGGCCCTATGCAAAGCGACCATGTTACATTATTCGGATTGGTCTCAACCTTTTGAATTGATAACGGACGCATCCGACGTTGCCATAGGTGCAGTACTTCAAAAATCCATCAATGGAATACACCAAACTATCGCTTTCTATTCGCAAAAACTACAACCTCGCGAGTCGCGATATGATACGTTAGGAAAAGAATTACTTGAAATCTACCGGTCGATCCTACACTTCCACACCTATCTGGATGGCCGAAAGTTCAAGATCTACACTGACCATCTTCCGCTACTTCCGATGCTGAGATGAAAGAAAGAATATTTATATTCACGACGTGTCAACTCGCAACTTACACGAATACACGAGTATGAATATGAAGTCACTCATGTCAAAGGATCAGAAAATGTGGTCGCAGACTCCCTAAGCCGTCCTGCAGATCTTTGTGCCTCAATACTGTATCCTTCACCTATAAGCACTCAGGAATTGCAAGCAGCTCAGCAAGATGATCTATCACTTCGGACATTTGATGTCAATCGACTGAAAACACTTGATTACGACGGAACCCTACTGCAGTGCGAAATAACTGACGTGGGCCCTCGGCCGTTTATACCTGAAAAACTCCGTCACAAGATCTTCAAAGTCTACCATTCATTGAGCCACCCATCTGGCGAAGCATCAGTAGAAATTCTATCCAGAACGTATTTTTGGCCTGGCATGGGACGAGATATCAAGATGTGGTCAAAACAATGTCTAGAATGTCAGAAATGCAAAGTGACGAGACACACCAAAACGGCGCCACAAGTCATTCAAGTGCCCAAAGTCCGATTTACGCACATACACGTTGATCTGGTAACCTTACCTGCCGTGAACAACATGCGATATCTACTGTCAATACGGGACCGCACCACTCGATGGTATGAGGCCATACCACTTCCAGACATGAAGCAAGAAACTGTCAGTTATGCTCTAGAGCTTAATTGGTTCGCTCGGTTCGGTGCTCCAGCTGAAGTGACAACCGATCGCGGCGCACAATTCCTCGGAGAAGAGTTCGCATCCCTACTGCAATACTATGGTGTCAAACACTCCGTGCCGCGGCTTGCAACCCGAGAGCAAATGGTTTCGTCGAAAGGCCACACCGAGAACTGAAAGCGGCGCTCAAGGCTAGCCCAGAAGAAAATTGGCTTGCGGCTCTACCGAAAGTACTCCTATCAATGCGTACAAGACCTCGTGAGCCGATCAAATGTAGCTCCGCTGAAATGATATTTGGCGAATGTCTACGGCTGCCTGGCGAACTAGTCCGATCACGCTCTGAAAATGCATTAACGATGAACGATCCGATATTTCTGTTTCCACTTCGCAGTTTTCTACAATATAACGCTCAGAATCAGCCGATCTGTCCTACACGTCAGCAACATGGCCCAATCTATAAGCGCAAAGATTTTGATAGCTGCAAATGGTTTTTCATCAACAACGATATGGATAACAGGATTTTAGCCAAACCGAAGCGCGGTCCTTATCGTGTGTTAGGTCGACGTCAGAATTACATCATTCTGGAGATTAATGGCAAAGTTGAAGCGGTCTCCAAGCACAGACTATCCCCAGCCGACGTTGATCCAAATGACCCGCTGTTTCGCGATGTAGACCTATCAGGCTGTGGTGAAACGAGAACGCCACCCCCAGACAGTCTTGCTGACAACGGATTGACGCCCGACATCCAATCAACAACCGAGCCAACTGAAGCCGTCACGCCGCCGCGAGATATAGAAGAACCAGAATCAGTGTTGTCAGAGCCAAAATCAGTCATTACACGGTACGGCAGAGCAATAACACTTCCTGGAAGGTTAGCCCCCTTCATGGTGTACTAATTTTCATTGTCGGGGGGGTGTATGTAACACTTGGCTCCGTGTTACAACCCAACGAAGGTCGATTTTTACAAACGCTGTGCTCTTTAAGGTCAAATATTCTAACTCTGACCTTAAACAATATTTCTCTTAACTGTGATTTTAGGAACAATCTCTTTTAGTCTCAAGCATTTTTAATCGATATTTCTTGAACTGCAATTTTATTTGTAATTAATAGGGTTTTAAAAAATAGACAGAACTGCGCACGATACGGATGAAACACGCGGTGGACTATTGTGTCTCAGTGAACTTATTTCGCTTAGTTGTAGAAGTTACACATTAGAATTACTGTGTAAGACTATCCGAACTTCAAAGAACAATGGATTAATATAATAACCTGAGGATAAAAAACTGAACTAAATATTTGTGAGTTTTGTTTTGTCATTGAAGTCGTTATACGGATTATACAGAACATTTTTCTTTATAACATAAATCATTTTACTATATTCAGATTATCATGTGTTTTCAATCATTTGACTATATTCATTCCAGTCCAGACATTTGTGTAAGAATAATTTCTTGTGCGCAAAACAATTTTCTTTATAAACATAAATCATTTTAACTTTTGTCGTCTAGAAGACGGAAAATTTAGTTTAACTGTGAATAGTGTTTAAGACATATTTTTGCATAAAAATCTATTTTAATAGCTGACTAACATATATTCAATTTGGACTAACTGTGAATTATATTGCTAGTTGCAACATTATATCTAATATACGTATGACCATATGTTTTTGCCTTCTCACATCAACCATCCGAAAAAGATCAGAGACTGATTAGGCGCACGGGTAGTAATAATAGCCACCATTGATATGTAGAATGGGTATAAAATAACGAACTAGAAAGAAACCCCGGAAATCGACCCCTACATGTATACGCAATCTTATCCATGTCACCCCTCTCCGTACACGACAACTTATATACATATATGTGTACCACATTAAAGTGACATTTCTAGAATAAATATAGGCAAACCTTATGGATTACAATACACGCCTCTCAATGATGTCTCTATATAAAATTGTGGTTCCGGACGCGTAGAAGGATCAACAAAATTTTGATTTCAATATTGTAGTAATCCTCAAATACTCCAGTTTACCAAATCCCATACCGTTTGCAAAAGGTTAACCAGGTTGATTAGAGAATCAATTGAAATAAAATCAGGAATAAGCGTCATGAATGTGACATCTGTAGAAAAATCATTAGGCCTCATATTCAATGAAGCCTTCTCAGAAGGAATGAAACTTAGATTGGTGGTATCAGAGGTAATTATAAATCCAAATAAGAGACCGCGATTATGAATTTGAGATAGTAAACGCAGCAATTTAGATCGAGTTAGAAAGAGGTGATTTGGCAATAATTATAGTGGATCGTGTGCTTTCAGTAGACCTTACATAGTTACTTTTGTGTTGATTTATGCGAGCAAAATATTATATATAAAATTGAGTAAAAATAAAACGTGTCGGATATCTTTAAAAATGGCTACTGATGGGTTAGAAACATTGATTCAAGGTCTGACTGCTCAAATGAACAATTTAACTGCAGAATTAGGCATAATTAAGCCTCGTCTGGACGACACACTGATAATAAACACAGACGATATCCGAGTGCATGGCCCAACCATTAGAGGTAGATACAACAATGATGACCACACCGAAGAGGAATTAGAAAGAAATATGCTGGAGTTTTCAGTCGAATCGAAAAGTTTTTTCAGACCGTCATCATAATTTTAGCCCATGTTGGCACCACTGGATGTGAAAAGGCAACAGTTGTGTTTCGAAAAATTTGAACCATCAGTTCGAGCCCAAGAATTTACATTAGAAGCAACTATTGTGCGTGTGGCTGTCGAGGAATTAGTGACTAGACAGTAGCAGTCCAAATGGAATTGCCGGTCGACCTTGCGTATGTAGAGTACAAAAGACGAGTGTTGGATCACTTCCGGGCAAGGCCTTAGGAGGTGTTTTCAGAATTGTACAGCCTCAAAACATTAAGTGATGAGATGCCCCTTGATACCATGGAACGCATCAACTTGTTGTTCTCCAAGCCATCTGAGTCTTTAACCGGGTTAAAAGTGCATGCGGCCATCATTTTTATGCTGCTGGATCCTAAAAGATACGGTGCGATATCCAGGGCCCAGGGAGGCCTGGAAGAGAGACTTCAGCATCTTCAAATTCCGGCCATGAGGACAGACAAAGTGACAGCTGCAACTCCACACATGGGTCCAGTTACAACATCTGGCGGGAGCAACATAACGTACTGGCATTCTTCGCGGCATAATCACCAATTCCGCGACAGACGGCAACAGCCAGTGGCCTGGACGCAAAGTCAATATATAAGAACATCAGCTTCGACGAATACGGCATCTAAGCGTCAGCAAAACCAGTATACTGCTCCTAGAGAACGGCCAGTTCAATGGGAAAACAGGGTCTTCCATCTCAAATATAAAGGTCGTCGAGATCAGGGCACAAATAATAATCCTTCGGAGGCTCCGTGGGGTAGATCGAGTGAAGACCAGCAGAACAACCTAAAAAGTGTTCCGAATCAGATGGCCTTCAAAGAAAAAGAAGTAGGAGAAACGTTGTCAAATGTAACGATTTTTGTTAAAGTTAAATTTTTCGAACTCTTCAACGGATAGCCAGTAAAAATACAATTGGATACTGGAACTGATGTTTCGGTATTACCACTGTCTCGGCTAATAAACAACGTAAAAACTAACGAGAGCAATTTCATGTCAGGCATCAGGCGCATCGATATTGGCTGCGGGCGAGTGGGACACGAAATTGTTAATAAATGAAAATATCTATCATATGTCTTTTGTTGTAGCGAGTACGCAAACGCCCTTATTGGGATTTGATTTCATTAACAAATGGGTTAAGACCCTAGACTGTCAAAATATGCGTATATTCATATCGATGCCGGAAAGCATAAATCCAATTAAGTCTATATGTACCCCTAAGGTGCAGGATACCAGTTTTCTGCCAGGGTGGTGGAAGAATCTTTAAACCCAATATAATAGTATATTTTAACTGCCTGATTGCAGCAAACGTCAAGGGCTGACGGTCGACCAGTTTAAACTATGGCTAGAATTAAATGAAGGTTATGAACCACAAAAAGTATATTGTGCTCCTTAAAAGAAAGTAGAAGCGGCGACTCGAGCAACCCAAGAAATTATAGAAGCCGGCAATCTTGAACCGTCATCATCTGTTTTTCGAGCTCCGATGGTTTACATTACGAAAAGAGATGGTACGCTCCGACCGGCGGCTGATTTCCGACAATAAAACTCAGTAACTAAACCTGACCCGTATCCCATGCCGTATCTGCGTGATCTGTTCCTACAGCTAGTGGGAGGCAAATGGTTTGCCGTGCTTGATTTTAAACAGCGATTTTGGCAAATAAGCGTGCGACCCAAAGACTGATGCAGGTACATTTCCAATTCACCCGGTTACTATTTGGTCTTAAAAACACACCAAAAGTGTTCCAAAGAATGATTGACTCATTCGTGTCTAAATTTACTTGTACAACAACTTACGTGGACGATGCTATTATATGAGCTACTACTGAACACGAATTAGGTGTTAGGCTGCAGAAGATGTTGGCCAAAGCTGTAGAATGGCGATTACACTTTAATCCAGAAAAAAGTTAAGATAGGTCGGGTAGTGCGGTTCCAGGGGCACTCAGTCTCAGCGGAGGGATATATGCTGTTAGATTCGAATGTACGGCCTATCAAGGATTTTTCGGGGCCTACTATTTGAAAGCAATTGCGCCGGTTTATTGGTATGGTGAATTTCTATAGACCATATGTCGCAGGGATGGCGGTTACGCAGCAACCCTTGTCTAAGTTAACTAGTGACAAGATACTGTTTCGTAAGACGGCGGAGGCTCAAGAAGCGTATTTTCTATGCAAGCAGAAATTAATAGATGCAACTATTTTGATTTTCCCGGTAGATAATATGTCAATTGTTACAGACGCATCAGATATTGGGATAGGAGCGGCGTTACAAGCTGAAGGACGTCCTGCGCGATATATAAGGCGGAACAGAACTATACCGTCACATAAAAGGAATTACTTGCCGTAAAATGGGTGCTACGGAAGTTTAGGTATTTTGTCATTGGGGTACACATAGCCGTCTTTACCGACCACAAAGCGCTAGTGCATTGAAGATCACTTAGTATTGAGAAGAAACGTGTACACCGAGCTGGAAGAATACGATGTATCAATTCATCATAGAGCCGGGATCGAGAATGCGGCAGCCGATGCGCTAAGCAGAATTTCCGCTGTGCGGGTTTCGCCACTTATGAAAGTTTCCGGCGAACAGGAAAAAGATGCAAACATGTCAGGAAATAGTCAATCAGTTAAAAAACCGGCGTAGTCGTGTCCGCACCATATAAAACGTTGAGCCTAAAAAACGGCCTGTGTGTGCGGAAAGAAGGACAAACAGTGCAATGGTTTGTGCCCGTATCTATAAGAACAGAATTGATGGCCTTTTGGCCTGAAACAATGGGACAGCCCGGCGCCGAGCGACTCATTGAGACATTGCAGTTACGATTGTCTTCGCTTGTCATGTCCAAAGAATTTCGTAGCTATTGTCAACGGTGCACCAAATACCAACGTTGTAAGACACAAAAACGAGAAAAAGTCACTCCGATTGCTTTCACTGCCACTGCACGGAACGAGTATCTGCATATCAATCTGGTAGGTCTACTGCCGATGCCCCGAGTCGGGGTGTCTTATATGATTTTCATAGTCGATATGTTTACCCGATGGGTCGAGTTTGTACCACAGAAGAAGATCACAACAGACAAAATTATAGCGTGCTTAGAAGAGCGATGGCTCAGTCGATTTGGTGCACCACAAATTATTGTTACCGACCAAGGGCACAGTTTGAGTCGAAAGAATTTAATCAGTTGGGCAAAGACCTTGACATAAAACATTACCACACAGCCACTTATAACACGAAAACCAACGCGACGGCTGAGCGCGCACATAGGACGATGAAAGAGGTACTGCAATGTTGGTACCACGAGAGCCCGGGAACGTTGAGAGACAAATTACATTTGGTCGAGCGGGCCATGCGCTTGACAGTCTCAATAGCTACAGGATACGCTCCAACGATCATGGTCTATGGAGGACACATAACATTACCAGATAAACATGTAATACAAGGGTCCCATGAGCGCTGCACCATAACGGATATTCAGGAGCGACTAAAAAAGTTAACCGAATATGTTGGCGCCACAAAGCGCGAAAGGCTATGCAAGGCAACCAACACGCACTCGCCTAAATGTCGGCGACTATATCATGGTCGCGAAGGTCGAGCCCATTGCACTGCAGGCTGTCAATGATGGGCCGTATCCCGTGGAAAGTGTGAACTCAGAGCACAATACAGTTATCATGCCGGTGGACCACGAGCTGTTGCACTTAATCATTTAAACAGGGTGCCAATGCTGATTCCTGAGGTGAGAGGAGATGTAGCAATAGCCACCTTTAAAACAAAGATCGAACAAAGGGTTTTATCTATGGCGGGCATTAATTCAACAGAAATTCCTCGCAGAAGCGCTCGTATAAGGATGAAGCAGTCATCCCATTATGAAAGCAAACTTCGAGCCAAAGTGAACATAAATTAATTAATATTTGTAAATTTGTTTTATGAAATCGATGCTCGTTATGCGAGCAATATAATTGAGGAAAAATAAAGCATATGGGGTACCTTTACAAATGGCTTCTAATGGGTTAAAAACGTTGATTTAAGGACTGACTGCTCAAATGAACAATTTAACTGCGGAATTAGGCATAAATAAGTCTCGTCTGGACGATACACTAATACTAAACATAGACGATATCCGAGCGCATGACCCAACCAATAGAGATGGACACAACACCCATCAATCAAGGCCAATAAACGGTGTACCTGAAAATGGAGAGGATTCAAGATTTAGCCGACCTACGAGTGCTATCAATTGCCCCGCACAAGAAAAATGCGGTCAAATCAACAAAAACAATGAAAGTTTGGACGTTGAATATCTCGCTTCTGTGTTTAAAATATACACTTTCTTGCTGTGGATTAAATTTTAGCTTCGAGCTCAGGTTCGGGCCTTGTCCGCGACAAATTCTGGCAAGTACGTGATGAGTTCCGAATAAGGACGAAACCGATCTACTGGATGAATTTCCTTTTCTACACTATACAATTCTTAGTTTATATTGACAAATGTATGTACTTAATGGGTCAGGTGTTTATATCAATTTCGCAACCTTGATTATGTTTTGATTTGTTGAATAATTTGTGAACATTTTTAACACGTTAGCTCTGCGAAAAATCGTAAATATTTCGTTATTTCACTAACACTGTCGTCAATTCTAATGCTCAAACCGAAGTACTAAACAATGTTAAATAAAGAAACCATGTAATCAGTTACTGTTGAGTGGTTCTAAATATTGTTGTTTGAATAATTTACCGGTAAAAGTCTTGAATAGCAAGCCTACTAGAACAAAGGGTTATGTCTAGTAATACTGGTAGTCGTGTTATTTTTGTTCTGTCTACTTGTTAGTGATCTTTGCATAGACGGGTATCAACCCGTGGATTAATAAAGCTGGAAATACCAATGACATGTTGAGGGCCATTGTAAGTCTCTCTAGTGATATCCGTGGCATTATAAGGATGGTAACTACTGTCTGGTTCCTATTTATAAATTAAGCGGTCACAATCGCACGAAAGTGCAGCCTTAAGAGTTGGCGTGACTAACGCATGCTGTGCAGTGAAAAAGCGCGTGTTAATCAAACTGTATATACAGCAAATGTAGACGCAGTCCCGGACAGCTTGTCAATAGCGAGTGCAGAAGACAACCAATTTAATATATATGCCATAGAAAATGCTTATATTACCGATGCATTGCATGTTAGAAGTTATTTTTTAAAGTCAGGGAAGATGATGTACTTTGTTACTTGCCTAGAGTCAGTCAATGAATTTGCATCTTGTATTTTTATTAGATTACAAAATATTGAGGATTTAATTTGATCGGTTTCAAAACAATCTTTAACATCTCTAGACTCGTATCCAGGTGAGTGTATAAACATTCCATGCCTATTGTATAAAGAAGGGCTAATTGCGAATGACATTTCAAATTGATCAGCTGAACCAAACGTACTAATGTATTGATATTTCTAATTCTCTCACAATTTGGGACTGCTATTTATTTCAATACAAGAAACACGTTCTGCCAACGGTTGTCTAGCTGACAAATTGGAAGGAATATGCTCCAGATTCTTATGTAGATCCGTAATCGAATTTGTATGCGATCATTTACCTGCAAAGTTAAACAGAATGTAATAGTTGCGGCCTTTGGATATAGGATTTTCATCTTAAATGAATAGAAATAGCTTCCGGAAGAACAATTTTAATGAAAACATCTTGTAAATTTATAAAATGATGAAGAACTTTAGGATCTAAAAATATAAAAACCACACATCAAAACAAAAATACGAAAACTGAAAACGTGCTCTGATTACAAATCAAAATATATATTTTTATTTAAAGAAAGAATGTTCCTGAAAATTTAAAAAATTTTAAATTCAATTTCTTCCATACAATATTTGTACACACAACGGAAAATTCCAGAATAAAAAATTAAATTGTTAGTTTATTTTTATATAGGATGTTAATAACACCCACGTTTGCGCCTTATAGACTAACATGAAGCATTCAGATATCAGGATCGTACCTATTTGAATGATAAAAACAATATTTATCGCTATTGTACTTTGGTTGATTTATCATGCATGATATTTTGGACTGGTCAGGTGAATTCCTATAAATATATCGTTCTTTTTTGTACCTAATTGTGTCTGGTATCTATGTCAACTTCAGCCAACTCATTTCTTATTGGCTGATCGGAAGGTGTGTGCGTTGTAATCGCGTGCTTATTCTCATTGAAACAATAATTCGTTCATAAACCTACAAAGCTAAAACCGAAAAAAATATCGGTGTTCCGTGGCGTCCTTATTTCATATATATATAATAATATATAATATATAATATATATAATATATATATATAATATATAATATATATATCAGCGTTTTTAAGAAGTTTTGTTAACTTATTAAGTCATTAATAATGTAAGAAGCCAGAGAGCTAAACTTGCTCTAACAAAAAATATATACATGACGGAACAACAATCCAAAAACTGGAAACAAGCAAAAACTAACTAAGTATATACTAAAGTATTTGAAAAATAAAGTTTAAGAAATTTCTACAATATTTACAATTCGTTTATACATGTAATCACCCCGGCTGGAAGTAAGTGCCGTGCGATGTTACAAGAAGAAAACAAGAAAGGATCTGTGTGAGAGCAGTTACTGTGGGTGGCTCTTATTAGGGCCTGAAAAGAGTTGACCAGCAAATGCCGTGAAAGTTTATGTATGTCGCAGTGGCGATAGTGTGTAGAAGTACTTCTAGACACTTACTTCGTATGATCCGGTTGGTTGGCCGGTGTTCCTTCTGTATAGATGCGCTGTAATAAGTAGAGTTAACGAAACCGGATGTTAGTTTTATTTCTAGGGCTTATAGTTGTTTTGTTGAATGTCTGCAGAAACAGCATGGTGGCTGGCACACGTAGAAATCCGATTAATAGATGATCAATTACGTATGACTAGTTTTGCAGAAAAAAGAAGATTGGAGTGACTGAAAACTAAGCGACGAGATCGCACAATGTGGTATATATATATATATATACGAAGTTGAACGCAAAAAAGTTTGCCTGTCAGAATTGATTTAGTGAGATGAAATTTGAATTTGAATTAGACAATATTTCGGAGAATTAATCTGAGCCGTTGCATAAATATATTCTCTGAGAAAAAGAAAAGGTAAAAGGAAAAAAATCCTCTCAGCGAGGCTTGATTAGTGATGTAGGGCAGAAGTCAATCCCAATTAAGAAACTGGTCATTATTCTGCCCATAATTAATTAAAAAGTTACAGTAATGTTGGGCTGATGCGTACTACACCGCGTGAAGCGAAATAGAGCAGTGTGACATGTTTTAAGAGCCGCAACATGAAAATTGCAGAGTGGATTGCCTATGAAGTTGCCAGGTTGAAGTTAAAACCTGGACAGGCTGGATCGCTGTCAATGAGAATTCGATTACGATCATAGGGTCTAATGTGTGCTCGACGTTGGGGTCATGATATTAGTTGTGTATATGTACTGTGTAACTTATGAATTTTCGATATGCATTAAATGTGACCTATACCATGATATGAAACCGATGAATACAGAAGGCGTTAGTTCTTAGTAGCTGGTCATCCCAAAATAGGCAGTCGGGCCTCAGGTGTGAGCAATACGTTGAAACGATGTAAAAAAAACTATACATGAAAATCAAATGATAAGGAAAAAACTGTACTTGAACATTGTCGCAAAAATGACATACTGCCGAATAATTGTTCAAAAATGCAACACAATTGTGAGGCAAGTACAGCTAGTTATATAACATAAGATAATTGAGTGTGAGAAAATTGGTACGCAAAAAATTAACATTTTATACGCAGAATAATGAAAAATTAATGTAAAATAATTTATCAGTTACACGTTATACAAAGCAATCTGTTGTTTGGTTGAGATTGTACGCACGTAGGACCTGAAGCGCATGTAGAATGTTGCATGTCCCCAGGATCAGGTTGTTTAATAAAAGATTTCAACCTGTTTATGCTTACCGCTGTAGCTGTCGCACCTTGCATGATGATGAAGTATTTAGGCTGTCTGAAAAAAACCGGCTAAGGACCGCGATACTTTGGTTGTAATGGTGCAGCAACAGCGTCGTAACGAACGAGTACAATCTTGCAGCTGTGGAGCTGTGGGTGAACGAGAGCTGGCCGAGAAGAATGTCTTGGCTGCTGGGCAGAAATGTTACCGAAATGAAGTCGAAGGCGAGAAGCTTCAACTTGTAATATATCCTCTGCGAGTAGTAAACTTATACGGCAACGCATAGCTAGTAGGATTGAAGGTAAAGCATCGACCCAGTTTCCATTACTGGAAGAGGATGCTAAAGCTGCTATTAGTTACCTACGTATTCTTTCTACGGTGTCGTTTGATTGGAGGTGATAGGCAGTCGTCTGGAGTAAAGCGCAACTCATGATACGCTAGGTAGTTTTGAAGCAATAAGATGAGAAGTGCCTCTATCAGTAATGATCTAGTTGAGAAAACCATTATGGGCTATCCATGCAGAGATAAAATCATTAGTGGCGTTGTCTCTAAAAATGGTGCTGGAGATAAAGCCGCAGGCCATCGGGTAAATCTATCAGTCAAAGTAAAATGGTAGCAAACAACTTGAACTGATATCAGATAAACTATGTCGACGTGGACGATGGATAGGCGTAAAGTAATTGGGAAATTTTACAACTTAGAATAAGTTTGCAGGGTAATCAAGATTTCCTGGCATGTAACACACTCGAAGACCTATTGCTTTGCGTTCTGCCTTAGTCTGTGACCACAAATAGGATCTGTAAGAATTGATGCTGTCGCCTTGCACTCTGGGTGAGAAATTGAGTGAATTGAGTCGAAAACCTTTCCCGGAAGACTGGTCGGCGAAAGTGGCTTGTTGGTCTGCGTACCCTTGAAGTAACCAATGGATAAGCTTTTCCAGAGACGGCAAACAAACTTTGTGGGGTGACGAGCTAATGATATTTCAATATGAGTGTCACCTCACTGTTCTGTTCTCAGGGTGGATGGCGTTAGTGCAGATTCCACGAGGGTCACAGAATTGACTGTGAATGGTGACGACGAAGGTCGTTGTAGCAAGTGTACTTGGCGACAGTTGAAGTCGCGTTTCGAAGTATGCTAACAAATGATTCATGATCTGTATAAACAACAAATCTGCTGATGCCAATGGTACTGATAAAGTGGCGCACTGCGTCGTGGATGGCAAGGAGTTCTCGACCGAAAGTGTCGTATCTTGTTTCTACTGGTTGGAGAGTACGCGAGTAAAAATTGATAGGCTTCCGAAATCCCTCGATCTCCAGGTGATCTTGATGGAATTTGCATTCGACGGCAAAGATTGGATACCTTGTGGGGTAATGCGATGCCCTAGGAAACCCACGGATGTGGTTGCAATCTGCGAATTGTCACAATTCTCACAATAAGTGTGAGAAAAATTTCATAAGTGCTTGAAGTGAGATTCAAGGTCTGGACTGAAAACCATTATGCTATCGAGATATGACATACAGTAAGCGGCATTTCCGCGGAGTATGTTGTCCATGAATCACTGAAATGTCTGAGTAGCACATTTGAGACTAAAAGGTAAATACAGGTAATAAAAATGCCAAAAGAAGTGATGACCGCAGGTATTTCAATATTTTCTAGCACTACTGAAATGTGATGGTAAGTTTGTCTGAGGTCAATCACTGAAAAGTAATTGCTACCGCTGAGTTATAAAATCTATGTTTTTTTATTCAGAATGGGATATGCATATCATTTAGTTACAGAATTTAGCTTGCGAAAATCTCCATAGGCTCTTTATGGTATGTTTGATTTGAACTCCAAGTGCAATGGTGACGCCCACGAACTTTTTTGATGGTGTAATAATTCCCTCTTCCAATAGTCTTGAAATTCCTCTTGGGCATCTTTCAGTTTAGCTGGGTTAAGCGGTCGATTTTGAGTACAAATCAGTGCTTATTATATTGTGCGACGTTGGCAATGATGAAGGTGTGAGAAATTTCACGTCGTAAACCTATATTGAGAGTGCGATGCCGGCAATCATTAGAAGGAATGGGCTCCCTCGTAGCTGTTGCGAGTAGAACACATAGAAACATCTCGGCCATGGAAACACCTTTGAGAACTTAAACTGCTGCACCTGTGTCTACGATAAATTCTTCTCCAGTTTTGAAATTTAAAAGATGCAGAATTTTTTGGGTTGCTTGTCTGGGTCATTTAGGTATATGTGCTGGTCATTGCAAATGGCATAATTTTTGCTGTCTATGAGGCATATTCTGCGAGTCAACATAAAATGACGTGTTGATTTTGGTCATCTTAGGAAGGGAACTAGAATCCGTTTTGCAACTTCTCCAAACAATGCAGAAAATTTCGACAATTGTAGAAATATGTTTAGTGATTGAACCACCATTTTTTGGAGAATATCGACTGAATGGTTGAGGTGATTTCGATTTCCGTATATACTGATTTAGACGGTGTTCATCCGCAATTTTATTAGCATCTGTTCTGCCTATGACAATTCTTTCAACGTTATCAGATGTGAGAACGGTGGATGGATCTAGAGTTGTCAAAACTGAATAGGTGAGTTGCTGTTCAAAGGCTCAGAATTGTCTAGTTGAAGAGATAAAGCAACACCGTGGTGGCTGGCACACGTAGAAACCTGATTAATAGATGATGGATTAGGTATGACTAGTTGAGCGGCAAAAATAAGGTTGGCATGACTAAAGTCTAAGCGACGTGATTACACTGCGTTGAAAACACAATTGCAGAATTTGTCGTAGGTAGACAATCAAGTAGAGAGAGCAAAACAATAACCCGTAGCGAGAAGAGCAGAAGTGTCAAGTGTGTGGCCTGATAATTTCATCGTGCTTATATATATATATATATATATATATATATATATATATATATATATATATATATATGTGTGTGTGTGTGTGTGCAGTCGCACGGTCGCACGCCATTGGTCAACGACAATTTTGCGTGTTTTAATTGGTTAAGCGTATTGAAATTTGAATTTGATTTGGCAATATTTTGGAAAATTAATCTTAGCCGTTACATTAAAAAATAAATATATAAACAATTAGCGGAAAATTCAAATATAAAAAGTGATTTGTTAATTTTTTAAATGGGAAATTATTCTTATCCCCATATAAGCCCTCTCATTTTTAATTTACGCAAACTGATATATTATTCTTGCCGTTAATTTTGTTCACACGTCACCAATGCGAAGTCAGATACGTCATGTTTATGCGGATTTTTAATACTGACATTCTCAATGTCAGAAACTGTGAGTCAAGTGCAATTTCAGAAGTTCCACTCTTCCCTCAATTTGTTTCTTAATCATTTGCATTCACCATGCTAAATTTTAGACGCAAAGATCCATATCTACTATCCCCATGGCCATTATTCAAATGAAAATTTCTCTGTCAATCCTTGAAAAATTATGCCATGAAAATTTTACTCTTCTACTTGGAGTCATGCAATGACCGTTCCAAATCATTAGACGCTTGAAAATTAAGCATACCACTTATGGCTTTAGTTGAATCTGAACAATTTCATTTCACTATAAACGCTCAAAGCCTCCAAAACTAGGCTCGTTGCCGATTGAACATTGCCCTTAACTCAATCAAAGTCTGTGTACACAGAATTTAGCTTGCGAAAATCTCCATAGGCTCTTTATGGTCTGTTTGATTTGAACTCCAAGTGCAATGGTGACGCCCACGAACTTTTTTGATGGTGTAATAATTCCCTCTTCCAATAGTCTTGAAATTCCTCTTGGGCATCTTTCAGTTTAGCTGGGTTAAGCGGTCGATTTTGAGTACAAATCAGTGCTTATTATATTGTGCGACGTTGGCAATGATGAAGGTGTGAGAAATTTCACGTCGTAAACCTATATTGAGAGTGCGATGCCGGCAATCATTAGAAGGAATGGGCTCCCTCGTAGCTGTTGCGAGTAGAACACATAGAAACATCTCGGCCATGGAAACACCTTTGAGAACTTAAACTGCTGCACCTGTGTCTACGATAAATTCTTCTGCAGTTTTGAAATTTAAAAGATGCAGAATTTTTTGGGTTGCTTGTCTGGGTTATTTAGGTATATGTGCTGGTCATTGCAAATGGCATAATTTTTGCTGTCTATGAGGCATATTCTGCGAGTCAACATAAAATGACGTGTTGATTGTGGTCATCTTAGGAAGGGAACTAGAATCCGTTTTGCAACTTCTCCAAACAATGCAGAAAATTTCGACAATTGTAGAAATATGTTTAGTGATTGAACCACCATTTTTTGGAGAATATCGACTGAATGGTTGAGGTGATTTCGATTTCCGTATATACTGATTTAGACGGTGTTCATCCGCAATTTTATTAGCATCTGTTCTGCCTATGACAATTCTTTCAACGTTATCAGATGTGAGAACGGTGGATGGATCTAGAGTTGTCAAAACTGAATAGGTGAGTTGCTGTTCAAAGGCTCAGAATTGTCTAGTTGAAGAGATAAAGCAACACCGTGGTGGCTGGCACACGTAGAAACCTGATTAATAGATGATGGATTAGGTATGACTAGTTGAGCGGCAAAAATAAGGTTGGCATGACTGAAGTCTAAGCGACGTGATTACACTGCGTTGAAAACACAATTGCAGAATTTGTCGTAGGTAGACAATCAAGTAGAGAGAGCAAAACAATAACCCGTAGCGAGAAGAGCAGAAGTGTCAAGTGTGTGGCCTGATAATTTCATCGTGCTTATATATATATATATATATATATATATATATATATATATATATATATACATATATATATATATGTGTGTGTGCAGTCGCACGGTCGCACGCCATTGGTCAACGACAATTTTGCGTGTTTTAATTGGTTAAGCGTATTGAAATTTGAATTTGATTTGGCAATATTTTGGAAAATTAATCTTAGCCGTTACATTAAAAAATAAATATATAAACAATTAGCGGAAAATTCAAATATAAAAAGTGATTTGTTAATTTTTTAAATGGGAAATTATTCTTATCCCCATATAAGCCCTCTCATTTTTAATTTACGCAAACTGATATATTATTCTTGCCGTTAATTTTGTTCACACGTCACCAATGCGAAGTCAGATACGTCATGTTTATGCGGATTTTTAATACTGACATTCTCAATGTCAGAAACTGTGAGTCAAGTGCAATTTCAGAAGTTCCACTCTTCCCTCAATTTGTTTCTTAATCATTTGCATTCACCATGCTAAATTTTAGACGCAAAGATCCATATCTACTATCCCCATGGCCATTATTCAAATGAAAATTTCTCTGTCAATCCTTGAAAAATTATGCCATGAAAATTTTACTCTTCTACTTGGAGTCATGCAATGACCGTTCCAAATCATTAGACGCTTGAAAATTAAGCATACCACTTATGGCTTTAGTTGAATCTGAACAATTTCATTTCACTATAAACGCTCAAAGCCTCCAAAACTAGGCTCGTTGCCGATTGAACATTGCCCTTAACTCAATCAAAGTCTGTGTACACAGAATTTAGCTTGCGAAAATCTCCATAGGCTCTTTATGGTCTGTTTGATTTGAACTCCAAGTGCAATGGTGACGCCCACGAACTTTTTTGATGGTGTAATAATTCCCTCTTCCAATAGTCTTGAAATTCCTCTTGGGCATCTTTCAGTTTAGCTGGGTTAAGCGGTCGATTTTGAGTACAAATCAGTGCTTATTATATTGTGCGACGTTGGCAATGATGAAGGTGTGAGAAATTTCACGTCGTAAACCTATATTGAGAGTGCGATGCCGGCAATCATTAGAAGGAATGGGCTCCCTCGTAGCTGTTGCGAGTAGAACACATAGAAACATCTCTGCCATGGAAACACCTTTGAGAACTTAAACTGCTGCACCTGTGTCTACGATAAATTCTTCTCCAGTTTTGAAATTTAAAAGATGCAGAATTTTTTGGGTTGCTTGTCTGGGTCATTTAGGTATATGTGCTGGTCATTGCAAATGGCATAATTTTTGCTGTCTATGAGGCATATTCTGCGAGTCAACATAAAATGACGTGTTGATTGTGGTCATCTTAGGAAGGGAACTAGAATCCGTTTTGCAACTTCTCCAAACAATGCAGAAAATTTCGACAATTGTAGAAATATGTTTAGTGATTGAACCACCATTTTTTGGAGAATATCGACTGAATGGTTGAGGTGATTTCGATTTCCGTATATACTGATTTAGACGGTGTTCATCCGCAATTTTATTAGCATCTGTTCTGCCTATGACAATTCTTTCAACGTTATCAGATGTGAGAACGGTGGATGGATCTAGAGTTGTCAAAACTGAATAGGTGAGTTGCTGTTCAAAGGCTCAGAATTGTCTAGTTGAAGAGATAAAGCAACACCGTGGTGGCTGGCACACGTAGAAACCTGATTAATAGATGATGGATTAGGTATGACTAGTTGAGCGGCAAAAATAAGGTTGGCATGACTGAAGTCTAAGCGACGTGATTACACTGCGTTGAAAACACAATTGCAGAATTTGTCGTAGGTAGACAATCAAGTAGAGAGAGCAAAACAATAACCCGTAGCGAGCAGAGCAGAAGTGTCAAGTGTGTGGCCTGTTAATTTCATCGTGCTTATATATATATATATATATATATATATATATATATATATATATATATATATATATATGTGTGTGTGTGTGCAGTCGCACGGTCGCACGCCATTGGTCAACGACAATTTTGCGCATTTTAATTGGTTCAGCGTATTGAAATTTGAATTTGATTTTGGAATATTTTGGAAAATTAATCTTAGCCGTTACATTAAAAAATAAATATATAAACAATTAGCGGAAAATTCAAATATAAAAAGTGATTTGTTAATTTTTTAAATGGGAAATTATTCTTATCCCCATATAAGCCCTCTCATTTTTAATTTACGCAAACTGATATATTATTCTTGCCGTTAATTTTGTTCACACGTCACCAATGCGAAGTCAGATACGTCATGTTTATGCGGATTTTTAATACTGACATTCTCAATGTCAGAAACTGTGAGTCAAGTGCAATTTCAGAAGTTCCACTCTTCCCTCAATTTGTTTCTTAATCATTTGCATTCACCATGCTAAATTTTAGACGCAAAGATCCATATCTACTATCCCCATGGCCATTATTCAAATGAAAATTTCTCTGTCAATCCTTGAAAAATTATGCCATGAAAATTTTACTCTTCTACTTGGAGTCATGCAATGACCGTTCCAAATCATTAGACGCTTGAAAATTAAGCATACCACTTATGGCTTTAGTTGAATCTGAACAATTTCATTTCACTATAAACGCTCAAAGCCTCCAAAACTAGGCTCGTTGCCGATTGAACATTGCCCTTAACTCAATCAAAGTCTGTGTACACAGAATTTAGCTTGCGAAAATCTCCATAGGCTCTTTATGGTCTGTTTGATTTGAACTCCAAGTGCAATGGTGACGCCCACGAACTTTTTTGATGGTGTAATAATTCCCTCTTCCAATAGTCTTGAAATTCCTCTTGGGCATCTTTCAGTTTAGCTGGGTTAAGCGGTCGATTTTGAGTACAAATCAGTGCTTATTATATTGTGCGACGTTGGCAATGATGAAGGTGTGAGAAATTTCACGTCATAAACCTATATTGAGAGTGCGATGCCGGCAATCATTAGAAGGAATGGGCTCCCTCGTAGCTGTTGCGAGTAGAACACATAGAAACATCTCGGCCATGGAAACATCTTTGAGAACTTAAACTGCTGCACCTGTGTCTACGATAAATTCTTCTGCAGTTTTGAAATTTAAAAGATGCAGAATTTTTTGGGTTGCTTGTCTGGGTTATTTAGGTAGATGTGCTGGTCATTGCAAATGGCATAATGTTTGCTGTCTATGAGGCATATTCTGCGAGTCAACATAAAATGACGTGTTGATTGTGGTCATCTTAGGAAGGGAACTAGAATCCGTTTTGCAACTTCTCCAAACAATGCAGAAAATTTCGACAATTGTAGAAATATGTTTAGTGATTGAACCACCATTTTTTGGAGAATATCGACTGAATGGTTGAGGTGATTTCGATTTCCGTATATACTGATTTAGACGGTGTTCATCCGCAATTTTATTAGCATCTGTTCTGCCTATGACAATTCTTTCAACGTTATCAGATGTGAGAACGGTGGATGGATCTAGAGTTGTCAAAACTGAATAGGTGAGTTGCTGTTCAAAGGCTCAGAATTGTCTAGTTGAAGAGATAAAGCAACACCGTGGTGGCTGGCACACGTAGAAACCTGATTAATAGATGATGGATTAGGTATGACTAGTTGAGCGGCAAAAATAAGGTTGGCATGACTGAAGTCTAAGCGACGTGATTACACTGCGTTGAAAACACAATTGCAGAATTTGTCGTAGGTAGACAATCAAGTAGAGAGAGCAAAACAATAACCCGTAGCGAGAAGAGCAGAAGTGTCAAGTGTGTGGCCTGATAATTTCATCGTGCTTATATATATATATATATATATATATATATATATATATATGTGTGTGTGTGTGCAGTCGCACGGTCGCACGCCATTGGTCAACGACAATTTTGCGTGTTTTAATTGGTTAAGCGTATTGAAATTTGAATTTGATTTGGCAATATTTTGGAAAATTAATCTTAGCCGTTACATTAAAAAATAAATATATAAACAATTAGCGGAAAATTCAAATATAAAAAGTGATTTGTTAATATTTTAAATGGGAAATTATTCTTATCCCCATATAAGCCCTCTCATTTTTAATTTACGCAAACTGATATATTATTCTTGCTGTTAATTTTGTTCACACGTCACCAATGCGAAGTCAGATACGTCATGTTTATGCGGATTTTTAATACTGACATTCTCAATGTCAGAAACTGTGAGTCAAGTGCAATTTCAGAAGTTCCACTCTTCCCTCAATTTGTTTCTTAATCATTTGCCTTCACCATGCTAAATTTTAGACGCAAAGATCCATATCTACTATCCCCATGGCCATTATTCAAATGAAAATTTCTCTGTCAATCCTTGAAAAATTATGCCATGAAAATTTTACTCTTCTACTTGGAGTCATGCAATGACCGTTCCAAATCATTAGACGCTTGAAAATTAAGCATACCACTTATGGCCTTAGTTGAATCTGAACAATTTCATTTCACTATAAACGCTCAAAGCCTCCAAAACTAGGCTCGTTGCCGATTGAACATTGCCCTTAACTCAATCAAAGTCTGTGTACACGACGTATTTCAATATTTTATATATATTCAAACTGATTACCACGTAGTTATTAGAATTGCTTTAAAGTAAATTGTACATTATGCTGGGCCATTACGCCTTATGATAGGAAACACACAATAGTGCTCCTCAGTTTCTCGGGATAAATAAATAATAAAACATACGGGGTTGTGGAATAACAAACTGAACTCACCAACTTTGCGCTAGTTTCATCTTGATTCGAAACCACTCCTCCTAAAGGATACACGACCTTCAATCTCTCACCAACTTTGAATGACATCCATATCAAGTCAAGAAGCACTTATCATCAACGATGTCCTCATTCTAAAATTGGAAGTATTTTATGCCGAAACATTTCGCTGGTCCGCTATCCACTTATAATGCTTTTATATAACTCAAATTTAAAAGCAGGATGAAATACCAGTGTTACTTGGCTTCCTGATTCATGCATTATACTTAAAGGCATTACGTACGATAGAACAAGTTTATTTAAAACCCTTTGCTAAGTTTTTACAACATGAATTGTATTAGAAGCTAGACTGTTCAATGACAAAGATCACATAACAGAACAAAAATACAAAATCCCGAAACGAGCAAAAACTAACAATAAAAGTGCACAAAGTGTTCGTTATGGCTCAGATCAATTTGCGGACATATTGTCTAAATGAAATTCAAATTTCATTTATACAGTACTAATTAAAACAAGGGAAATTTGCCGTTAACCATTGGCATTCAATCTTGTACTTGCAAGAGTATATAAGCACAATGCGTTTACCACGCTTCATCACACACGCTTTTCTTTTCCGTCCTGTGCACGCGTGATTACTTTCGTTCTCTCTACTTGACTGCTAGCCTACGACATCTTGATTTGCGACTGTTACGCTGTGTCACCTAGTCACTTTGATTTCAGTCAGGCCAACACCTAATACATACTTGCATATATATTAGTTCTCCGCATCAAACAGTATTTAACTGTTATATATATTGAATTTAATGATGTCATGCTTGTCGCGAAATGTGATAAATCATATCGATCAAGGCCAAAGTGTATAGATTTACTGGAGTAACGGGTGTTAAGAAATATTTGTAATTCCCAATTTCGGTGAACTATAGCATACATTTATATCCATCATGTTTGTACCATGTACAGACTCATCAACCATAGTGCTAACACCATTTACCTTTTCGGTACTACAATGTTATTATCAGTTACGGACACAATAGCCATAGTGTTAGTATCCTTTATAAAGTGAGTTAGCGTAGAAGTCCCATTTTCTAGACTTTATATGATGTTAGCTTCACTACTATGGGTTTACACATTCGTCTAGGAGATTTTACCATCCTATTATTCAACATTACTCACCCAAATATGTAGTGGTTAAAGGGCTTAATACCGGCTCCTATTGATGAGTCGCAGTAAGCACGAAACGAATGTGCATGAGATTATAATTTCGGTTCATGCTGTCTTTGGTTTATCTTTCTGGTCACAACTGAACTAATTTGTTACTAGTTTCGCAACACCTAATACATACTTGCATATATATTAGTTCTCCGCAACAAACAGTATTTAATCTTCTTGTTGCTGCACAACTAGTCATGAGGAACAACTATCTATTAATCGGACTTCTACGTGTGCCAGCCACCACGGTTTTGCCTCAGATTTTCAACAAGAAAATTCTGTGCCTTCGGCAACTCACCTCTCCTGTTCCGAAGCTTTAATTATTAGGTTGTATCCACATGAAGGGACACAAGGCTGTCAACCAAAACCGGCTTCAAATGTCTAGGAGTACGGCATTTACATTTATTTATACCAGTTTTGTTCCAGAAATTATTGCAAAATTTTAAAATCAATCCCTCTATGTGTATACGCCCCGGCTGCAAGTAAATGCCGTGTGAATTTAAAAGAAAAAACAACACAGCAGTTAACTGGTAACAGTTATTGTAGTTGGCCCTTAGCATGGTCTAAAAAGCCTTCACCGGCAAATGCTGTGAAAGTTAAGTATTGTGGCAGTGTCTAAAAAGTACTTATAGACACTTTTTGTATGATTCGGTTGGTTGGTTGGTGTTCCTGTGTGTGGATGCATCGGAAACACTAGAGTTGTGGAAACCGAATAGGCGAGTTTCTGTTCGAAGTGTAAAGCTCAAGAACAATTCGCCGACATATTGGCTAATTGTAATTCAAATTCAATTTACGCGGCATCAATTAAAACAAGCGAAATTTGCCGTAGACCAGTGGCATGCGAGCTTTCGATTTCTGACTTTTTCAGCACGGTAAATTTACCATGACAGACAGTTATCGCGTTTGACTTCTGTTGTGCTCTACGTGCGCATGCTGTCTGATGCCATACGGGCCTTTCAACAACGCTGATTTTAGGACTTGCTTCACACAAATTGGCAATTTCATTCACGCAAATCTTGTTGCTGCATAACTAGTGAGACGGAGCAACATATTCTTATTTGACCCTCACGGGTGCCAGTTACTGCAGATATTCAAGCAGAATACTTAGCTACTCATTCGCCACTGATGTCAACGCCACAACTGAAGGAACAACAACCAAGTCAACCAGAGCTGGTCTCAAGTGTCTTGGAGTATTTCTAGACACTGCTAAACTAAATAACTTCCTCGGCATTTGCCGGAGAAAACAATACCGGCCTTTATAAGGCCCCCAACAGTACCAAATCTCAGCCATCCTGGGCCCTAACTGACTTTGTAACGTCGTACGGCATTTACTTGAAGCTAGAGCGTTTTACAAAACTGGCGAATGTGCCAGGATATTGAGAACTGTACTCATTTTTAACTTATTAGCAAATCACAAAACTTTTGGTAAAAATACAACCGACTGTGTTTCTTCTTCATTTTATTTCTTTAGGAGTACTGTAAATCGACATTAGCATATACCACGTTTTAGTCTGGTTGTAAATCTTTCTAAAGTCGGAATCTTGCCGGAAATTCTTTGTTGGGAATTTTTTTGAGGGAAGGTGTTCTATTCAAAATTTTTGTCTTACGTGCAAAAATTAACAACTTGGAGATCTCGTGTGCCAAACTGGAATGTGTACGCAGAATATTTTTTGATTTTATGAAAGAACGTTATTGATTGTTCGAAAGTGTAGACCTGTGACTTGTGATTTTGTGAAAGAAATAATTTCATCTGTGTTCTGTGCTAATTGAAGATCGATTTAACAGCGGAAGATTTTGTTTCAACATTGTAAGCACATTTTGGTTAAGCGTTTCGTTTTATACATTTCATTTTGCTGATAAATGTTTGCTTTCATGATCCCATAAGATTGTCAAATTTTAGATATTTATGTTAGTGTTTGGGATGGAGATAGCGAACTATTCTTTATGCGCGTAGACCCCGCTTTCTCCCCGTTTCGAGATTATGACAGTCATCAAAATCTATCAAAAGTTTTCGCAAAACTGCCTTCAGAATTGCAGCGACGAATTTATCCAAAGCTTGAGGCCATTAGGATAATAGCAGATAATAAATAAATATGCGCAGTTAGACATGCCAAACCTTGGCCTCCATTGCGATTTTAAAGGAATTGCGGAAAGGTTAGTATGAAACCAATATTTCTGATCATGAGGCTATGGTTGGTTTTTTAACTATCTTCCACTGTCACTAAAAATGTTCGCCAGACAGCTCCTAAACACTCTTTCTATAGATGACTTATCTGAGAGATGAGAGTTAAAATTTAGAGTTTTGGAACCTAAGTTAAATTCGTTAACATTTTGTCCTTCCCAGCAGGATTATAGGATCTCATCTTTAGAAAGGACAATAATGAACATGGCTAAAGTTCTAGAAGAATTGGCTATAGGGAATTCCAAACTAAATCAGGTGAAATTTTGACCAAATTTTACACCAAAAACACGTAATAACAGTGGGCGTCGATCTAGATCCCCGCAATCTTTTAACAGATATGCCCCAAAGAACTGGTGCTATAATCACCAGAAGTATTTTATTCATGTCAAGTCTGTCTCTGCCGTTCGGAAGAATTAAGACTGAATGCCAATTTCCACAGTTGACGTGAAATACCATAGAAAACTGGCGTAGTGGAGCAACAGGATCGGGAAACGTATGGCGCAGATAGTAGAAAACCGTACTTTCTGCGCATCAACGGTATCGACGGGGCCACAAGGCAGCAATCACTTACAATCTGACATTCCTATTGACTCTTTTAGTCCACGCCGAATATGCCAAATAGAGAACCAAACTGACAATGTCAGTCGCAATCACAAGCCTACTTGTTTGCATGACCCGGCCAAACAGCCCAACGCTCATCTGCACCTTACGGATTTCAGAACTCGCGAGGAATTTATTTTAGACACAGGTGAAGCAGTCTCAGTTCTCAAGAGTGATTCAATGAGCAATATATCACCAGGGCGTTTTATTTGGAACAGCTACAGAGGAGCCCACACCTACTTATGGCAGCCGGTATCGCACACTCAACATAGGTTTTCGGCGTGAAATTTATTCAGAACTTCATCGTCCTCAAGGTCTTACACAATATAATAGGCCTTGATTTTCTTTTGAAGTTTTGGCTCATTGCTGATCTCCCCAATCAAAAGATCATTGACCCCTACACCGGACTTAAGCAAAGTTTATGGACACTTTCCTCCGAGCGTTTGGAGTTACAGGACATTCAGCCAAACCCAGTGCATCATTCAGCAGAGATATCAGTAGCTCTTCGAGAACACAAGTCGCTTTTTGATCTCAGCAAGTCAGAGCTAAAAGTCTCCAACACGATGCACCATATAGTCGCACATGGACAACTTATTGCACTCAAAAAGCAACCACTGGCTTCTGCTAAACTGAAAGCTGCCCAAGAGGTATTTTCAAGGCTGTTAGAAGAAGTAATCATCAAACCATCGAAAAGTTCATGGGAGTCACCACCGCAATTAGTCTCCAAATCAAACGGACCGTATAGAGCCTGCGGAGATTACCGCAAGTTAAATTTAGTGACAAAATCTTATGCATATACTATTCCTAATATTAACACCTTACTTGAAAAACTCAACGGCAGCAATTTATTCTCAGTGATTGACCTCAGACAAGCCTACTACCACATCCCGGTAGCACCAAAAGATATTGAAAATACTGCGGTCATCACTTCATTTGGCCTTTTCGAATATCTTTACATGCCATTTTGACTTTAATCAGGAATTTCAAGTCACCGAAGGCAGTTAGCGAGTTGCAGACACATTAAGGATTCCTAAACTACTATCGCAAGTTCCTTTCCGGCCTTTCAAGGCAACTTTATCCATTGTGCAGGCACCTGCGGAATCGAAAATGACTTAGCAAGAATTCCATCATTACTTGGTCATCCGAAGACGAGGAATTACTTCGACTCGCCATCCACTCGTTAGCAAATGCCACAATGCTAACACATCCAGATTTTCAACGACCATTTCTACTCACGACAGATGCTTCTGAATTCGCTATTGGAGCCACTTTGGAACAATAGATCACGCACTCTCTAACCAGTAGAAACGATATACGACACTATCGCCATCCACGACCAAGTGAGCCCTTTTATCAGCCTTATTGGCAACAGCAGGTTTTTCGTTTTCACAGATCGTGCACCATTAGTTAGGGCACTTAGTGACGCGACATTAACTATCGCCAAGTACCTGCCAGAGTGTAAAGACAGCTTTCACGTCTAAGCGAATGGCAATTCGATATCTTTCATGTCAAGAGCGAACAAAACTTCATTGCAGATGCTCTTTTCAGGCCAGATGTCTCGCTACAACCACCTTCGTCGTCGCCATTCACTGTCAACTCTGTGACACTCAGTAAACCTGCACTAACGCCATCCCTCCTGCGAACGGAACAGCGCGGTGACACTCACATTCAAAGATCAGTAGCCCGTGACCACGCAAAGTTCATATGCCGTCTCTTGGAAGGATTACCAATAGTTTACTTCTGGGGTACGCAGCCCAACAAGCCTGTTCTGCCGACCTACATACAGAGAAAGCTTTTAGACTCAATTCACTCAATTTTTCACCGAGGAAGCAGGGCGAATGTCCGACTTCTTATAAATCGTTTTTGGGGTCACAGGCTTAGACAGAACGCTAAACGATGGGTCTCCAAATGTGTTTTTTGCCAGAAAAACAAGACCACACGGCACACTCTTTCTAAGTTACAGAATTTCCGCACTACTTCTTGTCTAGCCATCGTCCACATCGACGTAGAAAAAAGGTTTAAAGATTTCAGCTACCTTCGAAATATGATTTATAAATTTACACGATGGCCTGCGTTATTAACTCTTGGCACCATTTCTGCAGACAAATTAACTAACGGCTTTATTTCTGCATGGATATCCAATTATGGTGTTCCCGATGAAGTCATCAATGTCAGAGACACTTGCTTCTTATCGGATGGTTTCAAAACCACCTTGCGGTACATTGGATGCACATTACGCCAGACGACTGCCTACCATCTCTAATTTAACGGTATTGTAGAGAGAATGCATAGGGAACTAAAAGCTGCCTTAGCATCCTTGTTCATTAATGGCAATTGGGTCAATGCACTACCTTTAGTTCTGCTTTCCATGCGTTCCCAAACTCGTGATTTCATTTAAACGTCTGTGTCACAACTTTTGTATGGCGTGGATCTACGCCTGCTTGTCGGTTCCCACGTCTACTAACCGCACAATTTGACTTACAAGACAAAGCTACCCACCTCCGACTTTATTTCAGTAACATTTCTGAACAGCAGCCGAGACATATGCCTCGTCCAGTCTTCGTTCGTTCGCAGCTTTACAGCTGCATGAGAGTACTCGTTCGCAACGACAATGCTGCTACAAACGAAGAATCGCCGTCCTTGCTCAGACATCCAAAATACTTCATTATCATGCAAGGGGCAAAACCTACATCAGTAAGCATAGACAGATTAAAAACGTTTATCGAACCGCCTAATCCTGAGAGCAATCAACCTTCTACACACGTCTCAGACTCTATCTGCATACAATCTCAATCTAGCAATAGCTTGTTTTGCATAACGCGTAACGGACGATTTTTTAACATTAATTTTTCATTATTCTACGTATCAAATTTTTAACTTTTTTTCTCACATTCACTTTTTGCATGTGGTATAACCAGCTTTTCTTAGCTAACATTTATGTATTATTTTTGAACAGTTCTTTGGTATTATGTCATCTCTGCGACAATGTTCGAGGACAATTTGTTGTCGTTACTTTTTGATTTTCATGTATATACCGTAACTTATGGCTAACACCTGAGCTCACACTGCCTATTTTGGTATGTCAAGCTACTTAGAGCTAACGTCTTTGTGTAGCAACACTAAGTAGCTTCATATCATGGTACAGACCACTTTCAAGGCATATCTCAACTTCATTATTTGCACAGTGACCACTGTACGAATATCATGACCAAAATGTCGAGCACACACACCCGTTGAAAGCGATCCAGCCTGCCAAGGTTTTAATTCAAACATGACAACTTCAGTGGCAATCTACCTTGAAATCCTTACGCTGCAGCTCCCAAACCATACACTGCTCTATTTTTCCTCGCGCGGTATGACCGGCTACTACAGCTAACAAATTGTGTATCAATTCCTAGTGGTTATTTGGCATCATATCATTGTTGAAGCAACCAACAAGCATAATTCAGCCCAGTATTTACGGTACATTTTTTATAGATACGTGCTAAAATAATACCCATTTGCTTAACTTGGTTCGAACTCTGCCATGCATCACTTATCAAGCCTCGTCTAGAGGAATGCTTACCTTTATTTCAGAGAGGAAAGTGATGTAACGTCTCAATGCGCCGACATATTGTGCAAATGAAATTCAAATTCAATTAACGCAGCACCAATTAAAACAAGCAAAATTTGCCGTTAACCAATAGCGTGCGAGCTTTCGATTTCTGGCTAATTAAGCACAGTGAATTTTCCATGCCTGTCAGTTATCGCGTTTGCCTTCTGCTGTGCGCTACGTGTGCGTGCTGTCTGCTGTCATAAGGGCCGTTCACCTACGATGATTTTTGGACTTGCTTTACACACATTGGCAATTTCAGTCACACCAATCTTGTTGCTGCACAACTATTGAGACGGAGCAACATCTACTTATTGGACTCTCAACTGTGCCAGTTACTGCAGATCTTCAGTGAGATTACTTAACTACTCACTCACCACTGATTTCAACGCCACAACAGAAGGAACATTAACCCAGTCAACCAGAGCTGGTCTCAAGTATCTAGGAATATTTCTAGATACTTCTACGCAAGCTAACTTTCTCGGCATTTGCCGCAGAACGCAATAACGGCCCTAAGAACGCCCCCCCAACAATACCCTATCTCAGCCACCCTGGTTCCTAGCTGACTTTGTAACGTCTTACAGCATTTACTTGAAGCTGGAGCGTTTTACAGAAGGCTCAGAATTGTCTTTTGATGATCTGCGATAACATATTGGTGGCAGGCACACGTAGAAATCGCATTAATAAATGATCGATTAAGTATGACTATTTTAACAGCAAAAAGAAGATTGGCATGACTGAGGTCTAAGCGACGAGATGACACAGTGAAGTAAACCCAATTCCAGAAGTCGGCGTAGGTAGACAGTCACGTAGAGAGAGCGATAGCAATCACCCGTATCGAGAAGAACAGAAATGTCAAGTGTGTGGCGTGGTAATTTCATCATGCTTATATACATGTGCAGTCGCAGGGTCGCACGCCATTGGTCAACAGCAATTTTGCGCGTTTTATTTGTTTCAGCGTATTGAATTTTGAATTTGATTTTTTCAATATTTCGGCGAAATAATCTGAGTCGTTACACATGAAATATTAGTATAAACACCCAGCGGAATATTTAATTGTAATAATAATTTTTAATTTATGTTAATTTATGATTTTACTGACCAGCATACAATTCAAAAGTACAAACAGAATCTCTATGTACATATCATCGTTTGTTAGTTTGAATGGTTATAACAGTTTGGTAGTTTTGTGCGGTATAATTTTTATTTCAGGGATATTATGTTGTATTTTTAAGTCTAAAAAACTTATGAAGCGTAATATAATCAAACTGTTTGTCAATTATATAATTATAAAAGAACTTTTATAAACCATCTATTGTGTCTGGATATTTCAATAATATTTTTGGAGACGGTAGTTGTGGCCTGGTATTGTTATGAGGTGATACATTATTTCCTAAGTTCAATTAATAGCTAATGTTTTTTTAAATATGGTAGTCTAAAAGTGAAAGTGTAGACTGTTTCGATTTCTGGCATTAATTAAAAATATTTTAGAATGAGCTGCAATTTACTTTTAATCTTAGTACGAAGTTTGATAATAAGTATTTTATGTGATTGTATACAAATAAGTTTATATTCTGTGTTTAGTTTGTTCAATAATTTAATCCAAATTTGCTCATTTACTGACATTGTTTCGAGAGAGATTGATAAACGTCTATAAAGGTTACAAATTAAAAGAGATAATATTTTTCGATGAAATATGATCTTAAGTATCAAAATGTTCCGGCTATATATGGTAGATAATGAAATCATATCTTTACTGATGTCTATTTGCCAACTGGCATAAAGATTTATACTGTCAAATCATATGAGTAATCACAAATTGGGCTACAATCTTCTGAATAAATATTGCAAGTATGAATATATTGAAAGCTGCTACTAAGAATGGATAACAATAATACCGATTTCAGACTGAATTCTGAATACCTATTTGTAAATTTATGTGCAAAATTAAGAAATTAAAACATGTTGGTGGTGAAGAACTATTAGAGATGCGATTATGTATTAGGTGTTGCGCACCTAGTAAAAAATATTTCAAATATGACCAGAAGCATAAAACAAAGACAGCAGGAAAGGCAGGTATAATCTCATGCGTGTTCGTTTCCTGCATACTGGCGACTCAACAGTAGAAACCAGTATTACGTTCTTTACCCGTTATATATTTTGGTGAGGAATGTGGGAAAATGGGTTGGTAAAATCTTCTACACAAATGTGTGAACCTGCATTAGTGAGGCCAAATTCATATTAAGTCTTCTACAGTGCGAATTCAAATCTAACTCACTAGATATAATATATACCGAATCTGTAAAAGAAACCAAAATTATGGCTATTGTATCAGTACCCAGTACCAAAATTACGGTATGAAAAGGTGCATGGAACTAACACTATGAATACCGAGTCGGTACATAATACGACCACGTTGAATTTTAATGTATGACATAGTTCAAAATTGTGAATTACAACTATTTCTGACCACCTGTTACTCCAGTAAAGCCGGCTCCAATTGATGAGTCGCCGGTTTGCACGAAAAGCAAGTGCACTGGATTATACTTTCTGGTCATGTTGTCTGTGGTTTATCCTTCTGGTCATATTTGTACTAATTTTTTACTAGGTGTGCAACACCTAATACGTAATTGCAAATATAATAGTTCTCCACCACAGACAGTATCTAACTGTTATATATTAAATTGAATGATGTTATGACTCAATGTAAAAGAAATCGAGAAAATCCATATAATTATCGTCTATAATATTCATGATCGTAATCTTACTTTCTTATAATTCTAATGGAAAATAAAAAAAGAAACTTCGAAAACAATGCAGAGCTTCATGTATCGATATATTTGTCAACACTGACAATTTATTTAAGCTAGTCTATTCATAATCTGAGAATTAGGAAATTTTATTAATCTACGGCATAGGATATCATAAATTTTATATATTGTTGAGTGATAGACGTCGGTAATAATTCATAATGAGTTACCAAGTTATTGCGCTTTCACCAAACAATACTTTCTAAGTGCAGCTCTCTCTTTGTATAACTGTATTACCATGTGCCGAATCCAATTACTCAATTATATTATTGTTCATTATTTTTATATGCCATTGTAAATTATCAGTTTTGACTTCGTTAATTTTCTGGAATTGTAAAACGCCCCGGCTTCAAGTAAATGCCGTGCGGCCTTAAAAAGTAGTTAAAGACTGCAGATAATGAGGCAGTTAGTGTGGGTGGCCCTTATCAGAGCTGGAATTGCGTTCTCCGGCAAATCCCGAGAAAGTTAGGTAGTTTTGCAATGTCTAAAAGTACTCCTAGCAGTTGAGGCCGGCTCTGGTTGAATGGCTGGTTCTCCTTCGTTATGGAGTCAAAACCAAAGAGGTGAGTTGCTGTGCGAAGGCTCAGAACTGTCTTGTTGAAGATCTGCGGCAAAATTGAGGTGGCTTGCACACGTAGAAGTTCGATAAATAGATAATCGGTCCGTATGAATAGTTGTGCAGCAACAAGACGATTGGCATGACCGAGATCCAAGTTACTAGGTGAGACAGCGTAACTTACGCAAACCCAGAAGTCAGCGTGAGTAAAATGTCAAGTACGTAGCGCGACAACAATCACGTATAGTGAACAGTAGGAAATTTCAAACGTGTGTAATGGTGAATGGTAAATGCACCGTGCTTATATACTTTTGCAAATTTAAGCTCGTTTGCCATTGGTTAACGGCAAATTGCGCTTGCTTTAATTGGTACTACGTAAATGAAATTTGAATTTCAATTAGGCAATATGTCGGCGAATAGTTCTGTACCGTTACACCAATTTCCTCTCTGAAAAAAAGATAAAAATTCCTCCCGGCGAGGCTTGATAGATAATGTAGGGTACATTTAGAACCCAGTTAAACAGCCGGTTATTATTTTAGTATTAGGTGTTGCGAACCTAGTAACGAATCTGTTCAGTTGTGACCAGAAGGATAAACCAAAGGCAGAATGAAGGGCAAGAACAATCTCATACACATTCGTTTCGTGCTTACGAGCGATTCATCAGTAGGAGCTGGTATTATGCCCTTTAACCACTATATATTTAGGTGAGGAATATGGGATAATTGGCCAGTACATTCTCCTAGACTGGGCAATGCGACCTCAATGCTAACTCACTCTATATAATATATATATATATATATATATATATATATATATATATATATATCAGAGTCTGTCTAGGAGATGGTACCGTCCTATTATCCCACATTCATCACCCAAATATATAGTGGTTAATGGGCGTAATACGGGTTCCTACTGATGAGTCACCAGTAATCACGAAACGAATGTGCATGAGATTATACTTTCCGTTCATGCTGTCTTAGGTTTATCATCATGGTCACAACTGAACTAATTGTTACTAGGTTCACAAAACCTAATAAATACTATATATATATTAGTTCTCCGCAACAAACGGAATTTAATTGGTTATTATTCTGTTCATAACTAAAAAATGTACAGTAAATACTTGGCTGGAGCATGCTCGTTGGTTGCTTCAACTATGATATGATGCCAAATAACCTCTATGAATTGCTACACAAATTGTTAACTTAAATGGCCGGTCATACCGCGTGAAGCGAAATAGAGTAGTGCGAGTTTTTGAGAGCCACAGAGTGAAGATTGCAAGGTAGGTTAACACTGAAGTTGCCAGGTTTAAGTTAAAACCTAGGCAGGCTGGATCGTCGTCAATGAGTTTGAATACGACGATAGGAGCTAGTGTGTGCTCGACGTTGTGATCATGTTATTTCTAGAGTGTGCACTGTGCAAGTGATGAAGTTTAGATATGCATTAAAAGTTGCCTGTGCAATGATTTGAAACCGACGAATACTTAGTGTTGCTACATAAGGCGTTAGCTTTCAGTATCTCGTCATACAATAATAAGCAGTGTGAGCTCAGGTGTGAACTATAGGTTGCAATGGTACAATATAAAAAATGTTTACATGAAAATCAAATGGTAACGACAAAAAGTGTACTTGAACATTGCCGAAGAGGTGGCATTATACCGAAGAACTATTCAGAAATTCAACACAATTGTTAACTAAGAACTGCTGGTTATACCACGTGAGACATGTGAGTGTGAGAAAGGTAATGAATCATGTGAATCCAGAGGTCACGTCGCGTGACATAGGACTCAAGACGTTCGCATATAATTAAACATTTTATACGTAGAATACAAAAAAATTAATGTTAAAAAATTATCTGTTATGCGTTACGCAAAGCAATCTATTGTTAGGTTGAGATTATAATCAGGTAGAGTCTAAGATTCGTGTAGAATTTTGTATGTTGTCAGGATCAGGCGATTCGATAAACGGTTTCAACCTGTGTATGCTTACTGATATAGCACAAGACATGGCAGATATGAATTTAGCAGATATGAATGAAAATATAAGCTTATCAGATTCTATTGCCCATACTAGGACTGAACACGGTCTGGCATCTATGGGGTTCTCAGACACCAATAGGTTAGGAGACTCTACAGCAGGAATATATTTTGGAGATAGAGTAAAAGTAATATGGAGGAAATTAAATAAATGCAACACACCAATTAAGTTACAACCAGTCACGTACTGGTTTATCCTTCTGCTCACAACTGAAATAATTTATTACTAGGTTCGCAACAACTAATACATACTTGCATATATATTAGTTCTTCGCAACAAACAGTATTTAACTGTCATGTACAGATAACCGAAAACTGAAATTGCGCAAAATTCAAAGTATATATACTGTCAAGTATTTAAACAATGAAAGTTGTGGAGGAAGACAATTCCTCCGCCAAAATTAAAGTAACATTATCTAATAAATTTAAACCACCTTGGCTGAATGTAACGAATTTTATTTAAAAAGAATATTTTCTTTTATTTTCCAGAACTTTCTTTGTTTAAATACTTGACTTTGAATTGTGCGCCATTTTCAGTTTTTGAACATTACTATCCTTGACTGGTTGTATCTTACTTTGGCCTGCAGCAATATTCTCGTTTTTCTTCATTAAAACTGATCAATTTATACAATATACACCTGCTTATACTGTCTTATATTTTTATTGATGCACGCATAGAAGAGACGTTCTGGAACAGGTAATTTACTAATTCTGTTGTTCACGCCTATTTCTATCCAGATTATTCGTTTGGGTGTTTTGTACGAGACGGGTTTCACATCCCGATTTGCCTAACATTAAGTGTCGATTTAATAATTAAATTTCATAGATATGGATGCAGATCTTAAATTTGAGGACACTAGCAAGTTAGCGCAAGATATTGCAGGTTTGAATTTAGCAGATGCGAATGAAAATATAAGCTTATCAGATTCTACTGTAAATTTTAGGACTACAAGCGATCTGGCATCTATGGGGTTCTCAGACACGAATAGGTTAGGAGCCTCTACAAAGTGCTGGAAAATAAACGAATAATTTCTTTTTAAATAAAATTCGTTTCAATCAGCTAAGTTGGTTTACATTTTTCAATTATTGTCACTTTAATTTTGTCGGAGGAAATATGCACAGTGAATTTACGTTTGATTTCTGCTGCCCACAACGTGTACGTTCTGTCAGTGAATGTTTACCTACGCTGACTTCTGGACTTGCTTCATACGCAGAATCAATTTAAGTCACGCCAATCTTGTCGCTGCAGAACTAGTGAGACGGAGCAACATCTACTTATTGAGCCTTCACGTACGCAAATCACCACGGCGTTGCCACAGATATTCAACGAGATAATACTCAGTCTTCACACAGTCTTTTGCAGCCGATGTCAACACCAGAACAGAACGAACAGCAACCAGTCAACCAAAGCCGATCGCAATTGTCTATGGGTATTTATAGACACTGCTACACTTGTAACGACACAAATTAATGGCCGACATATTGCGTAAATTTAATTCAATTTTATTTACTCTGCACCAATGAGAAAAAAGCGAATCTTGCCGTTTAACCAATAGTGTGCAAGTATACATATATTACTATGGCATGCTATTTAAACACGGCTATTTACCATGCAAGTAAGTTGTCGCATTTGCATTCTGCTTTGCGCTACGCGTGTGCGTTCTGTCGGCTGTCAATACCTGCGCTGGTGATTTGATAGTTTCACTAACAATTGGCTACATCCGTGACTCATCTTGTTGCGGTACAACCAGCGAGACGAGCCAATTAATTGCAGAACCTGAACGACGTTTTCCACATCGTGATTACAACTCGACAACGGAAGGAACAACAACCAGAGTCCACCCAAGGCTCTAGGACATCTTCACACTCTGAATAATTCAGGAGAACGCACGACCAGGCCCTCTTAAGGGCCCCCTATCAGTAACAAATCTCTATTCAGAGCACCTTAACCGAGTTTGTAACGTCGTACGGCATTTACTTGAAGCCGGGGCGTTTACAAAATTGGCGACCGCGCCAGGATATTGATTATTGTTCTGATTTTTTTGGTATAAATAAAATTGACTTCCTTTTTCATTTATTTGGGATAAAAATAGATTAACATTTGCGTTTTCTTTACCCTAATCGTGGTCTTCTGGGAATTTTGTTGGGTATATATTCGTGGATTTGTGTTGAATTTTTTTGGGGGATATAATAATAATACATTGGCATCAAAGGCCAACGGCG
This sequence comes from Eudiplozoon nipponicum, assembly GCA_029291075.1. Classification (NCBI taxonomy): domain Eukaryota; kingdom Metazoa; phylum Platyhelminthes; class Monogenea; order Mazocraeidea; family Diplozoidae; genus Eudiplozoon; species Eudiplozoon nipponicum. The sequence goes on from JAQBSW010000337.1 coordinate 187,666, forward strand.
CCTCTGTTCATCTTTTCTACGTACAAAACGGTACCGTACGAACTCGACAGGCTCAATTGCGGATATTTTCAATTTTTGGAAGTAGTTACTGTGACGTGCTTTTGTTCTGCGCTCATTCAACTGTGGAAGCTTTTTGTGGGTAAGAGCTTCGTTAAAGTATATTTATATATTTTCATATTGCTTATAAATTTATGCTTTTAAGATCCCGTAAGATTGTTAGAATGTCAGGTCCAATTTTAGATATTGATGTTCCTGTTTGGGATGGAGATAGTGAACTATTCTTTATGCGCGTAGACTCCGCTTTCTCCCCGTTTCCTGATTATGACAGTCATCAAAAACTGTCGAAGGTTTTTGCTAAAGTACCTTCTGAATTGCAGCGACGGATTTATCCTAAGCTTGAGGCCATTAGGAAGCTACCCAATCCCATTTTGGGTCTACAAAACGAAGTAGAATCCTTGCTTGGGCCCATAGAGACTGAGCAGATAATAAATAAATATGCGCAGTTAGACATGCCAAACCTTGGTCCAATCGAAATACTGAGGAAATTACGGAAACGTTGGTATAAAACCAACATTTATGACCATGAGGCTAAGGTTGTTTTTATTAACAATCTTCCCCAAACATTAAAACTCTTTGCCAGACAGCTCCCCAACACTCTCTCTATAGATGACTTATCTGAGAGATGTGAGTTAGAATATAGTGTTTTGGAACCCAAAGTGAATCCATCATCCTTTTCTTCACCCCCGCAAGATGATAGAGTCTCCTCTTTAGAGAGGACATATATTACTATGGCATGCTATTAAAGCATAGCAATTTACCATGCAAGTCAGTTGTCGCGTTTGCATTCTGCTTTGCGTTACGCGTGTGCGTTCTGTCGGCTGTCAATACCTACGCTGGTGATTTGATAGTTTCACCAAAAATTGGCTACATCCGTGACTCATCTTGTTGCGGTACAACCAGCGAGACGAGCCAATTAATTGCAGAACCTGAACGACGTTTTCCACATCGTGAATACAACTCGACAACGGGAGGAACAACAACCAGAATCCACCCAAGGCTCTAGGACATCTTCACACTCTGAATAATTCAGGAGAACGCACGACCAGGCCCTCTTAAGGGCCCCCTATCAGTAATAAATCTATATTCAGAGCACCTTAACCGAGTTTGTAACGTCGTACGGCATTTACTTGAAGCCGGGGCGTTTACACACTAATTGATTTACTAGGCATTTTCCGGAGAACGCATTTCCGGCCCAAATATGGGCTTAAAACAGTACTTATTCTCAGCGCTCTTGGCACCGAACTAACTTTGATATTTCGTTCGGTATTTACCTGAAACCGGGGCGTTTTACAGTAGTTTTTATTTCTTATTGCAAATTAATTTATTGGGCCTAAAATCTTCTCACGTTTAGTTATAAATTCAATAAGTTATCAGTCATTTTAATTTTATATACTATTATTTTATGCGTGCCATAAATCATTTTGTATAGAAAACAAAATGGTATTTTTTGATTTTGTTTTCTTATTTCATCAGAAATTTTTTTGAAATAGCAATTTTGTTACTTTTAAAGAATCCAATCTTATCGAGTGTATCTTGGTCAAGGCTAGTATTGTCTGTAAACACGTGGGCCGTTCTTATAACCTGAAGGAAGTACTTTTGATAATCCTCTTGTGCCACTGTCACTAATGAAGTCGCTTAGCTAGTTACTCTCTCGCTCATCAATAATTTTGATTTATATCTTCATCTTTGTAATTGTCTGACCAGATGGCTATTGTTGCCAAATAGGATTTACTATTAAAAGGTATGCCATGTAATAGTTTAACATTTTCCTTTTCTTTGCAACTTTATTTATACTTACATTGTGATTAAAATATCAATGTTAAGTACTTTTATAATATTCTGATTTTTAACGAAACCCTGGACACAGTAGAGGCCCTGTGGTCACTACCTATGACGCCAGACTCGGGTATCCAATATAGATGGATTGATCACCAAATTTAGACTAACTCACTTCATCATCTTAGCTTAAGATAAATTTCTTAAGTTCTTCGGTTCGTTTCTCTGTATTTTCACACTTAATTGTTATTCGTTGTATTAAAATGAGATTTATTACAAGAAAGTGCGTATTGTCTCCGTCTCACTGATTGCCTCTGGAAACCTTTCTGGAAGTGAAAACAGAGTATTCAACAAATTTAACTAAAGCGAATTTGATATCCTTCCCGTAATATCATTAACAACTATAATATTTTGTGGCTGTTTAATTTATTATCACAATACCATGCAGGTAATCATTATAAGGACATCGGATAAATCTGTACCAGAACAAAAGAAATCACGTACTAAGCTGTGCAAATTCTCAAGAAGACTGAATATTGAAGTCAACAAATACAAGCCATAATATACGACAAATTAAATAAACAAAATTCCAAAAAAATATAATATAAGCTTTTAACATGATCAGCGGAAAATTCACATATCCAAAAGTAAAATTTGATTACTTTTATATTGGGCTTTAATTTACCTCCACAACACTTACTCTTTTGTTAGTTTTCATATATATATTTTATATATTACTCCAGCTCAGGGCAAGACTTATTATTATGTGCAATTATTTAGAAGGTGTGATTGTAGGGGCTCCTAACCTATTCGTGTCTGAGAACCCCATAGATGCCAGATCGCTTGTAGTCCTAAAATTTACAGTAGAATCTGATAAGCTTACATTTTCATTCGCATCTGCTAAATTCAAACCTGCAATATCTTGCACTATCTTGCTAGTGTCCTCAAATTTAAGATCAGCATCCATATCTGTAACGTTTAATAACTAAAATGACACTTAATGTTAGGCAAATCGAGATGTGAAACCTGTCTCGTACAAAACACCCAAACAAATAATCTGGAAGGAGATATACGTGAACAACAGAATTATTAAATTACCTGTTCCAGAACGTCCCTTCTATGCGTGCTTCAATAAAAATACAAGACAGTATAAGCAGATATATATTGTATATGTTGATCAGTCTTTAATGAAGAAAATGTGATAATTGCAGCAGACCAAAGGAAGATACAACCAGTCGAGGACCCGTGACGCTCGTAAACTGAAAAATGGCGCACAATCCAAAGTCAAGTATTTAAAACAAAGAAAGTTCTGGAAAATAAAAGAAAAAATTCTTTTTAAATAAAAATCGTTACAATCAGCCAAGGTGGTTTAAATTTATCAGTTAATGTTACTTTAATTTTGGCGGAGGATTTATCTTCCTCCACAGTGATGATCTAGATAATGGCACTATCTTTAACGTAGGGATAACCCCCACGCTGTTGACCCGTTTATAATCTACACTGGTAGATCGTACTTAGATTACTATTATTTAAGCCCCGTTTAGAACGAACTTATTTAATTATTATTTTGTCAAACTGTAATATATTTTCATTTCATTTCAAACTTTTGAACGTATTTCACTAACATTAGAATAAGACAAGCTTTATCCGATTATATATATAATCTTCTGCTCCAAGAGCATACTACACTCATGTTCCACATTGAGTTAGAAGTTGAAGACGAGTTTATGCTTTTTTTATGTGGGTGTTATGCCATTGTACATTATTTGTGCATACCAGAACTCTTTGAAGGTGCATATAAAGTCGGAATGCAAAAATAGAACAGTATTCGTGATGTCTAGAAAATTATTGACTATGTTCCTAGTTAGTATGATGGTTTTTATGTTTGCCTCAATCAATTTGTCACATTGAAGAAGTTTGCCTAGCATATGATAACTGTACATCGATTCATCATAACTGTTTGGACATTAACCTTTCTTTTTAATGACTTTTTTAATGTGTTTGGGGACAATACGGAAGATATATTGTTTTTCGTGTTGGTGGAATCAATCAATCAAGACTTTGTTAAAGATAAGAATTATGTGAAACTTAATTCTTTTGTCGGTGATTATTCCGCCTATCCTTTAAATCTCGGGAGGAAGGAAGCTAAATGGTGCAGGTATTTGTAACATCATGTTATTTAATAGAAATCATTGGGTTTTGCCGTTATCATTTGTGATTGCATAAGTTGGTTCTTAAATACTATAATCAAGATTGCGATCTTGATGTGGACACCTGACGAATTAAGCACATACATTTGTCAATATAAACTAAGGATTGTATAGAGTATAAAAGGCAGTTCATTCAGTAGACTGGTTTCTTACCTATTTGGAACTCATCACGTTCTCCCCAGAATTGTCCGCGGACAGGGCTCGAACCTGGACACGTCTGCTTCGGAATCTGGTACTCTAACCACTGAGCCACTATGCCGCACGCTACACATACTTTTCAATTATAAACTAACTAATGTAACTCTGTTAGTATTTTGTCATTTAAATGGAGCTCATAGCATCCAGTTGGACCCGAAGCTCCAACTAACCATCTCCAATCTTTCATTATTGAACCGACACCACACTACATATGGGAAGTGGTATTAAAATGAAAATTTATATAATTAAACAAACGTTTGTTTCGCTGGCGTTGATAACAATTACTATAATTTAGATTGTTATCTTGATATAAACACCTGGCCCATTAAGTACATACATTTTTCAGTTTAAGCTAAGAATTCTATAGTGTAGAAAAGACAAGGAACTCATCACGTACTGGAAAGAATTTGCCGCGGATATTGTCGAGCTAGGTCTATTAATTTTTCATGCACAATACGTTTAAGCCTATCTGAATTTCGGTTGTGTGTTTCGCTAGGCAGCTGTTTGTATTCTAAAATAAGTGGAATCGAGGGAGGTAAATAGTTTAATCACCCATTCTAGTTTTTCTGGAAACGCAACTGTTTTTTAATATATTTGTGTAATTACATTGAAGATATTGCTTTTATACTAAGCCACAGTGTCTGAAGGTTAGACTGAGCGAGATTTCTGAGTAGAATAAGCTTGAAAATGCACGCCTTAAGAAGTACACTTGGAGTCCTTCCAGTTTGTTAGATAGTATATTGCTTGTAGAATTCCAAATATTGAATGTTTATTCAAGAATAGGTCTTACATGTCTTAAAAAGAATAAACTTAAGCTCAGTTGTCCTTGCATGACATGTTATCTAATTGATTAGACACTTGGTTTTGAGTGCATTGATGGTAATATGCTGTTTGTGACAATTTATTTTTAAGAATTACTCCTAAATGTTTCATAGTGTCTCTTTGAGAAATTATTTCTCCAAGGCATAGAATGTCGTCAATAAATAGCAAATTTTTATCTAATTTAAAAAGGTTGATTAAGATTTGTTGATTCGAAGTAAGTAGTTTTTTAGTATACAATGGATGATTTGTAAGTCTTCGTAAAAGTTTAACAAAAATCAAGCTATTTTTTGGTTGCTTGGACAAATTAGTGTTGTGTCATAATCATATTTGGTAATTTGCCATGTTTAAATGCATGGTATTTTGTCTATTGTGACGATGGAATGTCTTTGTAACTGTCATTTAAAGATGAACTCTAGTGTGTTTGTGCATTAATTTCGGTTCGCATGTTCTTTAATGATTACGTGTATGTATATTCTCACTAGGAATAGGCGACCTAGTGTTCATTTACAGTCCACATATAACCATGAAAAATACGAATTACAATGCTAGCTTCTTATACTTATAAGGCAGTGAAACAGTCACTTTTGACTTTAGTATAAATTTGCATGATGTATGTATATTGTATTGAATGCCTCACAGATGTATACAAGTGTTTCAATAGCGTCGTTGCTCAAGGACAGAAAACTGTTTATTTCATCTAGAAAAGTGATCATATTTGTAGTACATGATCGTGAACAAATGTACAATGGATTTGCAGCTTAGTGCCCGATTTTGTTCATGAGTCTCTAGTGCGAACGAAACGCGAGTATGGATAGGAGTACACCTTTTTTTATGCTGGCTGTGGCCTATTCGTCTTGACTTTAGTCTTTCGGATTTCAAGCAGGTTATTTTGACTCCTGTATAATGCATGGTCAAAATTTCATTTGTTACGGATGACCTACGTTTAATATTTCTTAAGTGTAGATACATTGCGCTGACATATATATATATATATATATATATATATATATATAATATTTCTAATTAGGTTATTTTGACGCCTGTCAAATACATGGTCAAAATTTCATTTGTTACGGATGACCTACGTTTGATATTTCTGAAGCATAGATACATTGCGATGACATTTATATATATATATATATATATATATATATATATATATATATATAAATAAATATGACGAAAAAACATTAATAACAAAGTGTACAATGGTCATTTATTTCGAGAATATTAAACTTCGTTCTACAATCTTTTATTTATATACATTCTGGTTTTTCAATTGAATATGTAGGTGGCAACAAATATGACGAGGTTTTCTATTTCTTATTTTGGCTGTTTGGTGAGTGTTTATGCGCTTGTGTCTGTGCGTGTGCCTGTTTGCATGTAAAAGTCCTCACTGTATTGCAAGGTGATGTCTGAGATCTGGTCATTCTTGATTTGATGGTTTGAAAGTTAACGAACTATTTGCATTTTTGACTGTTATGTGTTCGATTGTTATTTTCCCGAGTTTAGTCTTTCGTTTCTCCTTGTTCCTTATTTTTGTTTTCTTCACTTGGCGAATGCGCAGGTGCGGATTGCAGTGTTGAATGCTCATATTGTTTCGACATTTCTGTCTCCGTATGTGCAGCTGCCTTTTCTCCTTTAGTTTGTTGCAAATCCGATCGAATGTTTGTTGAGTCTGGTCGAGGGAGTGCTTGATCATGCCTGGATGCTATATATATATATATATATATATATATATATATATATATATATATATTTCTAATTAGGAAGAAAAAACATTAATAAAAAAGTGGATAAATGCCATTTATTTCGAGATTATTAAACATCGCTCTACAATCTTTCATTTATATACATTCTGGGTTTTCAATTGACTATGCTAGTGGTAAAAAATCTGACTCGCTTTTACTTCTATTTTTTGTTTTGGCTGATGGGTAAGTGTGTATGCGTTTGTGCTTGTATGTGTGCCTGTTTGTGTGTAAAGGTCATTCTCGCTGTATTGCAAAGTGATGTCTGAGATCTGGTCATTATTTTTTGATGGCTTGAGAATTAACCATTTGTGCGCATTGTTCGCTGTTACGTGTACGATTGCTATTTTTCCGACTGTAGTTTATCTTTTCACCTTGTTGCGCAAATTTGTATTTTTCACATGGTAACAGCGCAAGTGTGGATTGCAGTGTTGAACGATCATATTGTTTGGAAACTTCTGTCACCGTATGCGCCTCTGTTATTTCCTCTTCAGTTTGTTGCCAATCTGATTGAATGCTTGTTGATTATAGTCGACGGCGTGTTCGGTCTTGCCTGGATACTATTAAATTGTTGTTGAATTTTGTTAATCGTAGCCAGACGATTAGAATATCATGTTTATGAAACTTTTGAATATTTAGGCAAGGCGCTTGTTTTATATAAAGGGCTTCATAGATAAATAATATTTTTTCTGATTTTGCTTTATGTTAAATAGAGAAATTGGTCAAATTGACTTTGTGACCCGTTTCTAATATATGATCGGAAATAGCTGATTTTCTTGATGGTGACAAGCCTTTTTAATCAATTTCTGTAGGTAAATGTTGCTGGATTCTGGTTATCAGTTGCTTCTTCTTACGTCCGATATATTTGCTACCGCACATACATGAGAATTTGTAGACTATTAATGATTTGGAGAGAATGTGGTGATCTTTGGCATCCAACCTCACTGATTCTCTGCGTACTAAGTGTGATATTAGCTTTAAACTGGTAAAATTCCCTTAATAATTTTATTCAGCCGCAGTGCAATTATTGAGCTTGGTACGTCGCCTCTAAATGGTAAGTTGGGAAAACCTGCTTGACGGTATCCTCTCTACTGCGAATCTGCCGTGGTCTGATGTTGACATTAATGAATCGCAAAATCAGAAAAACTATTATTTATTTATGAAGCCCTTTATATAAAACAACAAGCAGCTAGCCTAAATATTCAAAAATTTCATCAACATGCTATTCTAATCGACTGGCCACGAATAACAAAATACAACAACAATTTAGTATTATCCAGGCAAGAACGAACACGCCTTCGACTAGAATCAACAAACATTCAATCGGATTGGCAACAAACTGAAAAGGAAAAAACAGATGCAAATACGGTGACAGAATTTTACAAATAATATGAGCGTTCTTGAAGGAAGTTATTAATTGCGAACCTGGATTAATTGAAATTATCTGATCTGCGTTTTGACTAACGCAGCTTTCATTGTTCCAGTAGTATTCTTGTGATAAAATATTCCGGCCTGACTTACCGTAGGCCTTCATCAGTTACATTTCACGAAACAAGTGAAGCAAGCGCGTTATTACCTCTAGCCATAATATTTATACCTCTGACTGACCTTTCATTAGATATTCGGGTGCCACATGTGTGTGTGTTTGCATTTTCATAATTGCTGTTTTCATCTAACTAATTTAGACCAGAGTGGCTGAATAATAATTTATCAATTGCATGCGATAACTATTCGTTTTACACACTCAATTTAAATGACGTAACTGAGATGGAACCCTTTTTCAGGTGGGGGAGACCCATAATTCAGAAAAACATGCCATGAGTGATAAAACTAGAAGTCCGAAAGACCAATGCACATGTTAAATTAAAATTCAAATCACTAAATTGTACTCAAGATAGACAAGTTAATAACAGTTATTGGCATAATATTAAATAGGCGTACGCCACGCATGTGCATGTGTATGTGTATGCATAACTAATAAGCTTGGTTAAATTATTTTTGATACACATGTACGTACATCTAAATGAAACTGCAGTCAATAGACATTAATTTACCCTTTGCACGCGTCAGACAAATTATTACTTATAAATATTGTATTATTAGAATAATTTCAATAGGTAGGGTGGGGGTGCAAAACAGAAAATTAGGGTTGAAATCACTAATTGTTTTAAAATCAAACGAATAGTTAGAGATGAAATTTTGAAGACTATATACATAATAATTGTTTATTCATTTGTTGAATAAAAGCCCACTAATTAGTCAATCTTAATCTGATGTTCTTAATCTTTTACTGGAGCTAGCTTCAGTTACCAATTCATGCAATCGCCTTTTCCTTCCATTAGCTAGTGCAGTATTCCAAATCGGACCTAAAGATTTTTCAACAGCTGTTTCATTCATAATATTATCTCTAGATTTAATTTCTATAGATTCACTAATCAATCTCGTCACCCTATTACGACTGCATATTGCTATGCGTTTGTTTTCCTCACAGTTGATAGTATGCCCAGTCTCCACTACACGACAAGCAATATCTGATTTAGCAATATGTCCATACTTACACGCAGTTTTAGGTTCACCTCTTCTTACTTTTATTGGGCGCATGGTCTCACCAACATACTTGAGACTACAATCATTGCATGGGATTTTATACACTCCTGATGTGTCTAAGGGTTCAATCTTTTATTTTTGGTTAGGGAGTATAGTGCCAAGTGTAAGGGGCTGTTTTAAAAAGGTTCTTATATTGTATCTGAAAGCTAATGATTTAACATTCCTACTTAATATAGAGTCCGGTAATAACATGACCTTCCGCTCTTCCTTCTCCTTATCCGCTTTTATGTACCTCAAACTAGGATTAAATTTCTTCACCACGTCCCTCATTGTTGCATCTATTAAATGAGGAGGGTAACTATTAGTCTTGAATATATCGCGTAGTCTACCTAATTCTAACTTCCTATGCTTTATATCTGTTAAATTGAGGCTTCTTTGTGCTTATGACTTTAAGATACCGATTTTCATACGATACGGGTGATTGGACTTGAAATTAAGAAGAATTCCTGAATAAGTATCCTTCCTATAAATATCTCTCCCAATTTCTGACCATTTCTAATTAATTTGACATCCAAAAATGGTAATTCACCTGATGATTCCCTTTCTAAGGTAAATTGGAGTTCGCTCATTCGATTAGCTAAATATGAGCGTTCAACACTGCAATCCGCACTTGCGCTGTTACCAATTGAAGAACACAAATTTGCGCAAAAAGGTGAAACGAAAGACTACACGCGGAAAAATAGCACTCGTACACGTAACAGCGAACAATACGAACAGATGGTTAATTCTCAAGCCATCAATACAATAATGACCAGATCTCAGACATCACTTTGCAATGCAGTGAGAAGGACCTTTAATTGCAAACAGGCACACACACAGACACAAACGCATACACACATTCCAATCAGCCAAAACAAGAAATAGAAGTAAAAGCGAGTCAGATTTGTTGCCACCAGCATAATCAATTGAAAACCCAGAATGTATATATATGCCAACAATAAGTCAAACACATGAAGTAAAAGTTTTACAAAGATAGACACAGGGTTGTAGTTGGAAGTTTGTATAAAGAAGTAGTTTATGGTTTTCTGCAGGTAATTTGCTGTTACGGCTTTCTATGCTAATGTCTTTATATACTAAAATTAATGTTTAATTTGAAATTTATATTTCACATTCATATTCGTTAAGGCTCAACCACGTTTCCGAGACAGCACGTTTTATGCTGTCTTAGTTTTCAGGTAAGAGCACGAAGGTATCTGTATTTTGGTCGTAGAGATCGTACATTTAGATAAAGAATAGCTAGTTTTACTTGTTGGATTCGCTGATATTGGTTAGGACGTTTGTGCGAATTCCCTCAGAGTTAAAAATAATTGTGTCGTCCAGCCTATACCTTATTATCCCTAACTATGCAGTCAGAATGTTCATGTGACCGAAAATATTCTTACCAAGTTCTCCAAATCGTCGGAAGAAGTGATTTTGCTCAACACGAATACTTTATATTTAATCTATTATTTATGGGAGTTTGTTCGATGAGGCGCGGGGCACCGGGATATTACAACGTTTTATGCCAGAAAGCCGTCAGTTCTGTTCGTATTGACTCCAGCACAAACCATTACACTTTCCTCTACGTTTCGCATACTCAACGCTTTATATGGTGCGGACACCGTTGTGCAGTTTATTAACTGAATAATTATTTTCTGACATGTGACATCATTTCCCTGTTCTTCAGCGACCTCGATAAATGACGAAACTCGCATAGTTTAAATTCTGCTGAGGGCCTCAGCTGCCGCATTCTTGATACTGGCTCGATGATGAATTGTTACATCGTATTTTTTGAACTCTTTAATGGCTTGGTGTATTCGTTTCTTAATACCCCATACCGCCAATGCACTTGTGCTTTATGATCGCTAAAGACATCTGTATACCCAACGATGACAAAATATCTAATCCGTAATTGGACTTCAGTTGCGGCCAATATAATAAAATCGCCAACTTAAGATGTTCTACAGGGCAAGTCGGACACGAAAATGTCCGACATTCCTTGGAACACTTTGGGTTCGTTCTTCAGACCAAATTGTATTCAAGTGAAATGGAAATGACTTTGAATTACCCGCACCGCTAACTTCCACCAGTCTTTGGGTCGAACGCCAATTTTCTAAAATTCCTATTTGAGGTTAAGCACGACAAAGCATCTGCCTCCAGCTAGTTGACGAAACAGATCACAAAAAAGCCGGCATAGTTTACGGATTAGGTTTAGTCACCAAGTTAAATTTTCAGAAATCAGTCGCTGGTCGGACGAACCATCCTTTTCCTAATGTAAACCACATGAGCTCGAAAAAAAGATGTTGCTCGAGTCCCTGCCTCTAGTTTCTTTGGAGGAGCACCATATACCTTTAGTGGTTTGTAACGTTCGTTTGATTCTAGTAATGGTTAAAAGCGATCGGGCGTTGAACTGGGACATTCGCTAACCCCAACTGGCCTGTCCACACTCAGACGTGCAAGCTTAAACTTAAATTCTGATGAAGGTAAGAAAAATACTCGTAGATTCGGAGGAAAATATCGGATGCCTCATGAGCGCGGTCGCCATTGTTGACTTCATCTATATTGGTTGAATTGTTTATGCGGATTCATTCAGAATGTATTATAGGTGTGTCGTTCAGCCTAGTCTCAATTATCCTTAAAACCGCAGTCAGTGTTCATTTCGGCAGGCAATATTCTTACTCTGTTCGTCAAATCTTCAGAAGAAGTCATTTCTCTAAACACAAATACTTTATCTTTAATCACTTATTTATACGAGTTTGCTCGAATAAAGAGCGTTTATTTAATAAAGCAGAATACAAATATTTATTGTTTCAATTCACTTTTGCGGCGCGAATTCTGCTTTCATCATTTTCCGGACCGATTCATCTTAATTCGTGCACTTCTGACAGGGCCGTTGGAGCGTTCTCGGTCTCAAAGTTGGATACTGCTACATTATTGAATCTTGGATTTCGGCTAAAGTGAGTGGAATGAGCACCTTACAGATACGGTTTTTGTTTAGGTTGCTCAGAAATTGAGTTTCTGTGGCGGATGTCAAGGTCGTAGTGCTCTCCCAAACAATTTTCGTTATCTAATATATTGTATTGACTTAATGATGCTTCGTGTTTTAATCAAGAGATTAGAATAAACATGTTCTACTGTTGCACAGATATGTAAGGTTAGTTGTAATTCTACCACGTGTATTAAAATGTGTTTTGGTCTATTACGTAACACATGATTTCACCAGTGTCCTTCTCGCTAGTTTTCCGTTTAGCTCATGTTTATTGGAGACTCATCAGAAGGAGCCGGTTTTACGCCATTTAACAACTATATATTTTGGTAATGAATGTGGACAGCTGGACTGTACAAGTTCCAGCACGCGCAAAACGAATGTGCACATGAGGTTTTAACTTTCGTTTATGCTGACTGGTTTATCCTTCTGGTAATATTTGAACTAATTTGTTATTCGGTTCGCAATACTTAATAAGCAATTGAATTTTCTACTTTCGGTTTTATTGTATATTTTGTTAAAATATTCTGAGTTGTAGATATTGTTGATTTAATTGAGTTGGATTTGGGATTACCTGATGAAATCTATATTGTTTTTCGGTCTCAGTAGACTTTGGTATTGCGTTGCTAGTACGAAGTTTATGAATGTAGATGATTTAGACGGGGTTTGATGGTGGGATTTTTTTGTAAGATTGACGTACGTGCAGCCTGTGTATAGATGGGGTTTGCCTTTGGCTGAAGACAGTGTGCTTTTTGTTAGTATATATTTGAGAATTTTTAAGTAGGTTATGAAAGTTTGGGATTGGCAGAACGGTTTAATTTTGTTTCCTATGTAGTTGGAACTGTGTTTGTATAGTAGGGAATGGCGAAATATTTCGTGATGGCGACTCGAAGGTACTTTATTTAGGGTTGAAAATGCTTAAAATGGCTTTGTCCCGCTGTATAATGGCTTCAAATTGAATTTTATTAAGTACATATGGTAGGCCATCTATTAAGGACTGTTCAGGTCTTATTTTGAAATATATTGCTAGCCCTTTTCAGTATATATGTTTCATTTTAAATTCTTCTGCATCGAGCAAATACATATGAATAACAATAGCTTTATTTGGTTATACTTAATCCTCCGCTTCATTAGCATGCTATGCATAAGTTTAACATTGAGATAGAAATTTAAAATGCTTTTATACTTCATTTCAATGTGTTGTGGTATTGTACATTTTTTGTGAACAATTAACGCTTTAATATAAATACATTTAACACAACTATGTTTATGTTGACTTTAATTCTATCAGTTATACACATTGGCTAGCAGAGTGGCTTTTGGTACATCGATTGGATGCACCGACCATTATTTATTGCATTGTGGAAGTTTGGCCAGGTAGATTCAGGCATTATATACTGATTAGCATATGTTAATAATGAGAATTTTTTGATTGAGGTTGTAAATCTCAAATGATAATCTTTTCCCCGCTCTATTGACTAGTTTAAAATTTCGATCGCAACGTTTTTTTTATTGATCGTAAATGTTCTGAAACTATTATTTCCTTGTTGAATGTCGGTTAGCTGTCAATTGGTCAGAATAAGTCTAGGCGCTGTCGAGTCAATTTTGTCACTACCGTACGAGAGCCTCTGAGATGCCAGACTCTGATAACCCATATACACGGTATGGTCATTCTATTTTGAACAACTAAATCACTCAGAACTGTCTTTTAAACTACATTTATTAAGTCCCTCGATTAATTGCTCTGTATCAGAATTCTCATAGCTTACAATAATGTTAAAATAAGATTTATTAGAATATTTTTATTACAACAATAAGTGTGCTTACGGTCTTACTGAATGCCGCAGATAACTTCTATAAATGCATTCTTATCAGTCATACGATTGACTTTGTATCAGTCAATTTTTTCTTTTCTCGATAGTTATGGATACATGAGATGCCTACTTTAAATATGAAGATACATAGAATTTAGACCTTGGACTTCTAGTTTTGGTTGTAGCTAAATGACTGATTTTATTATTCAATGCTCCAACAACCACACCTACTAAACTAGAGGCCCAATTGAGACAACTTGGGGTTTCTATTAGAAGATCTCCAGGTAATCTCAATGGCTCTCCATAAACAAGTTCTGCTATGGCTGTTCCTATCTGAGCTATGCATCTATTTCGCATTGCCTGCAAATCTAGGAAAATCATGTATCCAACTGGATCCTCCAGTGCAGCGCAATGCAGTCTTCAGCTCCCTATGCAGTCTCAACCATCCTTTTAGCTCTGAGATTATATGCGCATGTGTCTCTTACTTCTATCCCCATAGTATTCAACGATCTGATAAATAGTCAGACATAAACTAACTACCACGGTAACTAGTTATCCTTACCGGTACACCATATCGTGATACCCAATTATGCAAGAACATAATAAAGACTTCTTAAGCTATCATATCCTTCATGATTGTTACTTCAAACTGACGACTAAAACGATCAACCATCTTAAGTAAATATCTCTGGACAAAAATTTCTGGCATTTCTACTATATCAATATGTACATGCATGAAACGACCCGCTGGTTTTAGCTTCGGTTTTAGTATGACGCTGAACTTTACAAGTTTGACACCGGGCACATATCCTTACCCAAACACATGTCTTTAGACATCTTAGGCCATACATATCCATCAGTGATCATCCTGATAGTTGTCATAATGGCAGTATGACTAAATTCATGCCGCTGTTGAATTACCTTATACCTTAATTCTAACGGTACATAGGGTCTAGATCGTCCTTCGGAGATTTCAAATAGTAACCACTTATCTCCAACCTTCTTGCTGGTATACACGGACTTTTTTCCAACACAGCTACTAAACAATCAGCAACTTGTGCTTCCATCAATTGCTGGGCAAAATCATTAGACGATACAACAGAGCATACGAGTGACTCAGAACGGATCATATCTTCATCTGACTTGCTTGGTCTACTGAGAATGTCTGCCACCACATTGTTTTCTCCTGAGATATGAGTAATGGTAAAATCAAACCTTGCGAGTCGAGTTATTTGTGAATTCACCCGCCGAGAATAATTTAAGCCTATTAGTCTTCCCTAGAATATTTATCAACGGCTTATGATAAGTTAATATCGCAAACTGATGTTCATCTAGGTAGTGCTCAAAATGTATCACTGCAGAATAGACCGTTAGTAATTCCTCCCCAATTTTTCCTATCGCTTCTCACGATCTTGGACTTCCTGAATATAGAATCCCATCGGATTTACTATACCATTATCTCTCTGATGTAACACTGCTCCTATGGCTAAGTCGGAAGCATCCGTGACCAGTTTAAACGACATAGTCCACTCCACAGGCGCTAATGTGGTGACTTGGCTTAGCAGATCTTTGGCCTTCTGGAATTTCTCCTTTTCGTCTTGGCTAAAATTAATGGGCCAGGACCTTTTGATTGTTCTCCGTTCACGAAATAAATGTCTTGTTAACGACCCTAAAATTCCAGCTAAACCTGGTATAAAACGATGATAAAAACTAAACATCGCAAAAAATCTAAGTTGACGTACAGTTATGAGTTTTGACACATCTTTGATTTCATGGGCCTTATCTTCAAAGGTTTTAATTCCTTCCTAGTAGAGCAATCAATCCTGCTCTTTTCTGGCTTGACTATCAACACATAATGTTCCAGTTTAGATAACACGGCGTCCAAGTGCTCCCGGTGTTCCCCCTAAATTGATTACATTAAATTATGTCATGTATTTTAAAATGAATAAAAAAATCCACCACAATGATGTTATCCTTTATTTCGGTGACCAGAAAATTCCACGTGAATGACGATTTCCGCCCCAATGTCACTGAAAATTCTTTAACGTTCTTAACTGCAATTGGACTTCCATTGACAGCCCATAGTTGATAATCGAATGTGGGACTATCAGTTTCCACCACGTCGGATCGTAATATACTCACTTCTACACCCGTGTCTATCAAGAATATTAAACCACTTAGTTCGTCCGCTATGACGAAATTATTGTTGCTGTAGCCAGCAACGTCTTCAAGATTACCTTCTAGCCGAAATCTGACATATTTCCGGACTGAACTTTTGCGCTTATCTTCCACCAAAGATTTCGAACCTAACTTCTATGATTTTAGGATTCCTCTACTATGCATTCCTTGGAGCCGTTCGTGCGCAACCCCTCTACGGCTCCCACTAGCGGAGGTTCTACTAGTTTTCTGGCGACTTACACCGGGCCACAAGACGAGCACTTCCTTTCAATCGGGACCACCCAACCGTGGAAACATGCATTCTTAACTCTGACACTTTCCCAGATCGACATATTTAAGATGCGAAATGTACTACTGGTGTAGTCCTTCAACACTCACGCGATTCGCTTCCCCGATGCTTGGAAGTTTGCTTTTGACCCCGACAATTTGCCCTACCTCTGCTAAAATATTCCAACTTTAGTTTCATCCAACTCATCCTGTCGGAGGGTACTCATTTCATTCTCCAATGTCAAGAGCCTTTTTGAGAGACGTCTGAGTTGCTGCTCAAGGCGTGAATCTGCTGTTACTGCATACACCTTTGGTTCCTTCTGGCGATACACTTTATCCAACCCTTTGAGCTTCTTTGGCATCTCTAGGTGGCTCTTAATCTAGTTGGCAATTTTGCCACAAATATACTGTTCACAACTTCTTCAGAAATATCAAGCCCGATCAATTTCGAAACTGGTTTGTCATAAAATTCAGATCGGAGATGATTTCTCATCTTTTCCTGACGTAATAAATCAGTCATCTGCTCTATACTTTCGGGATGATATCGTCGATGAAGTTCTACTAGAAGCTCAAATGCATTTACGGGTTCATTCTAAATTCCAAATTTCATTATCATAAACAAGTTTCTTTTTTGAAACTCAAGTAAAGACCACCAAGCCGAGGCAAAAATTTCTGTAGGGTCGGTCATTCTTTTTAATTTAAAAATTTAATTTTGCATAGACGACCCACTGGTGCGGTCGCCATCTTTTGTAGCGGCCATTTGATAACTAACAAAAGAGAGCTTCTGGGATGCCAGGCCCTGATAACCCATATATACGGTCTGATAATTTTATTTGATACAACTAAATCCCTCATAACTTTCTCTTAATTGTTTTGATTAATTGCTTTGTATCCTCAGTATTCTCATAGCTTGCCATAATGTTAAAATAAGATTTATTACAATATATTTATTATAACAATAATTGTGCTCACAGTTTCACTGAATGCCGAGGATAACTGAACATATTTTTAAACTTTGTAAACAAATATCCACGTCTATTACCTGAAGCAAATTTGAGATCCTTTTCGAAAAGTAAATTAAGATTAATAATTTCGTTGCGTACTTCACTACTTTATTATCAAAATGTCTCAAGCCAAAACCACGCAGCAAAGCGTACCACCTAACCCAAAATTTCAACAAGACTGAATAATAAAATCACCAAAAGCAAGTCAAAATCTTCGACAATGTGTTCAGATGAAAATTCATAAAAAATTACAATATTTTTTATAAACAATACATCGTTTCATGAAACCAGCGATAACATCAAATTCCAAAATTAAAATTTGATTTATTTTTATATGACCTCCATAGCGCTACATAAACCGTATGTAATGTCAAATTAGTTTTTAATGATTGAGCTGTAGAATTTGAATTTTACTCGATATTGACATTATTGATTGTATGTTTTTTGTTTGTATTTCGCAAAACAATTAAAATACGTTTCTACATGCTATTTAAAATAAATCACCATTTTACGCTATTGTCATTTTTGAATTCCAAAAATGGTTTTTAAATGTCACGCTTGTGCGATACTTTAGAACTAAATCTATTACGTTTTCTTCTATGAAAATTTTAAAAGTATCCGGATGCTAGTTATGTGTGTCGCTTGATAGTTTGTTGCAAAATGTTATGAGTTTTTATAATGAATCTAAAATATCGATTTCGATGGAGGGGCTTGCTGTCGGCGAAGGTAGAATGGAATCGGAACCCGATTTCAAAAAGTTGGATTTATCTAGATATAGTTTAAGAACAATCACGCTTGGGCGAGCCTGCAGCATAGATTGCAACTGTTTAGTTGGAGAGGCGAGTGAGCTAGGGGTCACTGGACTACTGAATACTACCACCATATCAGCGTAACATTATGATAATTTGAATTGGTTATCGGCAACCTGAGTCTGTGAAAGTGCCAGGATGAAAAATGTAGGCCACAGTACTGAGTTCTGCGGAACTTTAGAATGAACCAGAAAGACAATAGCCAACTTGTACAATCACGAATTGGTTTCGGAGATAGAGACTAATAAGCTTATATACACTACCACAGACGCCATTATATAATAACGCAGATTAATATATCTCAAACAGATCTTTGCTGCAACACTAGATCTCATAAAATGCTAAACCATATTTTGATAGATTACTTGCACTTGGAAGAGAAAAGAATCGCCCTTCACCGCGTGCTAGGCCAAAATGCGGTACATTGTTGAGTGCTTTGCACCATCCCTACGTGTCAAGTGATATTTTTCAGCTGTACAAAATTGATAATCGAACAGTACAAGATCCAACACGATCTGATTACGTCACTATCAGTTGAACACTGACTTTGGCGCAGCACGCCCGAATTCAAGGCCTTAAATCAGATTGACTGGGTGTGTCTAAATAGTTCCGCCAAAATGCATGTAATAATTGGCGCTAGCATCCGTCGATAATGCTCGAACTTCAGGGTTTATACCAGTGGAGGTTTATATTGGAATGCCTCAGCTTAATGTTACAATATCGTAAAAAGTCCGTCCTTAATAAGTTGTAGGTCGCAAATCTGCTGATTTTCTTTTACACAAAATATAGTTTTCCGTCTCAGATAAGGTTCGTATCTGGGATGAGATGTGTGCGACAATTTCATGCAGTTTTTCGTTCTCATAAGCTAAGCTAACAAATAATAATGTCTTTTTGTCATTGCTATTTGGTATGCATAACTACTTCTAAATCGGTTTCGGTAATGATCTGGCGAGCCATTTATATAGATGACGTTTAAGCCAAAACTGCCACTGCTTAGTACCTAGTACGCTAAATCATCGTCATTTCACGCAATGCTACCGATCTATATTTGATCCAGATTTCAAAATTCATTATCATCATGCACAGCCATACACAAGCCAAAAGTGAAAAATGTTTCACTGCCATATAACCTTAAGAAACCGCCATTGTAATTTGTAGTGTTCATGGTTATTTCAAAATTAATGTATCATTGCACAAAATTTGTTGCAGATGCAGTTGTTCCCGGGGTCTCAAATGTTTCTCAGTATATAACTCAGCGGTAGTGGCAATGACTGCAATTCTTATTTCGAATTTGCCAATCATGCCGTGGTATAAGCAAAGATGATAGTGAAGATACAGTCCTTCATCATCTGTGCGCATGAAGGGTCCATATGTTCGTTTGCAGATGATTTGAAAATGGTCGTTCTGTCGAATTTTATACCTGGAATACAATTTCCCATATATAAAATATAGTGACACAGGACGGATTAGGTTCTGCTCTGTTTGCATGATGTTTTATCTATATGTTGCTTCCTTTGATAAGTTACGTACACATTTTTTTATATCTCTACAAAATAAATATCAAATAGAAACTGTACACAACTTCTTTTCTCGAATGTATTTGGAAAATTGAATGGTAACTGTCTATAACCACCAACGAGTAGGAAGCATCCCCGGCTGACGTCCTTTGACACGTTGATGATGTGTCAGCTGATATTAATTTAAATGCATCGTTATATGTTGCAGATAATTTATGCGTCGTCACTCTTGCCTACAGTTAATAAACGTCTAATGCGTTTGGTTGATTATTGGCACGGAAGGACATTACATATCTCTCACTCTCTCAAGCTGAAAACTTGAATAAGTATAGCAGCGTTGTTATTCCTTCCTTTATAGCATATAATTTTCGCAAAGCCGCTTTTTAAGAAAATTTGCATTTCAATTTGTGTATGTATTTCTATACTTTCGTCGTTGGAGTTAAACTCACCACTGATTCCTTTTGTTTTGTTTGGCTTTATTGAATATATGTAAATCGTTTGTACCGAGTATGTCTGCTGCACATTGATTATTGTTGTAGAGTTATGAGAATCTTTGTCAGCTCGTTTTTAGTTTCCTCGTTTTCGAAAACGATTTCCTGGAAATTAGCATGTATTTGATAATGATGAAGATATTTTACTTATCTAAGTTTTTTGTATAATCTTTTTAGTTAATAATTTATTTCTTTTAAGTAATCAATTGATACAATTGATTTTTATATCAACAGAATGAAGCGTACTTTAGGTCTAAAGGAAAGGAAATTTTTTCCTAATAGTATGCTGAAGATGGGAAGCAAAAAACTGCGTCTTAATGGAAATCGTGGTGTACACGTTTGTGAAGATTTGGACGACGCTGAAGCCAATGAGGATCGAGCTGACGAGTTAGAATATGATACTCGCATGACTAAAGGAAAACAGCGAATTTCCATTGAGTTCATCACTGATCGGTCAAAACGCCATTCGACCTTTTCCAAACGCAAAACTGGCCTAATGAAAAAAGCATTTGAACTGGCTCAATTGACTAATGCAGATGTAAGCTCAATTTTTTCCTTTTCACATTGTTTGTTATTCGTGATTGATCATGATATTAATATTAATATTAATAATGATATGTTATTTTCATTGTTTAAAGTTACTTATAAATATTTTCGCTATTCGATTTATTGTCCACGTGGAATATGGCCAATACTTCAAAATAATAACAGTTGTGTCTTCAAATAGTTTATTTGGGACATTTTATTTACGTTCTTTTTATGTGAGATTGGTAGGGACGATACGCGCAGTTAAGGTTTTATGATTTTATAATATTTTCGATTATTCTTCTATTTCAACTTAAGGGTGATCTAGCCAGGTATGATGTTATCTTTCTGCTATCTAGTGTTGCAACGGAATCTTTTCTTGACTCCAGAACTATGTTTATTATTTTACTTATGCTAGGTGTCGTATGGGAAACCTGGTACTCGGAGTCTTAAGTGAATATACGTCATTTCTCAGCCAATCGTGTTATGAAAAGAATACTTTATTTAAAAAAAAATCTATCAGATGTCGTCACTGGCCCTGAGGGGCTTTCGGGCATCCGTTTTACTTGCTGTGTTTTAAACGGCAAACTAGATCAGGATGGTGCTTTAAGCGGTGTTGTAGAAATATTTACCCTGGCTAAAATAGTTGTAACAATGTCATTATGCTCTCCAAACTTACCCTTAGTCTTAACTTAATGCTAGTGAAATTAATTTTTCAGCATTACTAGCGCGTCATGTCACATTGCGCATTTATGTAATCCATGAAGGTAGGACAGTTACATCTTATTTTTATCAGCTCGATCACATTTTAGAGAACAGAAGATGGCTGACTTCGGTCTAGGATGCGAGAGCTCTTTACTTGTGTTCTACTAGTTCAATCAATTGGTCTGGCCACTGTCTTCTGTCTATCAGAATCCTAATAAAATATTGCTCAATGTAGCTGCCCATATTGCGCTCGAATATCCGTGCTCGATAAACGGAAACAGTTGTACAAAAATATATTCTGGGACGCTTATACTTCGCTGAGCCATATATTGTTATAGTCGATAGCTTTAATTTTTGTAGACCTTAATATGACCAGAAGTTTTTTTAGAGAGCGCGTACAAAATTTACAAATTTGGTTGGGAAATCACTTTTCGCCAGACATCTAATAGAACACTGCGATCCACAGAGTCAACTGCACCCTATAAGTATAGAAAGACGGGGATTGTCGGACGACATTATGCATGTAAAAAATATTATCTATACAACCTCGTCCTGACCGGAATCCGGTCTGCTCTTCTCTAGTGTGTGATTCACGCGAAGCGCTAAGACGACGTAAGATAATCTAAGCAAATAATCTAGAAACGAATGGAGTTAAGCTTATATCACGATAGTTTTCACACGTATTACAATGGCCTTTTTGAAGATAGGGATGATGGTCGACTTATTCCAAGCAAGTGGTATGGTCTCCTCATTCCATATATTGCGAAAAAGGTTAGTGTATGCTCCCGAAATAATATTGTTACCGTCCTTAAATAAGCCCCGAAGAAAATCATCAGGGCCTGTGGCTTTGCAACTATTAAGAGATAGAATTTCATATGACGGTTCTTTGAGATAGGTTACTCCATACTGTTGATACAGGCATGCTTTCGGAATTCGGAACTGATTTATGAAGTGTTCAGCTCACCTATCAAGATGACTTAATATATGGTTGTTACTATCATTTAGATTTTCGCTATTTTAAAAAATTTTCTGTTACCTTTTGCACGGATAAGTTACAACAAACATCGGTTATTACCTGATGCGACTGATTCTCCCAGCCTTTCTGGTCCACAAGGATTCGAGATCGACTTTTAGATTGTGCTTAACTTGATGTATTATTATGAGCCGATCTAGGTGTAATTTGGCGCCTTCTTTCGAGTATTTTCATTGATTTTAAAGAGAACAAATGTTCATAGTGGAGCTTATCTTCGTCCAAAGTAAATTCGAATTTTCGCCATCAAAATTGGTTACCTTTGACTTTGGAATATTTTCATATTTTAGTGGGAAGGACGATTGTTCGAGTTTGCTTACATCTATTTCGGGTTTATTCTTATTTATTTTCCCGGAAAATGTTGATGCAAATCTACAACGGTTAAGTGCATGGTCCGAGTCGACAAAGGTGTTCCAAAAAGGAACGACAGTCCTGGATGCAATCACGCTACATGATCTATTTGAGTTCACCGTTGTCCGGGTGCTGGAGAACGCCATGTGGCGCAACGTCTAACACTACTTCTGAAGTTTTTACTACATAAATATAATCTATGTTCAGCGCGACTATCCAACAGCCGTTCACCATTATCGTTGCGCACCGAGCTTAAAGTATATCTTTCACCTAAATTAAATTCTGCGGTGCTAAAACAACCAACTTGAGCATTCACATCACACATAACCAAGACTATATCTGTACGTCTTGCTTTTCTTAGTAAAGAGCTTAGTCCGGAGAAAAAATAGCACTAGCTTTCGTTTTTGCTGCAATCGGTAGGGGCATATACAGATACAACGAGAAGGCAACGTTGATTACGATTTTTGCCTTGGTTTTAGTTGATGTGTTTAAACGTGTCATTTGTTCATTCATGTCCAGCCACACAAAAGTCAAGTGACTAATGTTTCACTGCCATATAACCATATGATTGATTCCACGTGTCGCACGAAGTCGGCTATTTACAGGGATCCTTTCAATTAAGAGAGCTTCAACCTGTGTGCTAAGGACAATACCGACACCCGATTAACTGGTTTGAGAAAACTCCGTAGAACCAGAGGTTCGAAGCCAATAATAATTGTGCATCCAGTTCTGTAACGCTCGTAGGATTCTCTATACTGGTTTCAGATACGTAATTTACATCGATTTATAATTTACACAATATACATGCAAGAGCCTCTTGTTGTCCAGTTTGTTTTTATGTTCACATATTAAATACGCTGACACTAAAACCTAACCTGGGTTTAACGAATAGTAGTCTACTTAAACTAATTTCGTTAGTTGGCAATCCGATATTGGATTTTGTGATATTATCAACGCTCGCCGTATTCGTAGTATCTAAAAGTGCGTTATTGTTAGATTGAAAACAGGAAAGATAAAAAAAGGATGCAGAATCGGAGATTAAGGTATCTGTAGTAGCCTGATTTCGCTTATCTACCCTGCACGACTCAGCATAAAATGCAACCGTTTTAATACTGCGTGACTGCCGATGTAGTTTGTAACCGCTGTAATTTGTCATTTTCATGGGTATATGTGGATTGTAAGAGATTACAATGTTGCCCATTCCTAGTTAGAATAGTTTTTATTTGGAGTTTTCCTTCTCTTAGGTAGTCTGATGAGCACTATCTGCTCAGATGCCAGCGACCAATGTTTCCTTCTGCAGCCGAAACCTGCCTTTCGCGTCTGGCACGCTTGCTCTCATTCCGTAACTACACATTTAGCACTTAGTGTTACTGCGTAGTTAGGCCAAACTTGAGGCTTCAAATGAAACGGGATGGTGTTTGTGCCCCATTAGAGTCGGGAAGGTATATGTTACCATTCCCTGGCTAACGAGCTTGTGACTGTCCGTCGTTAGGCTTGAATTTCTATGGCTTCACAGAGCCAAGTTTATTGAAAAGATCTGTCATGGAATGTTGAAATCCTAAACCTTTACTCGTGTTTTACAGCACTCTACTGCAAGTCGTTATGGAATTATTTTTCCTCGGTGCCTTGACCAGAAGGCGGATCGGCTTTTTTGAGATTTTTACATGTTTTAGACGTGCGGCTGCTGCCTTTCTAAAATTGTGCAAACTACTCTTGGTTCGTCAGTGGATTTCACTGCGCATCACGTTCAAATTCTACAAATCACACGTACTGTCGGTTCTTCTTTATTAAGCGGAGTTTTAGAGATCACTAACCATAACTGCTAGCGCCTAGAAATCTTGGGAAATTGATTTATATGCTCGATTTGGGTTAGATCACTTCCATCACTTTTTAGAATGAATTTTTTCGAGCTGACTATTTATAAAAGGTCATTTTTCGATGTGCCATCATCATGATACCTTGATTTGAAACGCCGATTTCGTTGATTCAGATACTTTTCGAGAAGTTAAATTATGTATATTGCTCGCTATCACACCGCGTCAGCTTTGACGGGTGGTTGGAGTCGCTGAAGGGGTAGGCAAACCTACTTTTGATCGTGATATTTTATACACAGTACAATTGGTAAATTTGAAATTATAACCTTTTTTTGCGCGAGTGGTTATAACATATATTTCAATCTAGTTAAATTCGAAGTAAAGTGGTTCTCCATAAGTGTCGACAATTTGTCGCTTTGTGTAGAAAGTTAGTCTCAATGAACCATCGAAGTTAGAAACACGGGATGCAATCCTACCTTGTAAACTTCGCAAAGCGGCAGGCCACGTTGATTTGCTACCCGGGATTGGTAACATGAACCTTGCCGGGTCATAAAGGGTCACAGCCATCATCACGTTTCATGTGAAGCCTCAAGTTTGGTCTAACTGCGCAGTAACTTTTTTGTTAAATGTGTAGTGACGGAATGAAAGGAAGCGTTCCAGACGTGAAGGACAAGTTTCGGCTGCTGAGGGAAACTTTGTCCACTGGCATGTGGGCGGATATTGCTCATCAGCCTTGGTTGGCAGACTATCTAGGAGAAAGAAAACTCCGAATACAAACCATCACTAGGAATGGGCGACCTAGTGTTCTTTTACAGTCTATATACATAACCATGAAATATACAACTAACAATGGTTACATACTGCATCGGCCGTCGCGCAGTATAAAAAGGATCGCCTTATCTGCTGAGCCGCGCAGAGTAGATAAGTGAAATCGAGCTACTGCAGGAAACTTTATCTCCGATTCTGCCTCCTTTCCTTCCCCTTCCTCTTCTCAACTTAACAATAAGACTTTTATATACTAATAATATGGTTGGTTAAGATCATAACACTGAGCCCAATATCAGATTGCCAAATATCGAAAATGGTTCTGGTAAACGATCATTCATTAAACCTAGGTTAGGTTTTAACGTAGGCGCATTTAATATGCGAACATTAAAATAACTTTGACAACAAGAATCTCTTGATCGTACGTTGGATAAATTAGAAATCGACATATGTTGCCTATCTGAAACCAGAATACAGGACCCTACGTGCACTACAGAACTGGTTGCACCATTCCTATCTACGCGTTATTGGCTTCGAACATCTGGTTCCACAGAGTTCTCTCAATCCGGTAAATGGGGCGTTGGTATTGCCCTTAGCGCGCGAGCTGAAGATTGCTTAATTGAATGGATCCCTTTAAATAGTCGACTGTGTGCGGCACGTTTAAATACATCTACTAAAATCAAAGCAAAAAACCGTTATCATCGTTGCCTCTTCGTTGTATCTGCATATGCTCCTACCAATTGCAGCACAGAAGAAATTAAGAACGCTTTTTACTCCGAAGTATGCTCCTTACAATGTAGAGCACGAAGTTCAGATATAGTCCTGGTTATGGGTGACATGAATGCTCAAGTTGGTCGCTTAAGCAACACAGAATTTCATTTAGGTGGAAGATACACTCTAAGCTCGACTCGCAATGATAATGGTGAACGGCTTTTGGATAGCTGCGCTGAACATAGACTATATTTAATTAGTACAAACTTCAGACGTAGTGTTAGACGTTGCGCTACATGGCGTCCTCCAGCACATGGAAAACAGTGGACTCAAATAGATCATGAAGCAATAAGTTATAGATGGCGTGGTTGCATCCAGGATTGTCGTTCTTTTTGGAACACTTATGCCGACTCGGACCATGCAATTATCCGCTGTAGATTTGCACTAAAATTTTCCGGAAAAATAATTACGAATAAACCAAAATTGATGTAGCCAAAGTCGAACAACCGTCTTTCCGCCAAAATTATGAAAATATTCTAAAGGCTAATATAACTAGTCTGGATGGCGAAAATCCGAATATACTTTCGTCCAAGGTAAGTTCCACCATGCACAATGCAGGTACTACTGTATGTGGCATTGCAGGCCTCCATAGAAATAATCATTGGCTCTCTGTAAAATCTATGTAGATACTCGAAATAAGGCGCCAAATTCCACCTGGCTCGACTCATAATAATACCCGTCGCAATATAAGACGCCAAATAAGCGCAGCCTAAAAGTCGATCTCGAAAACCTTTGGACCAGAAAGGCTGAAGAAATGGAAGTAGCTTTCGCGTCAGGTAATATTGGTTGTTTGTTCCAACTTATTTGCGCAACAGGTCCGATAAAATTAAAAGTTAGTGAAAATATAAAGGATAGTAAAAACGAATTAATAACCAATAAAATAAATCGTCCTGACAGGTGGGCTGAACACTTCAAAGATCAATTTTCTTGGCCACCCGTATCAGTTCCGATTCCCGAAAGCATGTCTGCATCAGCGGTATGGGATGTTAGTCCCGAAGAACTTTCCGAGTTAGAAGTACGCTATGCAATCCTATCTCTTAAACGCTGCAAAGCCGCAGGCCTCGATGATTTGTTTTCAGGATTATTTAAGGATGGTGGCGATATAATTTCAGGAGCGTTGACCAAACGTTTTCATACTATATGGAATTAGGAAACCGTACCACTTGATTGGTATGAGTCGAACATCATTCCCATCTTCAAAAAAGGCAATCGTAATTCGTGCGATAACCATCGTGGTATAAGCTTGACTTTGGTCGTATCTAGGTTATTTGCTTCGATTATCTTACGTCGTCTTAGCGCTTCACGTGAATCACATACAAGAGAAGAACAGGCCGGATTCCGCGCAGGACGAGGTTGTATAAATAATATTTTTACGTTAAGGCAAGTTCTTGAACAGAGACATTTATATCACCGTCTCACAATAGTCGTCTTTCTAGACTTCAAAGGCGCATTTGATTCGGTGGATCGCAATGTTTTATTCCATATCTTGTCGAAAAGCGGTGTGCCCACAAAATTTGTTAATATTATACGAGCTCTCTACAAAAATACTTGTGGTCGCGTTAAGGTTTACAATGAATTAACGCATAACTTTACAACCAGCAGTGATGTTCGTCAAGGTTGTCCACTTTCCCCATTTTTGTTTAATTTTGTAATCGATGCTATTATGAACAACATTCTCACACACATTCAGGACGCTGGAATTGAAGTTCTCCCGTGGAATAAACTAGTCGATCTTGATTATGCGGACGATATCGTACTATTATTCGACAATCAGCATGCTGCCCAGACCACCTTAAATAGATTAGTAAACGTTGTTCCGTCTTTCGGTATGAAATTCGCACCCTCTAAATGTAAGATACTGTTACAGGATCACCCACCACTCACTCCAACGTTGCGACTGCAGAATGAAGATCTTGACATAGCCGACAGGTTTACATATCTTGGGAGCTCTATCAATAACTTAGGCAATATATCCGACGAGGTGAGAATACGAATCATCATCATCATCATCATCATCATCATCATTTCCAGCCACACAAAAGTCAAGTGACTAATGTTTCACTGCCATATAACCATAAACAGTGAAAAAAGTATATAAGTGAATTTAGATAAATAGTTATTGAGATTTACGAGAGAGGGAGAGGGGTAGAGAGAGAAGGAAAACCTTGCTACTATGAGTAAATTTATCAGGATAACTCACAGAAATGAGGCAAACTAAGCCTCTCCACAACACCATTATGGCCACGTTAGCATTCGGGCAAGGCGACATCAGCAACACAGCTTCCTTGCGGATTTCACCGTATCACGTCATAAACAAACCGAACCTCGCAGCTTACTTTACTTTACTGCGGCTGACTTCTTTTGGAGGATAAGCCGGCTCCATGACATTTCATGGAGTTTCTTGGGAATTTGGTACAAGTGGTGTCCCCTCACCACTCGGCTTTTTGATCGAGGACGCACCTCTAGCCTTTGCACATCCAAGCGCAGTCTGCAAGGCAGCAGTAAGTTGCATGGTTGCCGGTGGTTGTTGAGAGCTCATTCGCCATCCGGAAGTACGGGGTACTGTCCAGGAGTCCATGTAATCCTGTGGCTGTTGAACCCTTTTGTTGCGGGGAACACACGCCGAGTCATGGTGCCGTCGTCGGGCTCATGTGGTATTTTATAGATCCGATTGCCGGTCGGAAATCCACCACGCCCTGGTGACACCACCGCCATAGCCCCGTTAGCCCATGTACGATCGGCCATCGAGACATGGTTGACACCGTCGTACCACGTTGAGGAGGGGATGGACTTTACGATGGGAGCCTCGCAGCTAACTTTGCCCTACTAAGAAAAGAAAGTTACGAAGATGATTCTACTATACATCTGCAACAAGATCGCCACTGAGCTCGATTCGCTGCCATATCGCTAAGGGTTTCTAACCAAGAACTGTGATGTGCACGAGAACCCCATCCCGGCAGACGAGTGGATCCTATACTACCCAATTTGGATGTAAGTGACTTTAATTGTTTCTGCCATGTCAAAATCTGCTCACCTTGTTTCTTACGTCAATTTGGTGCTGGATGAGAGAACAGCGCTCTATTGGGCAATCGGAATGAGGGCATACGCAAAACGTGACCGAGCCAACGAAGTTGATGGAGCCTTATTTGCTTTTCTAAAGACGAGCGAAAGCTAGAGTAGCTTTCTCGAATCCTCGTCATTTATGGAGAAACGCGAATATTTCACTTTGCCTTAAAGGTCGTGTTTACAATGCATCTGTACGTGCAGTCTTACTATACGTTAGTGAATCTTGGCCTCATAGAGTTGATGATTTGAGACGCTTACAGGCATTCTATCATCGTTGTTTGAGAAGTATAACACATGGTTACCAACAACGAATAACCAACGTTGACATTCGTAGACGTATTTTTGGATCTGACAATAAGTGCTCCCCGTTAGAAAAACAAATAAGGTTTCATCAACTACGTTGGCTTGGCTAAGTTTTGCGTATGCTCTCATTTTGATTTCCCAGTGGTGCTCTGTTCTCTCATGCAGCACAAGATAAGCGTAATAAACAAGGTGGGCAGATTTTGAAATGGCAGAAACAGTTTAAGTCGCATACATCCAAATTGGGTAGTATAGGACCCACTCATCTGCCAGGATGGGGACCTCTTGCGCATCATAGTTCTTGGTTAGAAACCCTTAGCGATATGGCATCGAAGCGAGCTCAGTGGTGATCTTGTTGCAGGTTATCTTGTTGTAGAATCATCTTCGTAACTTTCTTTTCTTAGTAGGGATACATTAGCTGCGAGGTTTGGTTCTTTTATGAACTGATACAGTGAAATCCGCAAGGAAGATGTATTGCTGATGCTGCCTTTCCCGAATGCTAACTTGGCAATAATGGTGTTGTAGAAAGGTTTTGTTTGCCTCATTTCTCTGAGTTATCCTGATAAATTTACTCATAGTAGCTAGGTATTCTTTCTCTCTCTGTCTCTCTTGTATATCTCACTAATAATTGGTGTTTAAAATATTATTTTTGTTGTTATTTATATATTTGTTTCACTTTTTATGGTTATATGACAGTGAAACATTAGTCACTTTTAACTTATGTATGGCTTGAAATGATGATGATGATGCTTCCGAGCTTATTTAGGGATAGGGGCGAAATTACTTCAGGAGCGTTGACTAACCTTTTTCGTATTTCATGGAATGAGGAGACTGTACCACTTGCTTGGAATGGGTCAACTATCAGCCATGACTTCAAAAAAGGAAGTTCGTATGTTAACCACCGTGATATAAGCTTGACTTCAGTCGTATATAGGTTAGTTGCTTCGATTCTCTTACTTTGCCTTAGCGTTTCGCATAAATGACATAGCAGAGAAGAACAAGGCGGATTTATATCAGGAAAATGTTGAACAGATACTATTTTTAATTTAGGGCAAGTTCTTGAACAGCGACGTGCATATTGCCGTCCCAGATTATTCGACTTTCTAGACTCTGTGGATCGCAATGTACTATGCGATATTCTATCGAAAAGTGGTATGCCCATGAAATTTGTAAATATTATACACGCTCTCTATACAAACAATTCTGGTCGCGTTAAGGTCTACAACGAATTAGCGCATAACTTTACTACGAGCTGTGGTGTTCGTCAAGGCTGTCTACTTTCCCTGTTTTTCTTTAATTTTATAGTACATGCTATTATGAACAGCACCATTCCACATGTTCGAGATGCAGGTGTTCAAGATTCACCAGGTGGCAGATTAGTCGATCTTGACTAGGCAGACGATATCGTACTATTATTCGATAATGGAGATTCTGTTCAGGCCCCGTTGAATAGGTTAGCTGATATTGTTCCGTCTTTCGGTATGAAATTCGCACCCTCTAAATGTAAGATACTTTTACAGGATCACTCATTACTCACGCCAACTCTGCGACTGCAGAGTGAGGATCTGGACATTATTGATAGTATCGTGAAAGCTAGAGTATCTGTCGAACCATCGCCGTTTATGGAAAAACGCAAGTATTGCACTCAGCTTGACAGTTCGTGTGTGTAATGCATCTGTACTGATATGTTTGTTTATTTGTACACACATTTATATTAACACCGTTCGTATACTAACATGTTTTGTTTTGTCTTTTAGCATGTATATCTGCATTATATGATGAATAAAGCCTAATATTTTAGGCAACTCTTTCTTCTGACTTGTCTAATCATTCTGCCCGTTTGCTGTGCTTGTTACTGTGATTCAGAACAATTTATTCATCATATAACCCAATCATGGAACGCCTAATACGACCAGATCGATTGGATGTTGAACCTAGTGCACCAGATGCAGCAAAACAATGGAATCATTGGTATCGTACATTCTGTGGCCTCCTAAAAGCAGTCGAATCCATGAATCCGGATAAATTGGACACTCTTATTTCCTACGTCTCTCCTA